>JAEAOA010002346.1:0-117500 GCA_016746295.1 Potamilus streckersoni | reverse complement strand
TATTTCGACATGAGGTCACCTGTCATCTTCATGGCACAGTTTAGTGAGAGAGCTTCTTACAGTTTTTAAAATTTCTTATGCACATACGCACATAACAGAATAACAACACCCTCACCCCAAACAATCTTCCTAATAAGCAGTAAACGTTTTAAAAACTAATAGCGATTTGAAATTTTGCTTGGACATCCCATTTAATTTTCAGAAGCGGGAACAGTGGAATATATTACCTACAATATTATAAATCTTCAGCCCTCAAAAGGATGGAATACATTCTGCTTTGATTTAAAGACACATCCTTTTTGTATCCATATAACATAATAGATACAAAAAGGATTTGTCTTATTAATTATTAATTATTTTGAAGTAATGGAAAACAAGTCTGGTTTTAAAGAAATTCCAAGTGTCATCTCCTCCCCGATAAATTAATTTGTTGGTCTCTTAGTACACACTTTCCAGTTCACCGCGGATACAGCTATCAAAGAAATTGTAAATCTCTTATAAAGTTGCCATACAGAACATATGATGTCATGTCAAAATTCTTAGCTTATTTCACAAATAGATTCTTGTAAAGAGTTCTATGGAACCAAACTTTGTGTTACATTAACTTTTGGATTTCAAAACATTGATGAAAATCCCAAGAAAAATAAATCACACATTCAGAAGTTATGAGAAAAACATTCATACAAACCATCATTTTCAACTTTCTAAAACAATTAAACGGATTTTGTGGATGACGTCGATGTTTGGCTGGTATTTATTTGGAGGAGACTGTTCTTTTTTTACCTTTTCCTTTCTGGACAGGAGAAATACGATGATAGTGGTGTGCATGTCTTTGAGGTGACATCTTAGTGTGTTCAGAAGTAAAAGATACGATGAAGATAATGGATAAACATTTGTCCTTTTATCTTATTGTTTGAGCTTGTAATCTATCTCTTTGGCGAAATCATCAACTAGCTTATTAAAAAGAAAAATCATCTCCTTTGGTTGCTACTAATTCATTTGGACGAATGTGTCTTTTGAGAGGATGACGATAATGTTTTCGATTCTGGATGATAAAACTCTCCTCTTCTTTTTCTCCATTTTGTTTTTAGACTGGAGAAAGGTGATGGTGTGCAAGTCTTTGAGGGGACATTATTTGGCTTTCATTAGCACAATAACACCGATCCCAATCGTTTATCCCATGTCTTTTTTATACTGCGATGCTACGCCACTGATTGTTTTTACGTCGAATCATTTTCATAGCAGGCATCACGCGTCATGGAGCGGTTCGAAACGATTCAATCGAAACAGTTCTTGTTTGGATAAATCCATTAAATTCTGTAACATGCATGATCTCTCTCTGACTTTGATTTGGGGGTAGGGTACTTTGTGAGTAGCTGCCACTGCAACGAAAAAGTATCATTATTGTAGGAGAAGTTCTTGGAGACGCAAGTTTCCATTTTTTCATCAAATTAGGAAAGATGCGTGTCAAATCTGGTTTGGCAGGCATCAACCGTAACGGAGAAGTATAAGAACCTGAGGCTACTGGAGACGCGGTCACCGTCGCTGCAGGTCGTGGTTTGGAAATAAAAGGTTGCGTCCTGGCCGAAGTGCCTCTCTTGCTGGTAAAAGCTATTTTCTGGGGTCTTTTCTGGAGACATTTCTTTTTCTGAGGATGTGACTTGGTCTTGACACGGATATTTTTCTTCTTTGTATATAGCGGGGTGACTTTTAATTTTGGGATGATTTGGGGGTCATGAGAATCCCATTTTAAGAGAAAGCGAATGAAGACACGGTCTAGAAAATCGCTACCCCCAGGTTTCAAAAATGATTTGCTTTTTGGTTTGAGTCTCGATTCATTCTCCTTAACTCTGACAAAATGTATAAAAGTACCGTCACCATTTGACTTTCACCGTCCTCCTTTTCTCCTAGACCTTGTTTTTACTCTGCTTCATTTTCTTCCGTTATTGGTCATATTTCTAAACAAGGTCGCATCGATTCACTCCGCATAGACGCTAACGGACCTATATAGGGAAAGTGACGTCACAGGCAGCTCTCTTCGGATTGAAAGACAGACTCCGCGCTGTGACTGAATTTTTTAACGTGTGTTTGGATTGGTGAAAAATCGCAATACGATTCGGTTTGCTCTTCCACTATTTACCGCGCTTCACTTCATTCCCTTCATCTGTTCTCGTCACAAGATGTGGACAAACGTAGAATTATCTGCTCTCGGATCGTCGATATTTTCCATACGGACTTACCCATGCATCTTAAATCATCATGGACAATCTTCCGGATCAATGACAAAACCGTTTAGAAACGAAGGATCTATGTAGAGAGATAAGACTGTCTAACGAGAGTCTTAATCTACGATCCAAAATTCAAAGTTTAAAGAAGAGCGTAAGACCTATGCGATACCCTCAATGTGAACGGAATGGTGTTAAAACAACAACAATGGCCTTTTTCCGGGCAACTTCATTGCCTAGAAAGGATTTATTTTTTATTACCTAATTCTTTTTAGTCGATCTTATATTTTATATGCTTATGTCTATCTATTGATATGTCCCTATAAATTTAGTACCTATATCGTCCCAGGGGTTCTTGTAATGCTTACTATCATCGTCCCTATCGATTTTTGCCCCATTTCATCACAGACTGTTTGTCCTTCTCTCTCTCTCTCTCTCTCTCTCTCTCTCTCTCTCTCTCTCTCTCTCTCTCTCTCTCTCTCTCTCTCTCTCTCTCTATATATATATATATATATATACATACATACACAAACACACAAACACACACATATATATGCATGCATGCATGCATGAATGCATACATACATACATACATACATACATACATACATACATACATACATACATACATACATACATACATACATACATACATGCATGCATGCATGCATGCATGCATGCATGCATGCACGCACGCACGCACGCACGCACGCACGCACGCGCACACATACATACATACATACATACATACATACATACATACATACATACATACATACATACATACATACATACATACATACATACATACATACATACATACATACATACATGGACACCTGGACGTTTCGTGTCGGTTTTCGCTTAGTAGATAAAAGACGCATAGTGTGCAGGTTAGATGTTCCATCCAAACAGATTGATGACTGATGATTGTGTTGATCTAAAGACTAATTGCACGTGCATGTGCTTTGTCACCACGCTTTCAAAGTGTGTTGAGTTTACCATATTTCATCATTATTATTACAAGCTTGGAAGTACTTTAAAGCTAAGACATTACTATATTGTATAAAGGCGAAATTCCATAATTAAATTAAAATGGGGGTATATTGATGACATGCCTCATTTCTTATTTTTATGGCTCGGTGGTTAGTGCGCGGAACTATCGACTGTAAGATACCAGTTCGAGTTCCACAATCAGACAGGCTTGTGTCAGCTGTCATGGTGTGTCTTTGGACAAAGCACTTTTACTACAATTTCATCGGCACTAAATGACCTAAATGTGTTGCTGTGCTGCAAAGAAAAAACGAAACCAAGTCATTTCTTCCCTTTTTCCCTATGTGTAAGTATTGTAAACTAAACCTTCATTTTACTGGATCAATTTCGAAATTGTCAAGAATATTTGTAACGGTTTAAAAAAATAAATTTAGACTGGGGGAGGAGATCATGTCCTATCGTTCAATTTTATGGAAGGGATCATCCAGTGAGGGGTGTGTGTACATATATATATATTGTTACCCATGTCCGTCTGTCCAAAACACATTAGGTCCACTTCAGGTACTTTACTGGGGTATAAACGTTCAATGAACAACGTGTCCAGAGAATCCAATCAATTGAAGAACATGAAACTTTCGTAAGAAATATGTTAAATAGGCAATATTTTTTACAGAGCAGTAACTAATATTGAATGGTGTGTGTGTGAGTGTGAGTGTGAGTGTATGTGTATGTGTAAGAGAGAAAGAGAGAGAGAGTTTAAGTGGTTTGTATCTTGCCAGCAAATTATTTTTATAAATGTTAATGTATGATAAAATTTTCAGAATTACATTTTTTTTAAAAGTCGGAGAATTAGGAACAAATCATTTTTTCAGCGTGCATATCATCAGTGTTTGTTGGACTTAACATTCTGCAAATCAGTTTTGAATCTGATGTGTAGAATCAAATATATGTGCATTTATTTATTTACGTACTTACTTCCGTTATGTACAGTTTCTTTGGTGAGTGCAAGTAAGTCTTCACGTGTTATTTCCATTTTGGATTCTTGAGACGAGTATCGAGAAAATAATTTGTATAAAACTTCAATTGTAATCTTTATTTCCATAATGCATTTTATTAGAGTGAAATCGATAAAATATGCTAATTGATTCAATATTATTTCTCTCCAAATCTAATGTAATTCGGGTTGCTTATGGACTGATTAATTAACAAATTCATCTGATCGAAGAGGAAAATTGCAATATGTTTCAAAGTAATGAAATCAGTTTGTAAATTCAACAGCTTTTATCATTTTAATAGATGTTCAGTTTTTATTATATGATGTGTAGAATCAAATATATCTGCATATATTTAATTACGTATTTGCTTCCGTACTTGCTTTAAGTATTTACGTACTTGCTTCCGTTATGAACAGTTTATTTGGTCTTTGTAATTAAGTCTTCACGAGTTATTTCCCTTCTGAGGTCGACTTTTATAGTCTATAGAGATGAGTACTACGAACAATTTTGTACAAAACTACAGTTAATAGCTGTAATTCCAGAACATATTTTATCATTGCGAAATCCTTGAAACTTGCTAATTGATTCAACATTTATTTTTTTTTCCCCGAATTTATTGTAATTCGGGTGGATTATGGATGGATTAATTAACCAATTGTTCTGATCAATAAATAAAACAGCAATATTTTACTCTATAATGAAAAATGTTTGTAAATTCATCAGCTTTTCTATAGCTGTTCATGAAATATAGTCATGTATATCATAGTAATTTATTATTTTTCATAGTGAGATGCTGAAAAATATCATTAGGAGAAAAATTGTATCGCCACAGTAGCGATACCAGTTATATCGCAAAAGTGGCGATATCTCTTTTGGAACTAAATTCTTTTCCCATTTAAGACATATATCTATGTAATGTTTGCTATTCAAACCTGTATTTCCAAATTTATACCCATGTCAGGTTTTATTCATTTTCCTCTTATTCTTTTCTCTCTCCCTCCATATCATGATGAATGGATCTTAAAATGTGTCAACTGTAGACCCTTTAGTGTACATGTATGCAATCAATACCAATCTGCGAATGAAATGTGATAATAAAAAATAAAAAATCTCTTAATATTTTTCCAAGTAGAGTCAATGTCTAAAAAGTTTCATAAAATTTTTAGTTAAATTTTTGAACAAATAGTCATTACTTAAATTTTCCTACGAATGCACCTGTTACATAAACTTTCGAACGAAAACAGAAATTACTTTAATTTTAGTACGAATGTACAGTCATTCATTTGTACGAATGTACAGTCATTCATTTGGCAAAATATACAATCTAAAGTTTGATATGTAGAGGCTAAATTTGTGAAACGTTACTGTCCTAAATTATCGTTAAAATTCAGGAATTCTTTTAATCGATTTAGTTGGCACATGATAGAAAACTACATGCAAATCAACTGTATTGCCTATTTAAAAAGATGTAATGAAAAAAATGTGAGTTCTCTGAGTAGATGTACGGAATTTTCACTCGTGAAGTGGAAACATTTTGTATTGCCTCTAGTAGCTTCACCCCACGTGAAAATACAATATTTCAATTCCATTCGTGGAATAGTTTCGTATACCCATGTATTTCACGGCTTACTGTGTCATATATCTTATGACACAGGCAATAGTTTATTGACATAAGCATGCATTTCATGACATAATGATTCAGGACGATTTATGTTGTTGTTGTTGGGCTTAACGCCATTTTTCAGCACACGATAGGCTATTCATGGCGGCCAGTATTGATGGTGGAAGAAGAAACCGGGAAATCACCGGAAAGAACCACCGACCCACGAGAAGCTACTGGCAAGCTTTCTCACATATCTACATTCGCCGAATCCTAGACTCGAACCCACGCAGACAGAGGTGAGATGGCGGTGATCCGTAACGGACAGCGATTTAGACCACTCGGCCACTCGGGGCTCCCGATTTATGTCGTATGTAACGTACTCACTGCGAAAGAGCGAAGAGCAATATTTAAAATCATTCTTTACTTAACAACATCTGACAATGGCCAAATATTCCTCAAAAATTGTACATGAAGATATATCTAAGTAAGTAGCGAGATTAACAACAAGCAATGATGTGCCATTTGCTTGAAAAGTAGACTGAATTTCAGAAAAAAACAGATGAAAGACTTAAATACATAGATATTTTCAATAACGAAATCAGCTAAAACAGTTTTATCATATATTAGGAATAAATGCACACAAACTGTTCTGCTAATATTCCAAACTAATCGTTTTTATGTTAAATAAAAACTGAAGTGACTGAAAAGATAAATTATGTTAAGTGAGCAGTAACTAACATCATAAATATGGTGCAGCATTAACATAATTTTAAGAACTTTGTCTTTGGAAGGAAACAGTCTTTAGAGACAGTAAAGGCAAATAAAAGCCTCTTATTTACTACTGAAAATTAATTTTGGGGATGAGAAAAACAGGAAAATATTGATAGCTTACAAAACAATAAATTACACCCATCAGTCTCTGGAGAGCTGTTTCTACTTTCATTATGAAGGTTGGATGCTGCTTTAGAACTGTTTCTACTTTCACTTTGAAGGATGGATGCTAATTTATATAATTAGTGTTTTGTAATGTTAACCTTTTTTTCTGAATAACTTGTAAACAGTATGCACATTCATATGTGCTAATTTTAACAAGATCAACATGCGTTACGGACAAAGGGACTTAACTCGTTCAGTCCTTATTTGAAACTGAAAAACGAGCCATTCTGTATCAATGCACATTTTACCACAGGCTGGCAATCTCATTTTCTCGGTACAGAAAGTATTGTCTGTTGACTCCTTTTGTTCTTCCTCGAGATTTCAGATTTACAATTACACTAGGAAACGCATATAAATTAATACAATGTGCAAACAAGGCTTATGAATTTGAGAACATTTATCTACAGCATTATAGAATTACTTCTGATTAAGTTTGTTAAGGAAACATACAGAACTAGATCGGGAGGTAGGTGTGGAAATACCCCAAAAATCGGAAGGTTTTTTTTCTCCCTGCTTTAGAGTTGACAGGTATGAACTGTCCGGTCTTGTGGAATTTCAGTCAGAGCTTGTGAGTTCATTCAAAGTCACCAGCCCGGGGCCTGTGCCTAAAAAAATAATCTTTGAGCACTGACCGGTACAGTACATAAACTATTATACCAGACATTTATACATTATCAGATTTGGCAAAAGCTAACTGTAGATTGCATGTAACATACACTGTAATTGAACCTTAAGAAGGAAGCTTCTTAATGTTTAAATTAATTATGATTTCTGCTTTGCAGATTTTGTTGTGGTTTTTAAAAAACTATGCTTAAGTTTCGATCGATGAAAACCATTCTAAATGTCTTTTATGCCTCCATGATAATTGATATCGTTTCACACAAAAGTCGGTACCCGTTCTAGTCACTTAACCCAGAATTCAGTATTATCTCTCAGTGTTTCAGTATTGGATGTATATTTTCAAAATATTAGTCCACAGGTGTGTTAGCTGTAGGTAATGAATATGTCGTTAATATATAATACGATTGAATCTCATCCTTTTTAAATGAATTTATTGCATTGTGGTAAATATTAATTTTTAAGTTGGGCACAATCGCTAAATCTTTATCACATGTTTGCACGTCACACAATGTATAAGTACTTATGTTAAAATTACATTGCTTTTCTTAAAATTCTTAACACACAGTTCAACAGACATAGTTATAAGCAGCTCTCGGAAACAAATTCAACTTTTTAATGTGCAACCTAAATCTGGTCTACTATGCATCGCTCTCTCTTGTTTCTGTTTCAGGACTGACAGTCATTGTGTCACGGGACTAAAAATCTGTCGTCTCATAAAAACTCGGAAAACTTCGGCAATTGACGCAATCTTCCGCGCAATATAATCACTACTCGCCTACGAAATGTAATTTATAAACATTGCAGTCGATATAAAATTTGTAGAGAATTACTTACATAAAAGGAACAATTTTATTTTTGGTCCCCTTAAAAAGCATACATACGTGAACTTCATATTTAAATCGCAACGTGGTATATTTGTAATAGATTGTAGTATTTTTCTCATCTACATATTTCTTTGCTCTTTGTTGCGGCATATTCATCATTTGTTGGTTCTCTTAAAAAAAAAAGATTTTATTTCCATTCATGTTGAGTTCGCATGTCTTTGTGGCATCACCGAGAACGCTACGAATTATGTCCATTCACCTAATATTACTAGTTTTTAAAACACCGTATTTATCCTAAAAAATAACTTCATTCCGGTCAACTCCAGCTAAGTTCATAATATTAGCAAGATCATCTCTGGAAGCATACTTTGATAAATTTATATCATCTTTTCTATTCCTGTCAGAGACAGGAGATGATCTTCCATAAATATCAGCCATTATAATTCAAGGTCTGTTTAAAACGTTGGACAACGTGATATACTCGTGCACGACTTTATGAGATGGTGTTCTTCAAGATAACACAGATTCGAGCGCAGCGAGTAGTTAACGGTGATATTTTGGCAGATCAGTTATTGTTTGTGTTGGCAATGTTGGATACCAGATTGGAATACATAGCACTTTTCCTGATACTCTTCAGATTCAAATACACACGCATACACGATACTATCATAGAATGTTACTTCACACTCAGCTGCGAAATCTTGGATTGACGTTAATTCTTTCATGAGCATTGATGAAAAATCAGCAATAGAAACAGAGAGAACATTTAAACTTTAATATGAACTTTTCCCACTCTAGTTGAGAAAGTTTATGAATATCGGGAGAGGTTCTTAAACTCTTTCTCTGAATTATTATATTCCTTCATGGGGAATGTTTTGGAAACGGTCTACATTAAAATATTTAATTCAACTGTTAGAGAACCAGACGATAAGGCAATACATGTAAATGGACGATAGTTTATATATATATATATATATATATATATATATATATATATATATATATATATATATATATATATATATATATATATATATATATATATATATATATATATATAATGCACAACTCAATTAAACACAACACAAAAATGCCAGCATAAGTTTTGGAACTTCTCAACGAATAAAGTGATAGAAAACTACAAAGACATAACCCAAAGAAATACATCAAGAAACAAATCAGAATCTATACATTATTTTCTGGTTATCTTCCAAAACAAATGTATGGGTCTACATATTGGTATGCATTTATTGACCTTAATATAGCTTGACCAGACTATTTAGACAGCTTGACCGTTCTTTAAAAGCATTAAAGTAGCTATTGTCACTAAGTCTATCTGAGAAAAATATAGACTGACCTGCATATATTATATACATTTCAAAGGATGCATTGCCATATTTGGAGGTCACAAAGCATTTGAGCACGAGTGTGTTCTGAGATTTAACATTTTGATAATAAATCTTTCAGCATCAGGTAACGTTAAGATAACTCAAATGATAATTCATATCTAATTTCAATGACTAGCGGAATCTTAATATCTTACAAATGGAATATTTATATCTACCTATCTTAACGAATCACGTGGTTTGGAGGCCAGATAACTTTTGAGCAAAACTAGAGTACGGATTCAAAATTCTGATCATTTAATCACCGTATCTAGTGTTAGACCTCGTAAAATGTAAAGCATAACGTCAATAGTAACTTTTCATAAATTCATCATTGTCTGCAACAAAATCTCAAAGTTCAAACTTGTGTTGAAGACTTATGATTTCCAGGTAAGTCATATTGGCTGAACCACTCTTTACCAGATAACAGTTAAAACATATCCTTGATGGAAACTTTCACAGTTTGATTCATAGGATTATTAGCCCATCCTGTCTCGATCTAGATCATTAAAAGATTTTAAACTCAGAAATAGTGGCTAAAGAATTAGTTTCTATTATTTATGTGAAAATCTAAAAATTTACACCAACCGCAAATACAGTATTATTGAGCAGTTATATAGCACGAAAGGTATCAAGTTTTATCGTTCATTAACCCCAAAATCATTAAATTTTATCCCAACAAGTATATATGATCTAACATATTTGTCTGCAGATTGGCTCGTATTATGGTAATTTGTTTTTAAACGCATGAATTTATGGTCATTACTCCTGTATTTTTATGAATTTGTAGAGCTGTTTCCAGTTAGAAAAAGTAAGTTTAATGAAACTAGAATATCAGGTGCCCGATTGAAATCGGTATCTTTTAGGTACCTGCTTTGCCAACGGAATATCTAAATGTATGGACAATTCTCTTTAATTTACATTATTGTACTGGATTCTGGTCGAATTTGTTTCATCCAGAAAGTTTAAATTTTATGACAACGATTTTATGGTGCTGTAATCATTTTGGTCACATTCTGTGATTTCTTTAAAAGCATCCATCTCATTTTTTGACAAATTTGGAACCCAAAATAATTCGAACCACATGCACAAAACTAATTTTACAAACAATCCAAACAACTATCCCCAACCTCCAAAACAATGCTAAAAAAAAACAAATTAATAAAAAATAGCTCACAATTGGTCAAACGAATTATTTCTCCATATTATTTTTTTAACAAATAAAATTTCGTCCCAGTTTTAATAGTCATAAACGTTAACATCCATCTTACGAAAAGCAGGTGATATATGTGCTTTGACGTCTTTAATTATGCTGGCATATAAATGACAAGACACGAATTAGTCTGCAATTAGATATAGCTAAGCATCCATTTCACAAAACATCTTTTTTTCTTAATTAGACTGACATTCTTGCACGAATCGTATTGCTTGACATGAAAAGATCTATGATTTAGTGAACATTAAACAGTTCTCAGTAATTAGATTACAGTATTAAATATTTTGAAATTGTTTTATTTCTTTGGGCGATGTGAACATTTCCTCAGATTTAGGAGTTTCTCAAATTTGTTAGTTACGTATTTAATTATGACACTACACAAACATATTAACGCTGACTATATTCAGCAATGAAAACTATTTAATATTAGTTGAAATTAATTAAAAGCACGACCATGTATACTCTTGATTTGAAGACACATTTCGTAGAAAATTCGGAATGGAACGCTAAATCAGAAAATACATGAAACATCTTTTCTATTACTTTAATTGTTTATGTCACTCCAGGCTCTTAATTAAACTTCAATGGCTGGTAAAAGAGCAATGGGATGACTCTAATGTATGGTTTGTTATGTATAGTATTGACATATTGACACTTAAGATCAAAGCACTTTCAGCACTTTCGGCTTGAAATATATCTAAGTTTAGCATATCTAAGTTTAGCATTATTTTCACTTCACTTCGGGAGAATTATATCAGAGATGACACATTATTACAGATAATTTATGCAAGCCATATTATTGTCTTAATTGTCAAATAGGATGGTTATCTTGGAGTATTGAGTATGGACTTTCTCATTTGCATCCCTAAGGTAAAATTCATTCATCGTCTTTAATTGGAATAGAAATGGGATTATACAATTACAATTCAGAGGACATAACTGTTACCTTTCTCATAACTTAGAGGTGGAAAAAGTATTTTTAGAACGACTCAATGCTGACCGTCGAGATAAAGGTGGACTTCTACAGGAGCGTCGACTTGTTGCCTGACGTGGGGTCGCTGCAATTAAATGATCAGTCATCGTTTTTGAACGTTGTAAAGATAGATTTTCACGAGTGACTATGCTTGTTTGAAGTCGACGTGGATTGAAATGCAAGGTATGTATTTCCCTTTTAAAGTTACCTGTATAATAGCGTATTTTACCGTGGTGATCAGTTGCATTTCTATCATGTAACTCAAAATCAAACTCCATATAATTATTTTCTCCGTGTGTCTGGAAGATGACAAAAAACCCCAAACTATTCGAAGCAGATGAACATCGTATTGCTCCACTTAAATGAGCTTGAACTTTGTGTCCGTTACCGAGAGTTATCACCGGAACATCTTCAGCTAAGCATACATACTCTTGCTGTTTTAAACTATAGTGAACTATTCTTCTGTTGGCAATTTTGACGATTTCAGTTCTTACGCGATTATTTTGCTGGTTTATGAAGGTCACAACTCGGCAAGGGGTTGCCTCATTTATGGCGACAAGGAATTCTTCTTTTACAGCTTCCATGTTCAAACTACGGTCGTCAAGTGGCTGTACAATTTGTATTAAACCGCACCTGGAAGGCAAAAGATTTACTAATTGACTTTAAACTACAGCTGATTAAGTGTATATCTGTAAATCTGTGGGCTTTACAAGTAGGTGTCATGAAAGTCGCATGCTAAAGTATGACAGACGCAAACAAATATTAAAATTATACAAAGCACTGCATATGTCAAAATTTATTTAAACATTTGCTCTTTAAATTGTGCAGGTTTGTAGATTTACCATCAGGAAATTGCATGCATTTAAACAGAATTTACTTAAATATCTTGATCAGTTCATAAGATTATACTTTTAAAACCCCGTGCCGACTATTATGAATAAGTAGCTAGTTTATATATCATTGAAAGTTTGTCGGCATATCTTATGTATACATATTTTAGACTAGAAAAGTTCCAAAATTAATCTGCTAATTTAATTAAATTAAAATGTATGTGTATGTTATAGGCATTGGAAGCGTAATGATTTTGATAACATAATCGATGATTCTAATACCCACTGTGCTCTATACATTATTAGTTTAAGTAATAATACATAGTGTTGGCCATTATCAATCAATTAATGAATTGGCGATCGAAACATTAACAACCATTAAATAATGTATGATATCAGTAACAATGCAAATCTGATATGACTAGTTATAAATTATACGATAAACCTGTTCAGCATCTGCAATCATTCATGAACAAATATGATTAAAATGATTCTGTTCAGTGCTAGATTTTCAAAATCATTGTGCAAAAGGGCATCTACTCATCTACTCCAATTTCAAAACACTTAAATTATTAAATCGAATTTAAAGTAACGTATATACTTGTTTATTTTTCTTAATTCACAGGAGTATGTCCCGCTGCCGATGTCGTTTACATTTTCCTCAGATACAATCGCCTGATCACCTTCAATTGTGAATAACAATGTTTTATATTCCTCTGATGTCATGTTTTCCTCCACATGAAGCTGTAGTGTGGCAGGCTTCTGTAACTCCTTTAGTTCTGGCATGTGGACAGAAACAACATCTGAAGACATGTTTTTTATGATTGGGTTTGGGTATACATTATTCAGCACTTCCAACCGTTCTTTAGTTACAGGAACGACCTAAAAATTGCATGATGTAATTATATATATATATATATATATATATATATATATATATATATATATATATATATATATATATATATATATATATATATATATATATATATATATATATATATATATATATATATATATATATATATATATATATATATATATTCAACAAGTAATTTAATTCCTTAGAATACAAAGTGAAACTTTAAAAATAATATAAAGTATTGCGAATTAATCACAAAAAGCCCAGTTATAATTAGCTTCCAGTGATGTTAAAAATAAAATCCAGCGCTTAAGGCGTTGATGTGACTATAGTCTTGAATGTATTATTGCAAAAGTAACCTGAAGTGTGATTATGTGCTAGCAGTCTTTCGATTGATCACAATAATATAGTCCATAATTTTATTGTCATAATTCACTATGATTCCAAGTTTATGATTCTGACCAATGCTAGCAGTTAAGAGAACTTTTAATTTTAAGTGAATAAATAATTTGAATCAATAAAATCCATTTAAATCACCTTCTGGACACAAAAGGCTGATTCTGATAGGAAACGTGTAAGCAAGGAGCAATGCCTCAAGATAATAAGATTAGATTATAAACTCATCTACCTGACCTTGGACACAATTAGCATTATCTGGAAAGTCTATGACTTAGTGGTATTTTCTGTTCTAGATCAAGATAAAATCTGATATTAGAATTATAATTATGATGTGGTAAATATTAGGTAGGTTAGGTATTTTGTATGGATAATATCAATGTCTTAGACCCAGACCCCAATAAATATATTTACTTATATTGATAATGATCTTGATATTTAATCCACACTCTTAGGCAAAAATTAGTTATGTATTTTTATTTGCAAAATAAAACGAACATCACTTTTGTTTTGGGACAGAGTGAACATGATTCTAGACATAGTCAAGTCCAAATTATAGTTACACATAACATACCATGGAGAAAAACTAAGAAATAATACGAATTATATATATATATATATATATATATATATATATATATATATATATATATATATATATATATATATATATATATATATATATATATGTAAATTAAAACAGGTAGGTTCTGAATGCATATTCAAGTCACGAAAATTGATAATGCTCTCGGATGCGAAATGGCCGTTTTATTTGCTGACAAAAAATAAATGTGTTTCTCAATATGGCAAGGTCGATGAGAATAAATAGAGAAATCTCGACGAAGTACAGTTGAGAACAGTTAGACGCAGCGTAAATATCGAGAACTCGTATAACAGTAGCCGAATATAGCATTATTCTGAGTTTGCTTCCGTTACATGACCGTTGAGTATATAGCATGTGGACCCAAAACTTATAAAAGGCAGATAGTAAAGTTCATTCGTATATTATTCCTGACGTTGCACTGGCTATTGCACTCTAAGAGTTAAACTCGGAGTTGATGATTCAAATAAAAGTCAGGTATGGTATAACATTGTTCGCCTACAATCAAGACGTAAACAAACTCCCGGAACAGAAACAAAATTTACATTCTTTGAGTATAAAATAGCTTTTGTCATATTTCTTTCCAAAAACTATCTATCGCCCGTCCTATAATTGGAGTGATAAAATATATTTTCCAGATAAAATAAATAAAAACGCAAAATGCAGACGTTAGTTCCGAATCAGTCACCTCTTGCTTGCCTAGCGTTACACAAAGAAAGACAAATGTGGGTGTTTATGTATATATTATACAGTTTGTCCAGCATACAGGTGTTCTGTTTTCGTTAGGAGAGAGGATCGAAATAATTAATTTGTAGGATGGTGGGAAAATAATCCGTGTCGCTGGGGCAGAAATGGGTTTCGACTCTTGTGTCAGTGTGACATGCTTGTTCGATATTTTCTGCAATTTTATTTTCTAGTAAAATAATACTCTCTAATCTAAAACGATTGTCTTGGAGGAGAGATACTAGTTACACCCTTTGTCAATAGTATCGGGTTCAGTCAATATTGTATATTTCAGCAAATGATGGGGAAATTTTTATTCAGGTGCTACTAAAAATAGCAACATTAAGTTATGCCCCTATTTTTCACATATCGATTATGTATTAGTGATCTGAGCAGCTGATTAATCATGTTATTTTTGATAGGTTGGTTGGCTAGTTCATTATGCAGCAATAAAGCGCCACAAATAAGGTCATTGATAAAGAGGTATGTATCAAACAAGTTTGTTGCCAACAAGCGATACATGTCCATAAACACAATGGTCTGATGGTGAAGATAATATATGAAGATTCCAGATCAATACAGAATGTAAATGGTGCTTGCAAAGGGTAATTAGATTATAAAAAATAACGCATGGTGAAGGACATAATAAATGTTGGGTAAAATACCTCAACAGAAATAGGGATGCACACAAGCTGCTTCACGATGAAAACATGACTATTAAGAAGATATAAATATCGATAAACAGAATGCAAAATATATTTCTGATGAAATGCGTAAGACGTCTTTAGTACAGTGCTAATAAAACATCTGCAGATAGGTACATTGATAAATGCCACTTATGTGTGATTTAGATTTGTTAAAGTAGTTTTAATAATTTTTTAGTCATATCGGTACGATGTTCTGTAGTGTGACAGTTTATTTTGCTTTCTAGCAGTGGATCACCATGCCAGAGACATGTAGCATCATATCCCACCCAGGTTGTGCCCATACGCTGCTAGGTATGCACATCGGGTCTCTAGATATCACGTTCTTCCAATATAACAAGCATCTTAGTCTGGGACGGCAAGGAACCAGTTTATGTTGTGGGTTTTAAGAGACATTGCGGAAGTCGTGATTCTACAGGCAAGTCTTGCACATTCTCTTCTCTTTACACGATACGCTAGCGAACTGTTGTTTATGAAGTTAATACAGATTGACCCATTGCACCAGTCATATGCCGCACACCTATCAACTCTACGAAAGTTGCATATTATAATACGTTTATTAATTCAGTCGGTAACCTTTGATCGAGAAGCTATTTTCAGTTGCAGGTCACATGCAAGTAAATGTCTTATTGTCTTGTCTTAGTTCAGCCCACTGCTAAACTGAGGTAATTTGCAAGAATTCAGTGACAGGAAAGAGCCTGTCAAAATCTATTTCATTCGATATGAAATAGTTTCAAATGCTTTTGCAGAAGGCAAAGCTTCAAACATTCCAGTTTAGTGTATTAAGATTAATACTAACTTGAAATAAAATGGTAATATCTTGATAATTATTTTAGTGTGAGAACAATGGCAAAGACTTCAAAGCACATTAACCTACCACAAAGCCTAAGGACATACTTAAGATGCACGGACTAGGTTTCAACATTCATGGAACATCACCTCCATGAACTTTAATTTGCTCTATGATACCGATAGTCCAAAAAATGTCTTGTGAATGATAACAATGTGAACGTTAACAAAATAACATTGTTATTACAAGAAATTATATTTTTTTGTCCAAAAATGTCTTGTGAATGCTTTTGAAAATGTCTCACCATAATCGTTTAAATCCACAAAGAGACATTTTGGCGCTGAGAGATAGCATTGATGGATCGCTCACCTTTCTCTTAAGACCCTGTAAAATTTATCTGAGCTTGCTCTGAGTACTGCCTAAGATTTCTTAGGAGCCTATTCGGCATGCCTGTAAAGATCAGACAGCTGTTTTCTGCACATTTGCTGACGGTGATCGATTAGACATGATTTTGCTGTATTTTTGTTCCACGGACGTTCCAGCTGCAGAGGTTGCTATAGTGGCTCCATCTCCTGCTGCTTTGAAGGCGATCGGAGCTGCTTTCGCTAAAAACCCTGGAAAAGTTGGTCGTACCGAGGAAAACGGAGTGAATAAAACTCCATCCTCGATTTTACGTTGTTATACGGATGATCACCTCATTGGTAGTATCTTATCTGTGAATATTTACTCCCATGTAAGATTTAATATGTCTTTCTGTGTCGACAGCGTCAAGACGCCTTCCGTCTCACGTGATGTCGATTATGTTGTATCCGCCTGACGAGATCTTAATCGTTTGTCGTTGAGCTGAGACTGACGTACCAGATTTTGCAGGCTCCGTCCAATACGAAAACTGATTGTTATTCGCGGTGAGTTAATGATGTTCCATATTTCAGTGGATTTAGCGCAATTTCGTATGTGGACGGTAGGTCTCATTTCAGTAATCGTTGATATCGCACCGTGGAAGTGACCGGACACGAATCAAACAGCTACATGGTATAGTCAAGAGCCATGTCAATGTAAACTGATTGCTACTAAATCAATTCCTCGTCTAGAATCTTGCATTGACGTAATGTCACAAGCTTATCCATAAGTAGGCTGATGATCTCTAATATCTCGTTATCGATATCCACTCCGACATTCGCTGCTTATTTGGACGCGATCAATAACGTTAATCGCGAGACGACCTGAGATGGATTGTAGTGGCATGGATGCCTTGTCAAGTTATTGGCTTTTTTCTCTCCTAGATTTTTTAAACCTGCCGGTACACGACTCAATGTATTTGTGGCATGTAGATATCAACATCACATTTAGCCTTACGAAACTTCATCGAGAATGGACAAAAGTTAAAAGGACTTTCCGCCACATGGCCTATCACCGATAGCACTCAGGATAACTCGTTTCATTTGGTGGCACAAAGGTTTTGACTACGGGAGGAACATACACAGGAACTCTAGGAGCTAAGTTGGTAGTGACGGACTGTCTACAGCATGAATGAATTAGCCACGACAATGTACGTGGATGAGTGCCCTGTCTGAAATAGCTCAGGATATATTATAGCTCTCACAGAAAATAGTGCAAACCGATGTGAGGTTTCCGTATCACCCTATGGAGAATGATAATTTTCAATCTTTTACCAGGCTTATTATATCTTTGCCAATGATCTGGCTGCGTCCGATGCTGGAAAGAAGTGGGCCACGGGTGGAATTATATCCAATTTACCTGTTACCGTAGCCATCTGGAAATTTTAAGTATGTAGACGCAACCCTGGAGAACAGCTCATAGTCACTTGGAGACTCGATTGCACCAAAACTGATAGCACTGAGGATATGCCTTTTAACGGTACAGTAACGATTGGAGTCACCGCACTGGAATTTTACATTGCCGCATTGAGTATAACTAGTAAGAATTCCAAGTTTAAGTTTTATGCTCTCGTTACAGAGCATTTTAATCCTGGGTTAAGTTTTATCAAGAGTTTAGTTTGAATCATTGCGATAAGATGATTATATTAGCATTATATTGATTTCGGAATGGCGAAATTTGTCCCAATTGCTAGAGAACTTTACTCGTTATTTTTTGACGATACTTGCAGGCAGGATTCAACGTATGATGGAACTAAAGATTTCGTGCTAAGCAGACCACGGGGATTTACTCGAATATCAATCAGGTGAGAAATGTGTTTAAGTTATCAGTAGATAATATAAAGATTCATTTCCAGTAGGACATATGAGGCAGCAACAGCTAATACACGCCATTACCAATTTTGCTGTACTTAATTTTGTGACGACAAAAGAATCGATTCGGCTGGTCAAAACCATCGAGGACATCGTCCACAATATCATAGTTGAGTTGCATTCTAGCTTCGTGGACGTGATCTTGAAGACCTAATACATTAAAATGAAGACGGTTTGGTCGAAAGGGAGACAATGACACGCGCCGAAAAGATCACTAGTACATGGAAAAGGTAATCTTATGAAAATGATTTCGCGGAAATCGAACACTGCACGGTGTGATCGACAAAAGTATTTTTTTCCCAGCTGGTCGGCTTGGAGTACGAGAACTTGGAGATCAACATGGGCGTGATGGCTCTCGATGATCGATCTGGAAACGCTCCAGTTGTTCTGGACGATCTTGAGCTGGCAGTGACATATAACACGTTTTCAGATCTTGTAACATTAAATCAAATGGAAAAAAATCACAAAAGGGTTAAATAGATATCCACTATGAGTTGTCGGAGAAACAGTGAGTGACAAATTTGGGAAGGAAAACCTCGTATTCTGCTAAATAAGATTGACAATAAGATTGACAGTGAGAATATTAATCGTGGATATCTCTGTCATACAGTGCATGATAAACTTTTTATACTGGAAAAGAATGGTTATTCCAGATGAAAATAGATTGCCCAGACGGGGTTTATTTTTTTACTTTTGCTAACACAGCTATAGATATTTTATGTGCCAGGATTATTAGGTCTTGAGACGCTGTAAACATGCAAAAACGTAGAACGTATTATTGTTCAAACAGGAGTTTAAGTGTAAAGATGGTATGACTATAACCCTTCTAGAAATTGAAAGGACTCTTCGCCAGCAAAGATATAATCTAAAACGTCTTTGAATGGGATCTTAATAATCCTATAGTAGTGGTTTAGTCCAACATTTATACGAACACCTTGGACCTCCAATGAATAATATGAATCAAGAATTCGTCTAAACTTATATTTGAACTCATCTGCTATATCTGACCATAACTTAGCAAAGATTGACATAAAACACGAATGAAACATCTGTTTATGAAGCCTATATATTTATATCCCCACTTAACCTTCGCCGCAATAGTATTTTTCTGGCAATTCCACTAATTCTTAAAGAAAGTTAGGGCTTGATCTTCAAATGATTTAAAAAATCTTGCTTTCCACTTAATCCAGGACGAAAATCAGGAAGGCAAAACTCCACAATCACTAGCCTTATATTTGACATAAGCCAGGTTCACAATTTAAATTAAGTATACATAACACTATTCATCTGTTTCATTATTGTGCGGTATTAGACAGAATCAGGTCATAAATCTAGTGTCTTATTATTATCATACAATATATTAATAATACATCTTGTATGGGACAAATACTTATAGGAACAAAGAGTACTGTACTGGTCTTAAAACAAGGTTTTCATCGTGGAACTGTAGCTAGAACATACAGACACACAGACAGTACGTCAAATACTTTGCGACCATTTTACTCAGTCTCGTCTTTCTATAGTGGTTATTATTATTATTATTATTATTATTATTATTATTATTATTATTATTATTATTATTATTATTATTATTATTATTATTATTATTACGTATTGACGTCATGTTTACTTCCAGTGAAATTACATATAATCCTATGTTTCTCGTAAAAGAAGTTATATCCAGGGTGTAAATTTAGAAATGAATAATATTATGTACAGCCGCCATCTTTGCCTTATGAAAATTGGCGTGTCGTGCTAAAAAAAGATGCGAGAGATAAAACAAGAAAGAATCGGGGAACGCATGTTACTCAAACGCAAGGGTTTGGGATGACAATGGCGAGCTCCAAAAATGTAAGCGAACGCTGTTTCTGCGCGTTCCGACAGCAATAGACTCCGGTCGAATCGTAAATATTTATTGTTCCAAGTATGCTAGCCTTTCTGTGTGCGTGCATGTCACGATCGCAGTCTCCTTTGTTGGTTATTTATTCTCTTTCAAGGAAGACCTTGCTCTTGGTCAAAATTTATGTAATCTAGGTTATTTTATTTTCCCATGTCGTTCATCATCTATATATAACGTGTATAGCAATAAAGATAGATTAATATGTATGTTACCATACTTACCTTGATGATAATCTGCGTGTCGTTCTCTACCGATCCTTCCGGAAAGTGAATTGAAGTTTGGGGGTTCGACTGATGCACGTATGTATGCGAGGAGTTCCTCTTTAATTCAGTTACTGTCGTTTTTGGACAAGACACAATGTAGAAATAGTCCATTCTCCTGCATTTGAAGGTGACTTTATTATCCTTTAACAATTAAAAGAGAAAAGGGTATATACTCATTACTTTGCTAATAGATTCATTTCAAATTCCACGGTTAAATTAATATTAAAAAATTAATAAAATTAATTATCATATTCGTTTATTCGCACTCATTTTAACAATGATTTTCTATGGATCTTTATCTTCTTTCTAAGTATTTAGAATGTTTTTACTTTTTATTTTAATTGTAATAGCTCAAATATTGTACTTTAAAAATAATCAACAAATATACATTACTCTCATCACAAGCAATTTATTCAACACACACACACACACACACACACACACACACACACACACACACACACACACACACAGAAAGACTTAGTTTTGCAAAAGAAATTTGAATATGTTTAAACAATTTAGGATTTAAAGAACGATCTCTATGAAAGATGCTTTCATCACCACCCTGTCAATTTAAGCTTTCCAAAGGAATAGATTACAGAGATAGGGTCAAACCTAATATGACCTTTATTCTTATATAATAAAATCATATCACGTGCGGATAAATCATTATGACATAGTATAAAAATTAAGAGCAATTACGCGAAAGACGAAAAATCCAATGTAAGCACTAATAAGTTAAATGATCATATAACTAGCTTTGAGGAAGACAAGTTACCTTCGTCAATTCTGCAGGGATTTCGTTCCAGACCCCATTTTGTTTGATAACGGCATAGAAATCTAAATCTTGGCTTATATCTTTTCCACTAAACTTTATCGTGATCTTGCAAGCATCCTGGAAATCAAACTTTTTTCCTTTAAATTTAAACATTTCAGATCGGTCACTTGTTCCCAAAAGCATACAGCGATCTTTGATTTCCTGAGGCATCTTTTCCATTTCCTCATTTTTTTCTTCGTTTGAGGTTGGTAATGCTTCGAGATCTAGAGGGCCATCGTATCCGCATGGTAACTCCACATATATCTCGGGAACTGCGTACAACTTTAATATAGTTAACCTGATATATAAACATGAAATATTAACGTTGCGGCAGTAGTCCTCATAAAACAAACAATTCACATTTCATTTTTCAAATTGTTCACAAGTAGCTTAGATTGTCACTTCACTATTTATAGCCACTGATAAATTTATACTTTCTGATGATCACTGAATTGCTTCTTACGCACATTGAGAATCGATAGTATGAATAACCACATATATCCGATAGTATGAATAACCACATATATCATATTTTCATTAGTCTGTTTTTTCGCTGTTTTTTGTCTCTTGTTAATTTTCGCTGTTAGACTTGTTGCTCATAAGGTCGATCAATATGAACCATTGAACTTGCTCTCTGTTCACTTTCTGCGTTGTAATCTCGAATAATGCTTTGGTTTGGGATTTCGTGTATAATACGTAACCTGTGCATGAACCATACTGTCTGCTCAGTGTTAGCAGCAAACAAAGAAAAAATTATCTTTTGATTATCTGTTATCTGTGGATCAATTTGAGTTAACTGTAATTGTAGCTGTGGTAGGAGAGTTTAGCCATCTAATCTGTAAAGACCCATTGCATAATTTTTCTAACGTATCGGATAATTGATACATTGTATGTAATGTGGTAAATCATATTTCTGTGTTGCACGTTATAATCGGGCTCTGAATGTTTAACTATTCAAAGGTGTCTGTGCTTGAAAATGTGTTTATATCATCTGTCGACACGTCTTGCAGCTAATGTATTCGCAAGTTATGATGTCCCATTTGTTACTTGAATTTAGAGTGTCCATTGGTGTTGAATGGAGAAGCCTTAATGACCGCTAATTGGATGGAAATTGAGGATGAATGATATTCGTTCTGTTTTCGATTCTCCTATATACTAACTCAGCAGTATTTGTGTGGTTGGCTCTTTGTACTCTTTGCTATTAAAACTATTTAATAATCCCAATGTTCCTAATATTAGGTTAGCTATATTCTGATTTTGCTATATTCACCTCTTATCGAAAGATACATCATCAAAGCAAATGCTGGACTGTGTTGGATGCTTTTATCCAGTGCAATCCGCGATGTGATTTAAAAAAATGCAATGATTTCATTTATCTGGATAAAATAAAATTTCTTTAAAATCTGATAGGGCCATAATAACAATGAGCATGTAATTTATGAATAATTTATTTGAAAAACTAAATGAAATAGTGATATTTTGTAAGGAAACCCCATCGAGAGAAACGAGAAATCCAATAAAATTAAACAATAGAATAAATAATATATGAATACCAGAAGAGTTTCATATATGTATGATGCATTATTGACTGTTCAACTAAAGTATTAAAATAAAGAAACAGTTTGATCTGTCATGAAAGATGCAAACAAGATTATTGTTGGAATGTGTAAGTAGATGCAAATGTGTAAACTAATTTCCAGTTTTAACTAACAGAAAAAGTTAGAGAAAAAAATTTATTGTAGCGTTGTCACTTAGAAATTTACATTTCCACTTTACATCCGATGGATGGATGGATGGACACAGACTGCACTTGCACTCTTGCTTAGCTTCTCCAATGTTGCCAGTTAATAAAGGCATGATATATTTGAATTGGAAAAAAGGATTTTTCTTTATTTTGTGTTGTTGAAAATAATAGTATTTCCTTATACATGTCGTTTGTTTTTGACTATTTTTTTCTCATCGGTGTGTGTATAAAGCTGTGCATTCTTGTTGTCATGCGTGGAAATGAATACTGGAGCAGTGGTTTAGCAATTGGAATAATCATTATAATTTGAATAATAAACGTATAACGAATACAACTTTAAACGTAAATGCAATCAGTACAAAATTATGTTCATATAAAGTAAATTATTCTGTAGTTAAATACAGGGCATAAATACAGTCAATTGCAGCAACACATGATGACTTGTAATTCAGATAGGATTGTATGAATTTAATACTCACGGATACTGTCTTTCTATTGTTCCTATAAAATCACCATCCACTCTGAAAAGAAGAATTATAAAAATTGATCAATTTGTGTTTTCTGTTGGCGCACATAAAGCATTATTCATAATCATCGCAATTACATTTTATCCGTGAGATAATTACATTTTTGTTGAGAACATTTACACGTTCGTGGTAATTTTAAATCATATAGAATGTTCTTAAGCTTTTCCAAAGCTAAAACAACATAAATCAGAATCATTTTTTTTTAGAGATTAATTTAGGAGAGATGAAAACAGGATGCATATTTACAAGTATTTCCAGAATATATTGCGGTATATGTCGACACTCATTTGATTATATCCAATACACAATCGTATATGTCTTACATGAAAACCTCACAGTTTATCATTCATGAGATGTTTAAAGTTATATATGCATAAAACAGGACACACTAGTGTGATTTTGGTTCAGTTTGAAGTATGTATGATGCACCGAAGTTCTATTTAATTGTGAAATATTCGTTTACTCAGTGCACTTCTTTTTGATCCACTGTATTACATCTGTCAAGTAATATGAGAAAAGGTACTACAAAAATTCCAGTGAAAGACGAATATTTTCTTTTGAAACTTGTATTGTAATGGATTGTACTTAAGCAGGTCTTTAAAATTTGATAAATGTTATGGAAATAAACTCACATAAATAAATCCTGCACTCACTTTTATGAGCTAGTAAGAGAAAAAATAGTATGTTTTCTCGAATAATCCAACTTCTCAAGTATACATCTTTGTGTAAAAAATGATACTATTCTATGAATAATTTCCATACCTAGCTTTTTATTCTGCCTTCATATAAATATCAATAATACAAAGGATAATATAAACCTTATATTGGTTATAAAATCGACCGTAGTGCGTTATCCTCCGTATTATGCTAATAGACAGCTATTAAGTACGAATACATGTTATTTTAAATTAGGAATCACAGCGTATCTGTCTTAAAGGAACTTATGTTGGACAGCTAGAATGTATAAAAAGTGTCTTACATGTCACTGTGACTCGTATCTGTTAGGTTCTCGTTACGTTTGTCATCTTCTTCTCTAAAACAGATCATATTAGCTACGGTAAATTATGCCTAGAAACAACACTTTAAGAAAGTATTAATACTGCATATTATGCAAAAGACATATGACATTTATTTTTTGGAGACAAACTCCAGACTCCAGGAAAGAGCTTAACATTTATATTAAGGGATGCTGACTTTGTTCAGTTAGAGAATGAATGGAATAAAATGTTTTGTAAACGACAAATGAAAAAAGATCAGAATTTTAAAGAAAACTTAGGAATCGGGATAGTCACCCAAATCGATGTACACATAATTTCAATTTCGAGATCAAGCATCAGTAGAAAAACATTTCAAATGAATAATATATACTTTTCAAGATGTACTAGTAGGTAAAGTAAATAGCCCTGAGACCCTCGTTATTAAGGGTCTAACGGCGAAAAAGTGAATAAAAACTAACCTTAAAGATACTATATTTACATATTTGTCCTTATTTGCTATTTATTAAAATCTATTCATTTTCCAGTGATAGTGGCAAATGATTGATAAACAGAGGCCATGAAGGTTCAACGTTATCCAAGGGGATTTATTCTGCTATTGCGGTAATACCGAAAACATATCTGTACACTGACATATACTTGTCCTAATATTGATAATGTGATATATATATATATATATATATATATATATATATATATATATATATATATATATATATATATATATATATATATATATATGGCTTTCATTCTGCCACCTGTGCTCTCCTACAACGTAAATGTATCTGAGAAAATTAAAGCAATGCATCTTTAATCACATGTGAATGGGTGTAGCGAAGGGACTGTCGTTGAGAATGGACTCACCAACATGAACATAAACGTAATTACCGACCACAGTGTCAACAAACCTCCAGGTGTTCCAACGAAAGGTAATAAATCGAGCACAACAAAGATTTAAAGAAAACACCTTTCAATTACGAAAGCTACCTAATAACAATAACGTTAACATTCTTGGAATTTTGAGAGTCTCATATGCTTTGGCAGAGTCGGTGTATTGCTTCTTGACAAATATGGTAATCATGTGACATGGCTCTTGCATGATGCCATTAGAAATTAGCAGATGACAAATTGGTTTACCGATTAATTACAGTGATATCGATTTTATGAACATATAGGTTTAATTTGAGAATATTGGGTAGTGTCATATTTGGAAGCAGTGATATTCATGGGTGACGTTTTAAAATAAGGTAATCGCAAGCAATCCTGATATTTCACGAAATCAACTGGTGATAGAGAACTAGTAACTTACGATCATTCAGTGTATATAAAATTATCGGCATGTCCATGTTCGGAAGATAATGGTTTAGCTTCCGGTTCGGTGTCCCTTCTGCACCTTCGCGAGTTGCTTAAGAGTCAGACCCTAGAGTGACAATCTCTCTTGCACTTGATGCAGCTGAATGTTGATGCTTGTTGAGGCTGTTGTTGTTTCGACATCCTCCTGGCTCTCTTTGTGGCAAGGTTTGTGTTTCTCGCTTCTCCTGGTTTCTGAACGACCTGCCTGATAGCAATGTGCGAGGTTGAGCTGTCGTCAGCACAGCTCTCTCAGTCGTTCACGTTGATGTTTGCCGTCTTCGTGTCCTTCTTACAAACATCTTTGTAGCGCAGATATGTCCCAGTAGGTCTTGAAGCTGCTTCGATCTCCTTTGTTTCTGTACAAAGTGACAATGATGGTATATCCCATGTCCTGGGGGATGTGTCCCTGTTCGCAGCAGAGGCATATGAGTTCTTGCATGAACTGTAGTAGTGCTCGTTTCCAGCGATTGTGTATTTCAGGGGTGGGATGCAGTCACTCTCTGGGCTTTCCAACAGACGAGGAAGTCGAAGGCTTTTCTGAGCTCTTTCAGGGTGGGCTGTGTCTCTTGGACTTGTGGGGTGCTGTCTTGGAGGTTAGTGGGCCTGTCGCCTTCATAATACCTTCTTACACGCCTCTTGAATCCCTGGTGTCGGCAGCTGTCAGCTAGTAATTGTTGAAATAGTGGCGAGCGGCCCATTAAACGTTGTTTCTTGCAGTTTAATAAAGCTAAGTGCAGTATTGTAAGCCAATAAGGCTTTCGTATTCGTCTCAATCACGAGCTTCATCTCCTTTCCGTTGGCCTCATACCAGTATTCAGACAGCTGCCGACACCAGGGATTCAAGAGGCGTGTAAGAAGGTATTATTGCATATTATTCGCACCTTGCTGGCCACATTATGATTGGTCAGTAGCGCAGTCTACGCAGTGTAGCTGTGGGTGAGGAGGACACTGGCCAGTTCCAGGCGTCTAGCGATGACGAGGTCTAGATGGTTGCTGACCTTTCTCGTTGATCCTGCCCTTAAGTCTCGCAGTATGTATAGTCTGTCATTGTTGGTAATACTGGATATCGCTTGATCCAGAGCCTCGTATAACTGGTCATTATCCTCTAGGGTGGAGCAGAGGGTTGTGCGTACACGCTTAAGATGTTGATTGGGCCTGAGACTGTTGACAGCCAAAGGGCAAGGATTCTCTCAGTGCTGGATGATGGAGGCTCAATGAAGGTTACTAGCGTGTTTGCAACAAAGCCAAAACCGTGCTGTCTAGGTTCATCAGAGGACATCCCTTGCCCAACGAAGGTGTGGTTGGCCTCAATGATGTCGGGTTTCCTGAATGCAGACAATATGGACGTTCAGTCGGGAGAGTTCTTTGCCAATGACGGAAGTATTATTTGCTTTGTCGATCCGCTGAAGGTCTGTGGTGAGTCTCGTGTCATATTTAGAAGCAGGGAGATCCATGGATGGATTTTCAAAAAAGTGTATTCATCAGAAATCATTATATTTTCAGGAAATCAACTGGTGATAAAGAACTAGTAACTTATGGTCATTTAGTGTATATAAAATAAGCAACCATAAGAAGTGCTATGGAGAAAAAGAAACAAAACATTTTCTTACAACGCTACCACAGGACCCTTCCATATCGTAGGTAAGATCTATAGTTAAATCAGGAGAAGCGAAATGTATCTTGGGAAGAAACTTTGAAGTTGTGTTATCAACAACCATATACGTTTAATATTGTTTATAAGATTTAATACGTACCAGCAATCTTCTAGGAAATAAATATGGCACCTAAATATCCCTCTATAGCAACAGGGTAGTTTATTTTAGAAGTTAATATATTTAATGCATATGAAATTTGTCTCATTGTTTACTCCATTTTCTTGCAACGAGATTCTTAAAAAATGAGGATTGAAACAATCAGTAAGTTTGTAATTTTGACTCTTTAATACGAAGAAAAAAATTGGAAAATGATAGTTTTATGTGAATATTTCTGAGACTTCAGAATAAAAAATCTCACCTTTTTTCAGTTGGAAAACTAATTACCTAGAAGCAGTATATATTATAAAGAAAAGCATACGTGAAGCAACATCAACAGTATTGCTATTAAAGTCCAGATTCAAAACAAATATCCGCGTGTCATTTTTACTATGTGTCAGATGAATATTTTCGCTTAAAATGTTGTTAATAAAGACTAACATTTAATGAGATTATATGTGCCGGATTCATGTCAAAACAACTCGTGCATATCTTTTAAAAGACCAAAATTGTCATATACTTTCCAGGACAATGTTTAGTGTGGAGAGAGAGAGAGAGAGAGAGAGAGAGAGAGAGAGAGAGAGAGAGAGAGAGAGAGAGAGAGAGAGAGAGAGAGAGAGAGAGAGAGAGAGAGAGAGAGAGAGAGAGAGAGAGAGAGAGAGAGAGAGAGAGAGAGAGAGAGAGAGAGAGAGAGAGAGAGAGAGAGAGAGAGAGAGAGAGAGAGAGAGCAAAATTCCTATTTCAGACGCGCTTATATGCATGGAAATTTTAATTACGTCTGATGAAGAACTGTTCGTAAACTACCTAGTTTTATAGAATAAAAGTTGTTTGATTGAGAGGAAAGTAAGCTTCAGCTGAATGTGTATTTCTTAATTAAACATATTGATACAGACTGAAAGGTATAGACACTACTATATATATATATATATATATATATATATATATATATATATATATATATATATATATATATATATATATATATATATATATATATATATATATATATAATGAAAATGGTATTTCAGTGAATGATTTGTTGTTCGGTATGACAATATTAATGTGATAATATTAATTTTACGCAACAAAAAGCTCTTCCGGCCTAGTCAGGTAGTTATTACTTTTATCTACTTGACAGAAAAGTAAATATAACCAGTTTTTGTAAGGCTAAATAAATGTTATTATTGGAAAATAAAAAGTGAAACTTTAAAGGTACTTATAATATTATTAAATGAATCCGGATTAATCCTGAAAGTTTTATCCCTAATCCAAAAGTTTTGTACTTCGAATGAACCAATCTCGAGCGTGCTTACGTGTCAGTTGTCTCCAATGTGCTAATGTGTCAACAGTCTTGATAAATAGTCCCAAAATATGATATAGTACAAAAGTTAAGGAGCACTTTGTAATTCCAATGAATAATTCAAATGATTTAATCCTCTCAAATTATAATTGAGAACAACTAAAAGACTGATTCCACTAGACATATCCTAAACTAGAAATGAATAATTCTGATGTTAACCTTATACACAGGATGTCAACTAGGTCATGACACAGTTCCAATCGTCATTAAATTTGTAGAGAACTTCTGGTCTCTTGACTTAAATTTTAGTCAACTACCTGACAAAGAGAGGTAGACCATAGCTTTTTCCTAGGAAAGAAATGTAATGAACTCAAATCCAAGTAATCATGTTTACATATACTAAATCAAATTTCACTCTACAAACATCGACAAATGTTACCTGTGTAATAGGTTGATTACAAATATTATCCTTGCAATTTAACAATATGGATAAAAGTAAAAAGCAAACCATAGATATACACAAAACCTTTCCCGTAAAGAAAAAGGCAAATTGATATATTATATAACGACGCTTTCTTTGACATTGTAATTAAATGTACATATGATACTATAAGAATAAATTAATAGGAAGATATAGTATAAATGACACCTGAAATCCGATAAGCTTTTACTTTGACGTGCCTCATATCAGTGTTGTATTCCTGCAACATCAAAACTCCACCTTAACAATATCTGAATTTGTGTTTCATTATGCTAGTGAAAGTGCGTTCGGATCACTGAATGCAAAACTCAGAGTAGGAGCTGAACAAATATACACTTGTAAGTGTTGCAAAGCAAAACATAAATCTAGATATTCTTTTTCAGTAGGGTAATACTTTATCTGGTGCTTGATGATCGTTTTAGAGAAATAACACACTTGATTATCCACATCATTCCTGTGTTCTTGAGTCGATACTCCACTAACCCATTCACTAGCACTAGTATCAACACAAATTTTAAGTGATCTACCGAAATATGGTACTGAAAGAACTCTTACGAATGGTATTTAATTTATCAAATGCCTCCTGACAGTTTTTTTGACAAATGATATTTGGTTTTCTTACTCAACAAATTTGCTATGGGTTCGGCTGCTAGAGAAAAATCGACACAGTTTCCGATAACAAACAGCAATACCCAAAATGCGCATTAGTTACAGTATATGGATAAGTAATTGAAATCAGACTTGACTTGTACTTCTATAAGTTTAACATGACTGTGCCAATGAATTTTCGTTGGATAAGAGGATATTGTATTATATACTTATTGACTCTTGAATATCATTAGCAAAAGTGATTGAATACAAACTGACCATACAATATGCAAGCTAATGGAAAAATTTACTGATCAACATCAATCTCATGAAGTCTTTTGCCATAACTATAATAACAACACAAGCATGGTATAAATCAGAGATTTCAATCTCAACATGAACAACTTTCTGTTTCTTTTCTTTAAAAGGGGTACTAACCTAACAGTTCTGGTAACATATAAACTTGTGTAAAGAGAATAGTGCTTTTCACCTACCGGTAAGTTCTTTTTATCTTAATCTAAATTGCATTTCCTTTTCTGCCAGCTCTATTTGCATTTACTTCTACACTCTCCCTTTTCGTATTTTCTGCGTCGTAATTTCTGTCTCTTTCTAATTCTTTTTCTATCTATATCTCTATGATTTTGGATTTCCGTCATTATGTTTTGTAGATGAAATTTTCTTAACTCTGTATTTATATAAAAACAGCAAGTATTTTAATGCTTTGTCAGATACATAGAGACATACTAATCAAACCCAAAGCGCCTTCATCCCAAAATCTTCTTTTCCACAAAGTACGTGACAAAACTAATTTTTTATTTTTATTTTCCGAAGATGTTTTACATACGATGTCATACAATTTTTAGCAAGCTCAAGCAACTCATCCTTTATCAAAGATTAATCCTTTTTGAGCAGGATTTTTTGAAACGTTGTTTCTGTCATAGATGAATATGTGAAAGCCAATTGGTTTCAATAAAGATTTCTCAAATATGAGAAATCTACATCATTACCAGGTACAAGTCCGAAATAAGGTGAATTTAAATTTGTAAAACAATTTTAATTTCTATGAAATATTTTTCTGAAATTTCTGCCATTCAATAGTGCTCCCAAATTTATGTTACGATTCTATGTTCTTAAACTGTGTAGCCAAAAAAAGCAAGCACCAATAAATTCTTAAAATTCAACAAATAAATTTTGCTTATAATGCAAACTGAAAATTTAAAAGGGACTGATATTGTAATGAATTAAATCTAAATTTTCTCCAAATATTATGTTACAAATCCTAAAGTATAGAGTTTACCGAATGAATGTGATTATGTGTCACAAGCTTATGTGTCACAGTCTTGATGAATCACAATGATAAAATAAATAATGTTATTGAATGAATTCACACTACTCCAAAAATAATCTTTGAATCCAAATATTTTTGAGCACTTTGTAATTCCAATGGAGAAAAGAAAATAAATCCTATCAATTTATAACTCAGCGAAACTAAGAGACTGATTCTAATTGAAATGTTGATATATGAATGAATAATTGTACTGTAAGCAACCTTTTGCATAGACGAACACATGATTTATGACACAATGGAACTGTCCATAAAAGTCGTACGGTCAGCTCTGTTTACTTAAATTTTAGTAAGCTACCTGTCAATGATCAAGGAAGTCATCTGATTTCCAAGGTAACTAATGTCTGAAACTCAAATCGAAATACACATGTTTTCATATATTATCATTTAAAAAGTTAGCTTTGTGATGTTTGTTTAATAAAAAATGACCCTTAAAACCTACAATCATCAACACAAGTTAAGCACATAATATAGATAATCATAACATAGTAAATGACTAAGAATTTGGTCAGCTTTTCCCTAATAATTAAGAGTAGAAACCACATCTTAAGAAAGTATATATGCAACATATTATAGGACGGAATATATAATATATTTATTATAGCGAGATGAACGTCTGAGGAGTTTTATATTTTTTTACGATAAATAGCTCCGTTTATTCAGTTGCAAGTTGTAACAATCTCTTTATAATAAAATTAAAAAATAATGTGAAAGGATTAGAAATTATGATAAGAAATTATGTCTTTTTCGATTAGGGAAACATTTTTCTAATTTGAAACTTTACATTGTTACTGATGAGCGATATAAGGTGCTTATTCTGCTCTCTATTCCCACACTCATCTGTCTGTCTGTCTCTGTCTCTCTCTCCTTCACTTAATAGCTTGGATTGGTTTTAGCTTGCAGCAATCACAGCGTTTTAAGGAAATAAATATAGTAACGTTCCTTCTTATTTTATAGGTAATATTAATATTTGTGTTCCTTAGGCTCCATCCAACTTGTGGAACGAATCAGATGCGACTTCGCCCATTTATAAACATAAAGGTATGGGTCTAAAATGTATACTCATGGGATTTTGACAGGTCTTTCTTTAACTAATTTTCGATTTTAAGACTGGGAAAGAAAACGACGTCATGTCCACGACTCCTAAATGAAAGGATCCAGTCCTTGTTACCTACGCAGTTAGCATTGATTTTGAAGCTACGCAAACCGTCTTTGATGACATAACAAATATGTTTCATTTTCTTAAGTCACCAGAGTTGTATTAATGCATACATTTGGAAATTCCCTGCTATTATCCATCTTGTAATCAGCGAATAGTTTTGCAAAACTACAATTAAACTCGAATGAAGTATCCAATGTGTAATAACTATGTAGCTTAACCAGTCCCGCCTTACACGTGACCATTATCTTGCAATCAACAAAAGCAGGCCGGGATACAGGACATGCGGTCTGTCATTCGCCAAATCAATATTACTCAAATGAGAAAAAATATATTATTGTTTTTGGTCTTATTGATTGCCTACAGTCTATTTAAATGGAGTTCTTCATTAGCAAAATTATGATATAACTGTAAATATAAAATGAATAAAAATAGATGAAATGTTAAAAAAGAAAACGCGATTTGTTTCAGTCCGAAAGTGGTATTTGGATTTTAAGCATATCTTTAATATTGTATTCAGTTATGTCGTCAAAATAAACGAGCTACTTGCATTCTCTCCTCCTGCCTGTCGATCTATGTCTGTCTGTATGTCTCTCTATGTATCTTACCATCTTTGATTCCATTACATGTTATTGTAATGATAACTTGTCTACTAGATTTGACATTTTATATAGAAAATCAGATAAGTTCTGTTTGACCTGATTTTTTAAAATATTTTGCTGATCAACATTCAGTAGTAGAAACACTGTATATAGTTACTGACCTTAATTCAGAACCAGTAAGGGTTATGGCAAATAACGTTTTACATTTTTTGTTAAATTCATTCCTGGAGTAAGAACTAATTATTTCCGTAAATGAAGTACTGGGAGTACGTGATATTAGCATGTAAAAGGATTAAGTGTTGTTCTGGAAGGTTGACCATGTGACTTTCATCCGGAATCAGTTTTGCTTCTTAAATTAGAGTATTACTATTTTCTTAATAGAAGTAGCGAGTGAGGGCTCTAAACCTTTCACACTTAAAGTGTTTTGTTATGACCAGTTTCAGTTAATATTATATTTTATAGAATACAAGTGATTCCTTTTTAAGGTAATATACGTGCTCTTTACAAAATTCGTGGACAAAAACATTCATTGAAAATTATTCGGAATTCCAAACTAGAATATTATTTTAGTCGATTCAACAAAGAAAACGTTGACACATCAGTACAATGCTGACCCCAATAAACGTTATCACCTTCCATTTTGAATTTCATTGGGTCTCGAACTCATAGGACTTCTATTTTTAATTGTTTGATAAATTTTTAATTTGATTCGTAAACTGTAAGTTCTTTTTCTCATTTTTACTTTGATTTTCTAGCGAAATTCATTATTTGTTAAATTTAGCAAAGCTTGTTGTCTTCAGTCTTTTCTTGTTATTTTTTGTAAGAGCATTGTTGTTGTGGATATAAGGTTTCACGCAATTTTTCAGCACAAGATAGGCTATAAATGGCGACCAGTATTAATGGTGGAGGAAGAACCCTGGAAAACCCCGGGAAGAACCAACGACCCACAAGAAGCTACTGACAGGCTTTCTCACTTACCCACGTTAGCCGAGTATGGACTCGAACTCACTCAGACAGAGGTGAGATGGCAGTGATCCGTAATGGTCAGCGCTTTAGACCACTTGGCAACTCGGGGCCCATTGTAAGAGTATTAACACGTAACTAATATATATATATATATATATATATATATATATATATATATATATATATATATATATATATATATATATCCTGAAATGATATTAAAAAGTGGAATAATGTAAGTATGATAGAAATAATATAAATATCGGTTCAGTATGGTGTGGATAAAGTTGTGCATTGTCATGGAAAATCTGCACGAATAAAAGAATAAAATTTAAGAAATAGATAATCTACAATAACATGTGTGTAATTTAATTTTAAAGAATCACATTAATTATACATACATCTCCTTATAAAATATTGCATCCTGTACTTCCGGCGGAAGTGAGTTGAAACCTGGAGTATTAACCCTGAAACGAAATCTTATAAAATGTATTATTTGAAACAAAATAAAGCACACAATTTCAGCTTTTGTACATCAGTATTTGATCACAAAATATCATTTGTTAGCATATTTTTAGAACATAAATTATTTGTTTAAATATAAAGAATGAATTTTGGAATATGGTTAGCTTTACAATAAAAAGATTAGTGTAAATAATCACCTTTGCATTATGTATTGATCATTATGTGATCTTTTTAAAGAAAGAAAGGAGTGCTTATGGATTATTCATCTTTGAAATCTTCCTCATAAAAAATGCTATTTTGTGACCAAATGCTGATGTACTGAAATTGTCATTGTAGTGTACCATCAGTAATTCATACATACATATATATTATACGAGTCCTCTGTTCTGTCGCACAAGAAGAATACTTAATATGAAAACTTATATTACAGCTAAGATGGGCTGTACCTAGATGCCAAATAGTAAAGAGAGTTCAGAATTTAAAATAAATTATTATTATAATAAATTATAATTATTATTATATTTTGATAATGATCCTTATGATTATGATCATTGCCATATTATTTTGGTCGTGTCGTTATCGTCGTCGTCGTGTCCGCCGTCGCTGTCGTCGTCTTTGTTACTGCTGCTGTTATTGCTGACGTTTTTGTGGAAGTATTAGTACTTGTTATTGTTGCTACAGTTGTTGTCATTAAAATTGTCAAACTTGTATCATTAATGGTTCTTATTTTCTCTCTTTAAAGTTATTTTTCTAATGAACTAATAGGTACAATGATGCTTTTGATAAAAGGAAACTATACAACTTTGAGCACAGTTATGCCTATTATACATTCTACAGAAACACAAACAAAACCGTAATCATAGTTTTTGAAATATTCTACATAGATTTAACTTTTGATAACAAAACATTGTTAGGTTTACTGATGTTGTAGATATAGCACGTAAATTACGTTTGTTCATTATTATGAATGTGATATCATGGGTTGGGTTGGATTATGCTGTTTTGAGTCAAAGTACGAATACCATAGCTGCAAATAAACAAATTGGTCCCTTTTCCCTAAAATTAATTTGCATTTTAAGCTTGTACATGGGGTTAATAAACAATTCACTGCAAATGTGATCAAAGGAATGCCAACCTGGCGAGATACGCATGAGGAGAGGAAGACGAGCCTGTTTTGAAACAAATTATGCCCCGATAAAGGAATGAATGGCGACCTGGCAACTAAATGAGCTATTTCCAATTTAATCTCTTACGGATATTTTAATATATTACTTACATGCACGTCAAGCAACATCCGTGGAATGCTGGTTTCATGGTGAACTTTCACTTTCAATAATTGACAGTCTTGTTTCAAACTGAACGAATAGTGCGAAGGTCTTTGACGAAGCACATGTTTAAATTGTACGATGAGAAAATTTCTAAGGGTTGGTAGAAGTAGTTTTATAGAAATAAATCTCATGTCATAAAATATCTTAGAAAATAAATAAGTAAAAACGTAAATAGTTAATACCTTAAGCAAACAGTTATATTTCATAATTTATTTCATACACCATAATTCAATTCGTTTGACACATTACATTCGTTTGCGTTTAACGTTTTGTTGATTGTTGCATAATGTCCCTTGGACAGAATTAGTAAATTATGTACTAAAAAGTAAAAATTAACATTATGTTAACATTCAGCTTTACTTTATATGGAGTCTGTGTTTCTACGCTCCATCAAAAATTCGTGGAACGAATATGATGTAACTTGGCTCATTCGTAAATGTTTTATTTGGTCCTCACTCAATCTTCAGTGGTATGTTGAATGGCTGAAGACTGGTGTTTATTTACACATGTTTTAACGGAACAGGAATTGAAAATGTCGATCGGCACTATGGTTAGGTCGTTCCACTACCTTTGCAGGCTGTTAAACACAGTTTCGATAAGAAAATGTGGTGCAATGATGAGCAACAATCATTCGATTTTAAGATTACCTACCTCCCAAAACTTAACCACATACCAAAAAAGGTTTTAAGGCTGATTTATGGGACTACTAGATAATCTAGTCTATATGTGTATACCTTAATTTAGAAGTGGCAAGTATATCATGTACATACGAATCAGTCTCAGAGCTTTCTTCCTCTTCTGAAGCTGATGATGCGACTCTAAAAAAAGAAAGATTGAAAACAATCACTAAGGTTTGTAATTTTAACTAAAAAGGTCTTCCAGATGACAAGTGGTATAGAGGAAGTGGAGCCTAAACTTACATGCAGGTCAGGCAACATTCTTTGAATGCTGATATCATGGTGAACTTTCACTTGCAATAATTGACAGTTTTGTTTCAAACTGAACGAATAGTGCGAAGGTTTTTGGCGAAGCACATGTTTAAATTGTACGGTAAGAACCTTTCTAAGGGTTGGTAAAAGTCGTTTTAGGGAAATAAATCTCATGTCTTAAATATAAATCATATGAAATAAATAAGTAAAAACGTAAATGTTGAATACCTTAATCAAACAGTTATATTTCATAACTTATTTCATACACCATGATTCAATTGGTATGACACGTTACATTTGTTTGCTTTTAACTTTTTTGTGATTGTTGCATAATGTCGCTTGGACAGAATTGGTAAACTATGTATTAAAAGGTATAAATTAAAATTATGTTAACATTCAGCTTTACATTATATGCAGTCTTTGTGTTCCTGCGCTCCATAAAAGATTCTTGGAACGAATATGATGTGACTTCGCTCATTCGTAAATGTTTTATTTGGTCATGACTCAATCTTCAGTGGTATGTTGAGTGGTTGAAGACTGGTGTTTATTTACGCATGATATAACAGAAAAGGAATTCAAAATGTCGATCGGCACTATGGTTAGGTCATTCCACTACCTTTGCAGGCTGTTAAACGCAGATTCGATAAGAAAATGTGGTGCAATGATGAGCAACAATCATTCGATTTTAAGATTACCTACCTCCCATAACTTAACCACATACCATAAAAGGATTTAAGGCTGATTTATGGGACTACTAGATAATCTAGTCTATATGTGTATAGTAGTAGAGGAAAACCAGGTTTTCAACTCACTTTGTTTTTTTTTTTACCCTCCAAACAAGTATAAATTATAGTCCTAAATTATCCCCCACCCCACCCCCTTTTTTTCCAAAATAAAACAGGGTTTTGACTCACCCTCCCCCACCTCTTTTTTTCCCCCTACTACTACTATGTAAACAGGTATTTTGTAACCAAACAAAACAACAGGTGTTGGAATGCGATAAGCTCTTTACACAGAGGTGACTAATTTGTTAGAACAGCGCATGTGTGGAATACAATTATTCTAAAGACGGCAAACGGGTTTTTACCACAAGATAACAGGATGAAAATTAAACTGTGCATTAGAATGTTTCAGTTAACAAGGTGGAAATTAAACTAGCATTAGAATGAAAATGATATTATTTTATATCTCGTTACCAATGATTAATGTTTCAACTGTTGATATTAAAAATATTTCACTATCACGACTATAGATACTAAATTTTACTTTACCACTCACACAGCGACGGGACTCAAACAGATCTTTCATTTCTGGTTTGTTCAGAGGATATTTTTTGTTGATAAAATATACCTTTGACCGATCGAGATCAATTGTGAGTTTAGTATAGTTTTGTTGGCTAATGGGGCTGTGAAAGTTTTTAAATTCCGTTAGCAACTTTTGATACAATTGTTCGAGATAATTGAAATACATGCTGTCATCAGATCTGATGAGCGAAAGTTTTAACTTGTCACATGTTCCATTAAAACATATACCTGATGTTTCATTATTAAATTCAACTGTCAATTGTTTACCGTCCATCATTAGATATTTGATGTTACTATTGTAGCTATTTGTCATTGTCAAATTTTCAAACATTATTTTATAAGTTTAGATAAAATTTCAGTTGGAAAAGATAATGTCGAGTATAGATCTATCATCATAACAATACCCAAGGGCAAATGTATCTACCCCATTTTCACAATAGCGTTTGTCATCAAAATTATACAATCCACGTTTGATAATGACATCTGTTTCGAGTTTATGATGATTAGTTCGAATTGCCATAGCTCTCATAAAACTAACACCACCATCAAGCGCATACCTGTAGTCATCAAATTTCATAAACTTTTTAACAAAATCACGAGGTAGACCTTTAGCTTTTTTCGTTATTTTATTATTATCTAACAATACGGCATACATTTTACTACGTAATCCGATAAAGTATTTGATAGCGCTCGAGTTCATTTCATCTTTAAACTTACCAATAACCTTTTTATTTGTGTCGTCATGAAATTTACTGTCACGTGGATAATCGGAAAGATCAAACAGATGTCGATTATTATACATATCCTGATAGATGTCCTCACATTCGATTTCATATACGAGTGAATCAGTATCAGTAAACAATAATCTACTAGCCGGCCACTGATTTTTAACAAAAGTGTAATGAAAATCGTACATCATCCACTTTGATAAATCTAACACTGCAGCTCCAACATAGATCGGCTTGTTTAGTTTTAGATTTGTTTTTCTTCTTTGTATCGCAACAAGATTTTCATTAAATATTTTCATGCTCACAAAATCATCGTCTGACACAAGTTTGTTTCTGCGATTGACATCATTAACTATTTCAATATTTACGCGTTTCCTAATATTCTCCATCGTCTTACCAAAAACGGAATTGTTCATCAGTTTAAAGAAGTTTTTCTCAAACTCTGTTTTCACTACAGCTCTTCTTGAAGTGTTCGAGTTAATGTAACCTCTCATCCACGGCGACTGATTAAATTTTAGTACACGATGAACTTTTCTCAACACAAGACCAGCATCGACTGCTTGTTTTAAAACTTTGTAATGCAAAACGTAATTTTTCTTATCAAGTAAATTTGGTACTAGTTTCTTGACCATGGAATGTTGCCTTGGTGATGCTAACGCTTGTTGTTCTTTTGATAACAAACTATAATCTATTACCATCGATTCCGCACAGAAAGGGTAATCATTATGTAATTTGTGTAGCGAATTTGGATAATCAAGATCAACTTCAACGAAATAGGAAACATCATCGGGTATCTTTTTTTCTGTATCTGATAGAAATCGATCAACCGTGATCCAATGAAATCCGCTAAAAGGCATTGGTTTTGCCATCAAACCACCGTAAAGATTATTACAATCTAGATAAATTATATACTTCGAAGGAAGGTCAGGGTTATACTGTTTCAGGTATTTGTTGTTTGTTTCAGCATATTTTTTTGTTATCACGCTAATACCACCTCGGATACTTTTTTCGATAAAATTGAACATATCCACATCTGTCAGTAACTCTAACCTTACCTTACTAAACTTTAGCAAAGCATCCCATGACAACCCAGGGGCAGAATAATACCAGCAAGGATCTAGTCCATAATTATTATAACTCACTTCACGAAAACTTTCAAAAACATCTGCTAATAATAACACGTCAGTTTTCAAGTACAAATCATGATAATCACCAAAAGTCTTACAATCAATCTCTTTCCAGATATCTTGTGCATACCTGTACTCGTCATCGGTTATATTTTCGTTTTTAAGTTGTGAGTAAAATTTGTCTTTGTCAGGTAAAGATATTTCATCAAATTTACTCCAATCGTCGAGGTATTCGTATGGAAAAACTCCTTTTTTAGCTAGTAGATTAAATTTATCTCCAAAACAGTCTCTTAGGTTATCAAATTTACTACAACCTTTCACTAACTCATCTAACGAGGCTGCCATAAACTGCAGGCTGTCAATAAAACGTAATTTACCTAGCGTAACTGACATGTACTTTTCAAAATTATTTGGGATGCATTTGATGACGTTATCGAGTTTTAGATGAGCTTTTATCTCAGGATTACCAAAAGCTTCTACTATAATATGGCTATCATATCCTCGAAAATTGTGAAGAATAACTGGAATAAAATCTGGAGCATGAAATTTTAAATTACACTGATTATGAGCCGCTCCACGATACTGTCCAGTCAAATGACAATGGTCATGTACTTTTTTATCATCGTCAAAAGCTTTTTCACAAATATGACAAATTTTTGCTTGCTCGTGATTGGATTCTTGTTGAGGTGTTAATTTTAACATTGGCGTTACTTTTTTCAAATGAGTAAATATATTATCAACTTCATTAATCAACTGCTTGAGAAGCCAAACAGCTGGATTTTTACCACGATATAATTTGATTGATTTAGATAATCTAGAATCAGTACAACAAACTACCTTATACGCTACTCCACACGGAACATGATTTTGAACTTTTCTTGTACTCGATTGATTAGGATTATTTTCTACACCAAGTACAGGTTGAAGTAGGCATTCGAAATCAGCGTATATGACGAAAGGAATTTTTAGTTTGTGATTATGATGGACAAACTGTAACACACTATCTTTTTTAGATGGCATTGTTATTCTTTGCACATCACTACAGTACTGCAAATGCTTTTGTAATGTTTCATTGTTTGTACAGCCATGCAAGCAGCGGTAACAAAAGAACTTTTTGTTCTTATCCTTATTGTACTGTCTACCAACTAGTCCGTTAAAGTTTTTAATCCAAACATAATGATTTTTGTAGTACAGTAAATTTATAGTTGATTGTGAAGCTTTTTCTGAAATATATCTCGGATATACGTCCTCCTTTTCATCTAGTCCGAAAACGTTAATTGAAACATTATTCTGCTTTTCAAATTTTGGTATTTGATTTTCTGCCACTGGAAAGTTAATATCTTTAAAATTTAATCTAGACACATGACTGATATACCTTTCAACACGAGTAGCGTTTTTTTCTGCTGGAAATAGTGCGGAAAGAACAGCCCATTGGAAACATTTGTTATCTACGTTTTTGATGTTTATACAACATCTTTTACTTTTTATTTTTGGTGGCAGGTCGACGTATGAACTACCTCGTACTACATTATATTTCATCGTGGGAAACAATATTCCTTTGATCATTTCAAACTTCCAACCCGAACCTAATTGACTAAATTCCTCTATTTTTTTCCAAATTTCTTGGTGTATTTCATCAGATAGTGATAACAGATCAGTCCCAAGCAAAACACGTCTTGATTTTGCGTTCATATAAGGTTCTGCAATTTCCTTGTTAGTTAATTCTTCCATTATAACTAACTTTGAAAATATAACATGATATTGCACAAATAATCTGATACTTTTGTGTTTTTCGAGCTCACGTTTTACAATTGTCTGTAATAGGTGGTAAAGATTAGTTGCAGTAAAATTTACTAAAACAATTTGATTATCAAACTGATAACTATTATCAAAACCTGCAAAAGCAGTCGCTATTTTATTAGGTTCTCCCATAAAGCTTCTCTTAGCTATATCACGCAATTTTAACATTATTATACTATAATGTAATATCTAATTGATAATTTTTTCACACTGCGCATGCGCTAAAAATCAATTAGAGATAAAAAATATCTCCTATAATATAATGACAGCAAATCTAACAAACACATGTGAGCAAGAAGCATATCAAGTTCACCCAAAACATAACTTTACCTCACACTGCGCATGCGCTAAAAATCAATTAGAGATAAAAAATATCACCTATAATATAATGACAGCAAATCTAACAAACACATGTGAGCAAGAAACATATCAAGTTCACCCAAAATATAACTTTATCTCACACTGCGCATGCGCTAAAAATCAATTAGAGATAAAAAATATTACCTATAATATAATGACAGTAAATCTGACAAGCGCACGTGAGCAAGAGATTTATCAAATTCACCCAAAGTATAACTTTTACGCTGGAAATGTAATTGGTTCGGTTATTAACATTAAAACTAGAATACCTGTTGGCAAATTAACGTCAACGGGTTATAATATTAGTGTAAAGGGAGATAATGCCGAGAGGATTACAATGTTTAGAAAAGATTTTATTTACACGTTGTTTTGCGATGATATTCCAGAGGGACAGCGTGTATATCATTATAATGGTAAAGTCACTGATGATAATATGGAAAATTTATCCTTACAAGATGAGTTTCAGCCGCACCCAGTATTTGATTTATATGAGGCTAACGATCGCGGTATTATTAGAAATAGAAAAACTAAAAAAGTTCTTAGTACTATTAGCAATATGGGATATATCAGGGTAACTGTTAGAGGAACATCAACAAATCAAGTTCGTTATCTTGGTCATAGGTTTGTTTATGAGGTGTTCAATGGATCTATACCCAATGGTCTTGTTATTAATCACATCAATAATATACAAACTGATAATCGATTGGAAAATCTGGAGATAGTAACGCAACAGGAAAATGTGAGATAAGGAAAAAATAGTAATGGTATTAATTTTAGATGCCCAATAAAACCTGTTATTTCAAAAAACCTCGAAACGGATGAGGAGATCGAATTCAAATCGATTTCAGCTGCGGCAAAATATTATAAGACAAAATCCCGCAGTCGTAAAAATTATAGCTGATGGAGCAACAAAATCAACTTTTTCAAGAGAATACGATGCTAGGATTGGTTTTAGATATGATATTTGATAGCTCGGTTTTAGTCAAGCATAGATGAGCAAATGCTATGATATCATCGTGATTAAATTTTAACGTTGTTACTACATTTTCATTAATTTTATCTTTTTCTGCTTCTGTTAGTAATATTTTATGAGAATCACCTTGCATTACAATAACATCAACACTATAACCCAACAAACATTTTCTTACCGCTTCGGCTAGTTCGTTATAATTTACTATATTAACTTTTTGGTGATATTTTATCTCATCAGTCATCTTATAATAATAAATTAGATAAAAATATATTATAATAATGGACTTGATGAAACGACTCGCTGAACTCTACGAAGAAGATACTAGTGATAAGGTCGTCAGCGATAAGGTCGTCAGTGATGAGGTCACGCATAGTATTACATTTTCCAAAGATTTCGTAGACAAATCTGTTGGTTATAGTGAAGATGATATTTTGTATAACAATGAATCTGATGATGATGGTGAAATAGTCACTGTTGCTGACAGATCTAATTACAGCAGATCAACAACTAAACGTTATAATGTCAAGTATCACATTGCTAAGCAAATAATTAAATTTAATTTTACCGTTGCCGAACAACAACTGTTCTGGCAGTTAATCAAACCTTTTTTAAATATCAAGATCCCAGGCCGACAGAAAAATATCAAATTCGATTTCATATTTGTCAAGATTTTTAATCTAATGACGATCTCTAACGATCGTAAGCAGTATCTAATATCATTATGTAAACCAGTAAAATGTAAATCTGTCAAACAAAAGTATGAGTTAATTTATAATAGCATTATATCATAATCTGCTTGGTTGGGATCCAACTGTTAAATTTATCACTATACCCACGCCGTTTGACTAAACTTTTATCCCCTTTTTTTCTAATCACTTTCTCGATAACAAAAACATCCTGCTCAGTTTTCTGTAGTTCTTGTTCATAAAAACTACCTACAATCGGTTCCCCTGCCAGATCTTTTAAAACGTACGTTACAGGTACTGTCAAAAGTACCTTATCAATTACAAAAACTTCTTCGCTCCAGTTCGGAGTAAATCCTTTTGCAAACACCTTTTTCATCAAAGAAATTCTAACTTTATCACCAACCTTAAATTTATGTCTGCGGTACATGTTTTCATTTGCTAATATTGGATTTTTAACAGCTTTTTTAGGTGTCATTTTGATGGTTCGATGTTTCGTGTTATTATATTCGCTTACGATTTGAGAAAGGTCATCGATGTACCTGTTGGTGTTTTTAGCTGTCATATGTTTGTGTATTTTCTCGTTTAGCGTGCGATTAAATCTCTCAACAACAACGCTTTTACCTTCGTTTCCTGTAACATACCTTTTTATATTATTTTGTTCTAGAAACTGTTCAAACTTTTTGTTAAAAAACTCAGATCCGTGATCAGTCCAGATTTTGTTTGGTTTTCTTTCTGTACTCGTTATTATCTGCTTTAGCACATCGGTCATTGAAGTTCCTGTCTTATCTGAAACAGGTACACTGAAAGCGTATTTGCTAAAAACGTCTATAACATTAAACAAATACCTTTTTGGAGCGCCATCAGCGCCAACGTTAAACTGAGCTAGATTGGATACATCCACCAAATCTATTGCCCAGATATCATCTACACCATTAGCGACAACTTTACGTCGTTGGAACTTTTTTTTTTAGGTCTGTGTAGTTCGACTGCAAGATCATCGTATACTTTATTTCCCCGATCGTGAGGTGATTGACGAGACTCCCCGAGTCCAAGTTTATATTTTGCTCCAATTATTCCCTGAACAAATCTTCTATCAAAACGTTCTCGTAGATTTGTTGGCTTCATATCACGTAATTCGTCTAACATTACTTTATCACAATCTAAATTTGAGTTTTCATGATCACGATAACAGATATCATGACGCATTGCTATTGCATCCACTTGATTGTAAGGCTCTTGTCCTGGCAATGGATTGTCGTTTTCATCTAGTTGTTGATGTAGCGGATTCCATGGACCAGTATACCGATGCCCTGGCAATGTCCAACCGCCTTTTGGTTTTGGTAATTTTCCAATTAGTTTATGTATATCTATACCTGACCCTATTATTTCTCTGTTGTTACAACATTGACAGTATGCGACAATTTTATTTTGCTCAATACACAAATCTCTGTCAGAATCACAGTTGCATATCATTCTATATTTTTAGTCGTCGACTAAAATAATATTAGGATAACCAGATCCTAGCGACGTCGCTGGAGATACTATCGCTGGGGACGTTTTCTTTAAAAATGTATTTTTTCTTTATCCACAGATTGCACAAATACTTTTTAATATTATCCTGTTGTTTTTTGTTTTTTCTGTTGTTTCATTAATATTTTCTGTTTTAGTTTTACACTTGAGACAGTATGTTGACATTATTATACTTGTAAGTTTAGATAAAATTAATTGCGATCTCATCATTAGCGTGAGAAGGTTGCTTATCAAACTGTAAAATAAATTTTAAAAAGTTAAGATTTCTGCTCATCTGTTGGATAAACATAATACAATAATATCCGCAAGCAGACGTTCCAACAGGTTGGAGTTGGTTTGACGAATAATACACTTTTTTAAATTTTTTGTTCATATACTTTTTTATTACATCGCTTGGAGGAAGTCCAAACGAGTCGAAATAATTATTATTATAAACTGCTACCCAATGTGTGCCGGATCCGTCATTGAAATCTTGTATATTAATAACACATGAACTTACAGCAGATGGTGATTTTATTGCTGAGAGCTCATCTTTAGAATAAACTCCGTGAAATCCAGGAACTGCTTTTAACTTATCAATGATATCAAAATTACTCAACGGGGTCGACGAGTTCCTGGTAATGTTAGACCACGTCCGATTCCTAAAAGATTTGGCAGCAGACTTCCCGCTAGTCCCGCCAAAAGTGGAGCGAACGGAATAATTCCTCCTTGTTTTGTTTGATTGCATATGCATTTGCACTTTGGTGTTGGTGATTTTGTTTTTGTTGTTTTCTTTTTTTTGTTGTTGGTGATTTCTTTTTCTTTTGTGGCATTATAATATATTATTTACATAAAATTTACAATTTTTTTATTCCACTTCCACGAATGATACCATTACCTTTGACTGCTTTCTCCGTTGCGCCAGATATTGCTCCAGACGCTGCTGCTCTTCCTAATGTGCCTAAGACTGGTAAAAGGTTAGGTATTATTGTACTAGTTAATACTGATAATGCCGGACCAAGAAAAGCACCTTCTTTTGCCATCGCTGTCATTTGTGCAGCACTCAAATTTATAACAAAAGTTTTTTTACGATCATACTTTTTTACTTGATTTTTTGTTAGCATTAATTTTGTTAAAACACCATCAGAAATATTAGGATTGATTTTTAATGATACCTGTTCTCGCTTTGCAATAGCAGCTACTAATTTTTTGACCTGACCATCAGTCAAATACACTTCTTTTACAATATACCTTGCCATTTTATATAACAACTGTAGATTAAACTTGAACTGTCATTTTACCTCCAATAGAATCTACTGTGATAAATCTATCACTAATAACTAATGCGTATACGTACAACGGCGCTACTGGAACCGCCCCAAGTGTCCAGGTAATTTCAATATCCGCTGTGCTGTCTACAGCTCGCTCGTTATGTTTACTAACATCAAAATGAAATATAGGATAAAGCGTACGAAATTCCTCTGCTGATATTTGAGTTCCATCTTCAACATCTTGATATTTTTGCATTGCGTCAAGCAGGTACATGTACGGTCGAGAAATATTTTTATTAACGTCATCAGCAAAATTGCACTCGATAGCTCGTTCTGGATATTGCTTTGAATTTAATCTAGCGTATATTCGTCTGACATCAGCGTGGTCAAATATTGCATTATTTTGTTGTTGGTTTCCTCGTCGAGCGTGCTGTTGAAATACGACAAAGATATTTCTCGGCAGTTGTTCGCTTGATGTTGTTGTGACCCTCCAGGTGTAGTCAGTAGTATTTGGAACCGCTGTCTGATATACCTTATGCTGCTTAAAGTAAATTCTATTCGTATGCTTATCAAGCGTACTATTTAATTCTGACATTTTAGTGATTGATGGTGTTATACGTGGCATCCACAAAGCGAGTTTGTTTATGATAAACTGTACATCAGCCCCTCCAGATCTAAACAAGCAATCGTTTTGGTCTGCTCGATCTAAAATAAGCGTATGTTTTACTCCGCGAAATACTTTATCATAATCGCGACAAAAGCCGAAAATTGTGCTTAGCGGAAGCATCATTGTAATTAGACGTGATCCTGCTGCAAGTTTTCTTCGCCTAGCAAAGCCTTCGTTATAACGTGGATTTCTCACGTCAAGTGTGTTAAGAAGTAAATTTAACATTGCAGTACCGTCTGCAGCTGCTCCTGGTGGCGTTATATTTAGATTATTAAAAGCTGCTGTAAGAGAAACTCTTGTAGCGTTTGCATTAGCATCTGCAGCAGGTGCGACAATATCTAGTGCAGCAGCATTAGCAATGAGAAAATTTCTCACAATTACAACATTTTCATCAGCATTAGCTCCATATACTATAGCGCCTCTCTTTAAAAATTCTGTTGATTCAGCTATACCCCGTCCAGTATCTTTAAACCACAATTACAGCATTTTCATCAGCATTAGCTCCATATACTATAGCGCCTCTCTTTAAAAATTCTGTTGATTCAGCTATACCCCGTCCAGTATCTTTAAACCACATCATATTAGTTGCAGTTGATCTCGAGTAATCGTCGGAAAACGAAATAATATTTAAAATTGTACTTGCAACTTGTAGATGACTTGAAATATCTTCTACAGTTTGATTGGCCAGTTGATATCTAGCACTTTTGAATAAACACCACCCGTTATTTATAAGAGCTACTTCTGTTCCAACGGCAAATGCAGCAGGTGGATTGGTTACTGTCATAATCTGACCACGAACTTCTAGCATAGCCTTATGTGGCAGTAGAAATACATCTTCGTCTCTGGTGTTAAAGGTTCTAATACCAGTTTTATTTGGTTCGTTAGAATTTTCATCAAGGTACTCAACAAACTCGAATTCTGTCACATCGTTGTCGATGTCATAAGTTTCTGTTAACTCGAGATAATTTTTAACAGACATTTTATTTTATTAGATTATACAAAATTTTATTGCGGCACTGTTACTTTAGATATTAATTTTTGTATGATCTGCTCGCCCTTTGGTGATAATAATTTTTTTGTTGTTATTATCATAGCTTTTTGAGTTTCTTTTGTTGGAGCGATTTCTGAGATAGCTTGTTTTATTTCAGATGCAGTCGGTGGATCTCCTTTTATTTTATTAGCTATTTTTTGTCCCACCGCAGTCCCAGCGGCAGATTCAGCCCCAGTTGCAAAAGCTTTACCCGCGTCAATAGCAATTGGTGCAACTTTACGCGCTAGTCCTGGAATATTTTTAATAACTTTAGTGAATATATTTCCAAAAAATCCTCCTACTATTTTTCTTCGATAAACTTTTTTTCTTTGTTTCATTATATTTGATGTTTCATAATTTTTACTTTTGCTCGCGTAGATGTAAATAATAAGTTACAACTTCATTACTAACATGTAACTGTTTTCCTGATTGATCTGTCAACTGCATCCTTATACTTGATATTTGATCTTCAACGTTTAAAGGATAATATATAACATGTCGTGGAGTTATTTGCATGAGAGAACCTGGCGGGACTTCTGGTGAGAAATTGTAAATCGTTTGACCTTTGCTACCTTTTGAGGTATAAGAGCCAGAAGCAGTAGAGCAATCTACTAATATTGTATTTACTTCTGTTATATTTGCTGGCAGTTCACTGTCATATGTAATAGGCTGATCAAGTGCAGTGTAAGTTTTTTCAGTAAATCCTAACAGTTGTGCAATACTTCTTTCTCTTGGTTCAAGATTGATTGCTATATTTTTCAAAGTTATCCTAGTTCGCAATGTGTTATAATTTGCTGCTAATTCAAAATTATCAGCCACACCGTTAGCTTTTGTTATGAGCTCTTTGATTGTCTTGTTTAGATCTTCAATATTATAAGCTCCTTGCGGAATTTTTATTTTTTTTGTTGTAGATATTGGAGATGTTGTAATCATAGTAAAATACATTTCATCGTTAACATCATTTTTCACGTTAGGTATAGCATTCCAGCAAGTACAAGAAATTAATCCAATTTCATATTGTTTTGTAGGATCTAGTTGGATAGGTGGAATATAATTTACTGAAAAATTTGCGCTATCTTCTGTAGACTCGCTAGAGTTTAGTAATAATGTTGTTTGCATTCCTTTTATATTATATCATTTTATAAAATTAAGTCGCGGTGTAAAGTTTCATATTCGTCAGATGTTAATAATTCACTCGATCTTAGATGATCAAGTATGTCAATGATTTCATTATCAAGTTCAACACTAACATTCCCAGCTTCCTTTGATGATATTAATAACATTAATCTACCTATCATTTCAGTAGTTGAAGTAAATACTTTTACACCAGTTCCTGTTCTTACTCTACTTTTTTGTATACGAGATTTATCAAAAGTAAAAAATTTCCTTCTAAAACTCCAGCCACTACCAAAAGGTTTTGCTCTACTATTTTCTGCTGTTTTTTTAAACGTGAGAGCAATGACACCGTTTCTCATTCTATTATAAAGTGGAAGCATATCATCAATTTCTGTAACCGTGTTTATTTCATCTTTAGCAGCAGCTCCTTTTTTAAATATTACATCTAATCTATCGAGTAATTCTTGATATTCTGCATCATTTCACTTGTTTATATTATTAATATCTATTATATTTTCTTTGTTTAAAAAATCATCATATTCACTACCTTTTATCTCATCATTTGCTTTTTTTTATAAAATAAAGTCTTTGATCTCCAACTTCCATAAACTTTACAGTAAGCTCACCAACTCTTTGTTGCTCCTCTTTGATATCTTTTATATCTCCTGATAAACTTGTTATAATATTTGTTATTCCTTGCGTTGTTAACTCTGCTAATCTTCGCTCAAGTTCCAGCGGATTGTTTATCAATCGATCTGTTTCAGCTTGTCTAGCAGCAGGATCAGCTATATTTGCTGTAAGTGCCTCAATTAATTTTCTTTTTTCTTCATCAGATCTGGTAACAAGTTTTGCAGCAGCTGCTTCTTGTTGTTCTTTAACAATTCCAACCAAACCTTTTTTCTGCAGTTGTTTAAGTTCTTCTTCTAACAGTGGTTTAGTTTCAGGTTGTTTACCTAATAATGCTTCAGTAACCGGCTTGAAAATTGTAGCTGTTGCTTCTGTAGCAGTTATTTGCCCACGTCGTGCTTCTTGTACTTTTTGCTTAAGTGATGCCTGAGATTGAGCAAGTTTTTTTAGATCTTCTATGTGTTGTCTGTATCTTGCTCGTTTGTCCATTATTATAATTATAAATTTTATAAAATTGAAACGCTTTACTGTAAGTAACTGTTAATACAACAGCGAAACATTTTAGTTGGATCATTTGTAAGTTTATCAAACAAGAAAAAGTTAAATTTATCTTTTGTAGCATTACGGTAAAGTTCAATAAACTTATCTTTTGTCACGCCACCGCATTGCTCGCTTGCAATATTTCTAACGTCAACATTATCCAATCCTGGAAATAAAATAAAACAACCCGTATTTCGCCTAATAAACCTGTCAACATTATAAAATCCTTGAGCGAGATAAACGGAATTACACTGTTTGTTACGTGACAGTGAGAAATATGATCTTATTTTGTTCATCTCCATGTTGTTTAGCGGAATATCATCAAAAACTACTATCTTATGTTCATCTGCATCAAGTTGATTAACTGGAATAAGATCTTCTGGCTGCCTAATTATAAAAAAATCTTCACCAGCTTTAAGATCATCACGAAGCTTGTTATTATACTCACTTAATAACTCATATTTATCTTGCTGTGGATTGATTGTGTAAATATAAACTCTGTCGTAGTTAAAATTATCACCAAGAAGCAAGTTCATTAGCAAATTTGTTTTCCCCGATCCAGTTCGCCCAACAATAAGATAATGACAATCAGGAAGTTCATTGTTATGTTTATGCTTCACTAGTCTCTCTGTATCAAAGTTTAGTATCGACGATTTTGCCATTTTGTATAATATTAAACTAGTGTTGATAATTTTATCTAGGACAGTAAATAATGAGTTATTATACAAAATTTGGAACATTATTAGGAGATTTATCCACAGGTGACTTATCCAAATATGCAACTCTTAATCGGCTCAAAAATGAAATCAATAATTTACTAAATCTTACCAGCGTAGATCCAGATGAAGTCGTCATTTTCCAGGACAAAGAAGGACGATTAAAGACGAGTAACGTAAAACTGTCAGATGTAGTTGTACGAAATCTAAGTGGGAATATTGTTATGACACAAAACAAGATTACAGATCTTGGAAACCCAACTGAGGATGGGGATGCTGTCACTAAAAAATACGTCAATGATTGGGACGCTTCAATTACTAATGAAATCACAGCGCTCAAAACTGATTTTACCAGTCACGTGAACACATTTTTAAGTTTTCGCAGAAACATAAACAAAATTAGAGATGAATTTTTTGGAAATCCATCAAATGTTAGCATTACACTCGCTAATATTAACACAAATCTCAATATTAACACAAAACTCAATGATATTATTAGTGGAATTCCTAATATTGCTGAGAAAACGAGTATGATTAAAATTCCTCACAAACAGATTAAAAATATTGTGTATACTGTTGCATCTGGGTCTAGTACATGGACGAGGCAAAATAATTCTATCAAATACACTGCAGAAGTTACTGGTATGTATAGATTGTCAGTGATTAGCACTGTAAATTTTAAAATATATACCACATCATCTTCATTACGTAATTTTAATAGGTCTTCTGGAATTGTAATTATATTATTACTAAAAGGTATTGAAAAAGAATTTTCAATTGAACTGGTTGATACAATTCCAGTAGTTGAAGCCGATTATCATTGGTGTTTGGAATTTGTAACTGATTTATCATAACTATGTAAATAAATATTATAATGAAAAAAAGTATAGTTGATTTTAATCATATTTCAAAAGATATTTCAGAACAGGATGTGGACGCACTAATACAATACTATAAATATTATCACAAAAAACATTGGTGTGTTAAAAAATGTTACAAATACTACAACAAGATCCTTCGAGTAATATCATATCTACCATTGTTAATGACCAGTTCCGGTATAATTTCAAGTGGGATATCGTTAAATCCCTTTTTGTTAATTATATCTGGTATTGGTGTTTCACTTACAGCGGCGTGTAAAAAAGTAGAACCAAGACTTTTGATAAAAAAGCATGGATGTTTAACATCAATTAAAACTTACAAGAAACTACTTGATCAGATCCGGTCTTACCTACGAGGAGTCAAATATAATATGGATGATTTATTACGTGAATTTCGTATTATTGATAATATGTTAACAGACATTCTACCAATGAGGGTTAGCAAGTATGAAAAAAAATATCAAAAAAAATATGAGTAACGTAAAATTTTATCTAAACTTAAGATATAATATAACTAAAATAATATCATTTTCATTCTAATGCTAGTTTAATTTCCACCTTGTTAACTGAAACATTCTAATGCACAGTTTAATTTTCATCCTGTTATCTTGTGGTAAAAACCCGTTTGCCGTCTTTAGAATAATTGTATTCCACACATGCGCTGTTCTAACAAATTAGTCACCTCTGTGTAAAGAGCTTATCGCATTCCAACACCCGTTGTTTTGTTTGGTTACAAAATACCTGTTTACATAGTAGTAGTAGGGGGAAAAAAGAGGTGGGGGAGGGTGAGTCAAAACCCTGTCTTATTTTGGAAAAAAGGGGGTGGGGTGGGGGATAATTTAGGACTATAATTTATACTTGTTTGGAGGGTAAAAAAAACAAAGTGAGTTGAAAACCTGGTTTTCCTCTACTACTTGTATACCTTAATTTAGAAGTGGCAAGTATATCATGTACATAAGAATCAGTCTCAGAGCTTTCTTCCTCTTCTGATGCTGAAGATGCGACTCTAAAATAAAGAAAGTTTGACAACAATCACTAAGGTTTGTGATTTTAACGAAAAAGGTCTTCCAGATGCCAAGTGGTATAGCGTTAGATATCACGTGAAGAAAAGGTAATATACCAAACTACTCTAAATGTAAAGAAAGAAAAAGAAATAATTACTTGTAACGTTCCTGTATGTGGCAAACGATGTTTATTCATTGACAAAGGAGATGACCTTATTTTTTCTTTCGATGAGAATCGACTTACTTGATTAATTTAAAATGTAACACGCTTATCTCTCTTTTAGGCCAAAATTTTCATTTCCGTTTGGAAGATTCATACTCATCTAATGAATTACAAGAATAACAAATCAAAAAGAAAAAAGTCAAGTTTTAAATTCACATCCAACAAATCGGAAAGTTATAACCAACTGTTCTCTCTATCGAAGCTTCTTGATAGTTTAAACAAGGCCCATAATACATCCGATGGATCAGAGGAAGTACATTACATCAAGTTCTTGAAACACCTTCCAGAACAATCATTACCATTCATTTCAAAATCTTGTACGATATATGGATTACTGGTAATGTTCCTAAGGCTTGTAAAGAAGCAACAATAGTACAAGTACCAAACTTCGTAAATATATCACAGATCCTAGAATCTATCGCTTCATTGCACTGACAAATTGTGTGTGCAAAATAATGGAAAAAAATGATAAATTCTTGGTTTGTTCGGTACTTGGAGAATAATAATTTAATATCTTCTTTTTAGTGGCTATCGATATGGCCGTAGAGTCAATAACCATATGGTTAGACTGGAAACATTTATTCACGAAGCTTTTATCAAGAAGGTACATTTAGAACCGATTTTCTTTGATTTAGAAAAGCCTATGACACAATAAAGAAGTATGGTACAGTGGATGTACTGTACGAACTGGGTGTAGAAGGCTATCTGCCCTCTTTTATATCACACTTTCTCTAAAACAGGGAATTCAAGGTACGAATGGGTTTTACCGTCTCAGATATGTAGGAGCAAACGATGAGTGTGCCCCAGCAAAGGTTTTTATCTGTAACTCATTTTAACATCAAAATTAATAACACCATCAAGTGTTTAGCTCCTGGTGTAGATTGTTCTCTTTACGATGTTTATTTATTAATATATTACCGATAAAAGCACATACATGCAGTTAAAAGAAAACTATAGCAAAATATAAAGATTCATAATTGACCAATGCCAATGTTTATAATTTTCAAAGGTAAGAAACAATATACATGGATTTCAGTCAGTTTCGAAGACACCATAACGATCCTAAACTCACGCTAGACGGGACACATATGAAATTGTTGAAGAAACAAAATTTATAGGTGTTATCTTTGACAGAAAATTGATCTTCATTCCACATATATAGAAATTGAAAGCTAAATGCTTGAAATTTCTGGATATTCTTAAAGTAGCAGCGCACACCGATTAAGGTGCTGATAAAAGAGTCATCATCAATTTATATATAACCTTTATTCACTCCAGACTGGACAATGGTTGCATTGTTTATGACTGAGTCAGAAAGTTATATCTGAAGATGCTTGACACAATTCATGGTCAAGGAATAAGACTCGGTCTGGGAACATTAACGAAATCCCAAGTAAGAGAATTCCCGCTGATGTTAACCAACCACCCTTATCACATCATAGAGAAATTATGTTCGCACAACAAATTAAGATCAACCCATCTGAAATAAACTTTGTATACTGTATTTATATCCAACTACAATGCAATATGCCAAAACTGACCAGATGACATACCTTCCTTTGGCATTAGAATATCATCCTGCCTTGACAGTAAAAAATGTATCTTTCTAAAATTCAGAACCTCTCCCTGGCTACTTGAGCGGCCATAAATACCTTTTACGCAATACAATGGAAAATGGAGACAAACCTTTTCATCTTCCACAACACTTATCGCAAACTCCTCACTGAATTCAAATATTTCACAAGAAGTCATACTAATGGATCTAAGGAGGAGGAAAAGGCTGCTGCAGTCTTCGTTAGTGGAAACCACACTACAAACGTTCGCTTAGTAAATGGTAAAGGTATTTTTTCAGTCGACATTAGGGCAGTAGACATGGCTTTGAAATTCTTCTAAAGTAAGTGTATTTTAAACATCATCTCCTTAGAGTCACTAGTAGCACTTCAGTCACTGCACATTAACAAAATTGGAAAACCCATTACTAACCAATATACTCATAAACATTACTGAGTACATCCCACAACGTAGTATACTGTTGCTTACCCAGCTATAATGGTATTAATGGTTATGAAAAAATAGATTATGACGCTAAAATGGCCCTGTCCCTAGAACCATCTGATTTTTAAAATACAGATTTTAAACCTAGTATCAAAGAGTCTTTTCGTCAGAAGTAGCAGGCATAATGGAATGAAGCAGTTAATACCAAACGTCATGGAATCAAGCCAACATTATGAGAATGGACTCCTTCCAACAGAACCATACGTATAGAGGAGATAGTCGTTGCAAGAATTAGAATTGGTACTGATATAACCCATTACCACATGCTTTAAGGCAGAGACCCACCAGAGTGAATTTCCTATAATGAATCATTCATTGTTAAACACTTACTGATAGTTTATCGATCTCCAACCTACTCACGATGAGTACTACAATTTACATTACATGAAGGAACGTGTTGGTACAATAAACCTCTCTTCTATTTTAAAATTTCTGGAAGAAATATACATTTATTCTAAGTTATAACTTTAACGCTATCATCTTGAGCATTTTTATATAATGGATATACTAATTGTTGTTGTCTTTGTTTCATTATCTTGCATAGGAATGTGGTTGCAATTATTAAATTTGTAAGAGCATTTCATCTTCATCATTTTGTTTCGGAGACCGAATTCACAATAACGTCAGAGTTCATAGCGTCGCGATAGACTAAGATAATTATGCAAAACCATAATAAAATGACCGCGTCATTTTAGCTGCACATTACACATTGATTTTATACATGCGATTTTGAACAAATACAGATCGTCTTGGATGACACTACAAATATGTATATGTTACATATTTTATAGTTTTAATAATGCAAACATTTGGGACAATCCTGCTTTTATCCGTCTTGGAAGTCAAGAACATGTTAGGTCTGCATACAAAACAATTTGAATGAAGTTTACAGTAGCTAATGAAACCTAGATATGTAGTTAAATCAATCTCACCCTACACACGATCGATATATCTCAATCAACAAATGCAGGCTGGGTTACAGCATATAGATCTGTCATTCACCACGTTAACATTACCCAAAGAGAAAAAATATTTTTGATGTCTATTGCCAACGTAATCTGTGTCTATTAAAGTGAATTTCCATCCATCCATCCATCCATCCAGCCATCCATCCATCCATACATCCATCCATCCATCCATCCTTCCAATAGTTTGTTTGAGTTTCAATTTTATTTCATTACATGCTCTTATAATGTAACATGCATGCTTGACTTGACCTAGTCCAAAACTGAGTTCATTTCTGCTGTACCTGACTGATGTTTTTATTTAATATTGTCTAATCATTAAAAGCTACATTATTCTCTCTGTGTACAGAATTTACATTCAGGATTATTATTAATAGAATCAGTTAGTATCTTTATTTGTGTCTCATTTTTTTGGAACTTCCTGAGTGTAATCTAGGTAATGGTTTTGATTTTTATAAACATGATGCTAATTCTAGAAGGTTATTTTTCATAATGTAAAGATTTGTTTAAGAAAATGCAAATGTAACCTGAGGTCAAAAAAAAAACTAAATAATCTTGCAATTGTGCAAACTTGGTCATTTTTTGCTTTGATATATAAAACACTGTCATGTCGTATTGTATTGTGTACAGATTAGGTGAGTCTTTTTCTTCAAATTATTGAATTCAAGTGATTAGTCTCTCTGGAAATACAAAGTGCTCAGATAAAAATCTAAGACTGAGACATTCACTACAGTGTATAGTGAATTTAACTCTGGAATTATATTACAGTCATTCAACAAAACACTTTACACATCACACTCTATAAACTATAACACACACGTCATCGCGCGCAGGTTCCGGATTTCTTCAGGACTTTTGCCATATTTTATTAAGGACTTAATATTTAGAATTAATAAGACTGTGTCTGTAATTCTTTGAATATTTTGGGATTTAATTTGCATTACTGTTAGTTTTTTTAGAGCTCTTGCTTTTCATTCTTTTGTGTTTCTTCTTTTAAGAGCATAGACTTGTAACTATATATATATATATATATATATATATATATATATATATATATATATATATATATATATATATATATATATATATATATATATATATATATATATATATATATATATATATATATATATATATATATACTAAAATATGTTAACAAGAGGAATAATCTCAGTAAAATAGCAATAACAAAAAAATCTTTTCAGGAGAGTGTGGATAAAGCTATGAGATGTTATAGAAAATCTCCTAGAATAAAACAGTAGGGTTTGAGAGATGGATGAAATACAATATCGAATATATAAGCTCATGTTAAATATACATACGGTTCCTCATAAAATATTTCTGGCTCTACTTCAGGTGGAAGAGATCTGAAACGAGAAGTATTAACCTTGAAACGTAATCTAAGAATTGTATCACTTTTCAAAAACTGTGCAACCACAAAAATGACAGTTACTGTACATCAGCATTTGGTAACAAAATAGCATTGGTATGGAGATAAAAGATGCTGTTGATGATTAATCTCAAACAAAATTACAGAGTACAATAGAAGTCCATAATAAATAGATGATTATTTATAAAAATCAATTTATTATAAAACTAAACATAAGAAAGCATTCTTTATATTTTAAAAGTCGTTTAGTTTCCAAAAATCTGCTATAATAAAATCTTACCTATTTTATAACTTTAGTATACCGTCAATGACTCTTGCATAATCATATTTGAGTCCTCTGTTTTATTTCACTAGAAGAATAATTTATATGATAATTCATATGACAATAAGATGAAAAAGAAGGAGATGCTAAAAAGCACATCACTGGGAATCAGATAGAAAACCGATTCTAATTTGATGACGATCGTAATGATTATTATGAATATGATATTATTTTGGTTTTATTATTATTATTATTATTATTATTATTATTATTATTATTATTATTATTATTATTATTATTATTATTATTATTATTATTATTATTATGATGATGATGATGATTATGATGATGATTATTATTATTATTATTATTATTATTATTATTATTATTATTATTATTATTATTATTATTATTATTATTATTAAAATTATTATTATTCTTCTTATTATTATGATTATTATTATTATTATTATTATGATCATTATGATCATTATTATTATTATTATTATTATTATTATTATTATTATTATTATTATTATTATTTGTTGTTGTTGTTTTACTTCTTGCTGCTTTTGTTATTGATGATGTGGGTGGTAGTAGTGCTACTTGTTATTGATGCTACTCTTGTTATCATTATGTTTGTCAGATTAGTAACATGATTGTTCTTAATTCCTATCTTTAATGTTATTTTCTCCCATGAACTAATAAGGTAGTTTAATAATTATAATAAATGGAAACTTTAAAATTGTCGGCTACATCTATAGCTATATCGGCTATATCTTCTACAGAAACCTTAACAAACCATAATCCTATTTTTAAAATGTTCAACAGTGTTTAACTTTTTATAGCAAGTACTTGTATTGGTTATTGACGTTATAGTTACAACTCGCAAATTCCATTTTTCTGCATATACTATTAAGATTGTGATAATATAATGGAGTGGGTGTGTGAAAACATGCATATACTAAAAATTTGTAAGTCAAAGCATGCATATCTTAGCTGCCAAAAACCCAAACAATTTTTTCCCTTTGCTCTAAAATTGTTTTATATTTTGCTTTTATAGATGGGATTAATAAACAAGCAATTCATAGTAAATTTGATCGAAGTAATGCCAGCCCGATAGACACAGATATCAAGTGATAGAAACATACTTTGGCAACAAATATCGCATAATTGTTCACGCATGGAAATAACAACAATATATACATCCATGGCAGACAGTAAGCATCCATTTTAAAATATAAACTTAAACCTGTGAGAAGGGATAATGACTGAGGACAGTAGTACGAGTTTGTTTTGAAATAAACGTTATACCCCGATGAAGGAACAAATGGAGAACTGGAAACGGGAATCTAAACCAATACATTCTCTTCGATACAAAAGAGGAACCACATTCAAAACTATATTTCATTTGCGCAAAAGTCTATTTTGCATCTTTTAAAATGAACAATATTAATAATACAGATGGATCTGGTGGTGTTGGATATAAATATAATATCAAACGAATTCGACAAAAAGATGGTATGAAGCAGGGGTCACCTTATAGTCTGTTACTTTCTTACATGTAGAGGTCTGGAGAGGTCCACACAAAGAGATAGATTATAAATATCCAGTATGTATTCAAAATACTTGTATCCAGTATGTATTCAAAATACTTGCTAGTGTGTTAAATTACCAAAAGTAGTATAATAGTAAATCACATGGTATAAATGAAATAATGTGATTTGAAATATTATGAAAAGTTTATTATTGACAAGCATTGCTTGGCATCAGGTTACAGTGAATGAAGGATCTATATAAATAAACTTTAAATATAATTTTCCTGTATATTTTTATTATCTTTTTTATTTTTCAGTAATATTATAACTTAAATATTTTGGATTCTTTCTTATTTATCCATATCCTCACAATGTGCAGCCGGTGTAACAAGCGTTACCGGATATTGCATGCATACATGTGCATTGAAACAAGATATGCTTTTTGATATTGTTTTTTTTTTTTCAAAATGAGTTGGAAAGACAAAAACAAATACATAAAAATAAGGTATTTTGAGATATTAGTGAATTATTGAATAAGCAAATTTTGTTGGTCGCTAGATATGTATCAGTAAGAAAATGGCGAATGAGTGGACTTTCTGCATCAAACGTATTTAATTTCTCGTTGAGACATTCCCTAAATTCGTGGTTGGGAGAAACAAAGAAATCCACAAATATCAGTAGTCCATGGCAGAACGTGAAAGCACAGTAAATGAATAAGCATGATGTGTGTGAATTCTACTTGAGGAATATTTTCTTGTTTTTTTAATGTTCTTCTACCAAGGTTTCTTGTCATGTACGATGGGAAGAGAAAACACCAAGTTGATTTAGACGAACGTCACCAGCTAGCGCCTCCGTTTCGTTTAAATAGGAACACTAGTAGATTTCCGTTGTCGATCTGTGAACGATATATAGTTTCCGGTGGTCAAACATTATTTGTAACCAATGTTTTTCCTGTTTGCTCTGTCTAAAGATGAGTTATTATCAGCGGAGGAGGATTCGTTGGTTACATGTATTTGTTTTCTTTTCTATTGCAAATACTTTACTAAACTGTAATAAAAATATTTCAGCCAAAATATTTTAAGATACATTTCACTAGAACTATGATATAAGTTACAGTTTAAACACTAATACGGTCTAAGCTTTTGATCCAATATAGTAACACGGATCCTCACCCAGAATAATGTAGCTTATATTTTCAAATTCGCATGGTATCGCCCATAGCAAATCTTCCGTAATTTGTTTTTCCATTGGATTATGTAGTGAGAGGATATCAGGACAAAATATATGATCATCTTGCATCGATTCATCTTATTCGGACATAACCTGCCAGTAATACTAAATTGAATTTAGGAGTCAGGTCCATGTGTTCCGCACTTGTAGATGACGCACTTGATAATAACAATGGCTAGGTTTTAGCTTTACTGTATAAGCCTGTGAATAAACCGCACGTAACTGCGTATTATTACAATGGCAAACAGAACTAACAGCGTAGATTCTGGTCTGATGGCAAATTATGCTATAGCAGAATTAGTTCTACACTATTAGCATACTAGTGAGTACTATAACAAAGCTAAATACGGCATAATTTTGTCAGATAGAGCTAGGTATCAGGAAATAGTTTGTACCGCCATATTTCTAAACATGCCTCGATAATAATAGCAGTATAGCACAATTATTTTAGGGAGCAACACTCTAATGTTCCGGGACATAGTACCTGACGCTTTTTTAAAACTTTCCCTCTGGTATTAGCTGAAACAATATTTTGCTCTGATTTGTTGCAAACTAAGACAATATTATATCCATTATATTATTTGAATAAATTATTTATTTCGATGTTATAAAATTAAGTATATAAGCTCCAATGTTACAAAGAAAATTGCAGTCTCCCATGAAATTAGATGGTAATTACCTTACAGTAGATTAATTTGCTTTGCGCATGGTAATTGTTGTATACGTTGTAATTGAAAAATTAATTTAAGTGGGATAATAAAGCTTGTCGATAAAAATAGGAAGTGCTTACGTTGTAGCTTACACTTTTCAAGATACACAGTTAATATAATAGGTTGGGAAATTGAGTAGGATGCCAACAACAACCGATCAAGGTATTTTCAGAGTGGACCAGTAAACATAAAATAACAATGACAAGTATAATTGAGAAAATATGTAAACTTCAAACAGGACACATCTTCTCTCCTAAATATTTTATGATGATTCGCTGTTTTACACAGGAATAAATGTACATTAACGTTTAATACAATACTAAATAACAAAGCTATTTCATTTTTAAATTTTAATCCAATCTTTTTGCAAAAGTTGTCCTGGGTATCTTTTACAATATTCCATTTGATCACCGCATTTGTATACGTGGCACGTATTAAAAAAATATACATAAAGGATGATAAATATAATCATATTTGTTATATTTAAATGCAATTTGCGACAAATTCAACTGTTTTGTAAAAACAAATATTTACTTTGCATTGAAAAAAACATGCAGTCAATATCAATAAATTTGTAACAAGATTTCCGTACATTTACCACTGACAGAAACTATAGAAATATTCTTACAGTTACAAAGTACCTTGAAACGTGCCACCAGAAACACATATATAAGTTAACAGGTATATAGGTAATATCTCACACATCATAAGGTCAAAGCCGAAAAAAGCTTTTTGTACGTCAAAGCCACCATCAAAAGAAAAGCACAATGAAAGGTAAAATTTTTTAAACATGGGTAAATTAACACTGATACTTACGCTAACTCAAACCCACCAAGCCTGAAACAGTACAGAAAAAAGTGATATCAAAATTAGTCCACATCATAAGGCGAACCATCTTCTAGCATGAAAGTGTGCGAAATGAAAGAAGTAATAATGTTGGAAATACTGTTTAACCATAAAAATATCGACTGAATTAAATCAAATTTGATTTAGATTATCTACAAGATACACTTACGTCATTATTCACCTACTAGATTATGCACTAAGGACAATTTAAATATTAAGAATCCGACGAGGGCACTTAATGAACAATGCTTAAGATTAAATGGATCGAAATCTCGCAATGTGGCTTTCCTATTGATGCAAATTTAAAAAGTGCACTGGTACACATTAATTGTAAAGCAGATATTTGAGTGCATATATATATATATATATATATATATATATATATATATATATATATATATATATATATATAAAACTGACGACATTAGACTCCTAATTTATTTAGATGAATTGAAATATGTGTCTAAAGACTTAGTTGTCAAATAACGCGGTAGGCTAATTGATGCAAAAGAACATTGTCTGTATAATTTCAGTTTCATAGTAGGAATGACGAGAATACGAGTGTCAGAAGAGGAGCGTAAGTATCTTGCTGGTGTGTTCACATGGTTGAGGTCGGATAGGTATGTTGGACTGGAGCCCGTCAGTGAAACGTAGCACAGAGAATAAATTTTGATCGAATGGATTTCCAGTGTAGCGTACAGAGCAGGGGTGGGGTGCGTTTTCTGATTGTGGTACCAGATCATCCAAGGATGATCAGAGAAGCTGTGTTTTTAACTTTTTAAAGTTTCTGGAGTAAATATTCAGACCAACCAGACAAAATTGAGATGCAATAGTTCAGTCATGAAAGTACTAACGAACACAAAAGTGTTTTTAGTGGCATCAACTGAACGATATTTGTGAATGGAGCTGATTCGTCTCAGCTCAAGATATGCAGCCTTGCATATGTTCATGACATGTTGGTGCAATGAGTAGTGTTGAGAGAAACATCTAGGTTTCGTACTGACTGTGAATTCGATGGTGGTGTTGTTGACATTTATTGACATAAGTAAAGTATGTTGACATTTATTGACATAAGTAAAGTATGTGAATGATAAATATACGTTCTTCATTAATATGTCAACAACACTGAACTTAAGCTATGCTTTAAATCCTCCTTTAATCGTTTATGGCTAGTGTTAATTTAAATTACGAAACGAAAATTCCTATTTCGGAAACTTATTTTATATTAATTATTAGTTATCAGGGCCCAGCAACGTGGAACAAATTGCCAACTCAACACAAAGAAATGATATATATATATATATATATATATATATATATATATATATATATATATATATATATATATATATATATATATATATATATATATATATTTTCAAATGTTGTAAAGCATTAGAGCTTCTAAAGATCAGGAGATATGCTAAGTCCACATTATATTATTATTATTATTATTATTATTATTATTATTATTATTATTATTATTATTATTATTATTATTATTATTATTATTTTCAGCATTATTATCATTATTATCATCATTATTATCATTATTATTATTATTATTATTATTATTATTATTATTATTATTATTATTATTATTATTATTATTATTATTATTATTATTATTATTATGTAGGCTGACGTTTGAGCGAATAGATAAACATTTTTACTATTTGAATACAACTGATTTACTACAAAACCTAAGCAAAACCGAAACACCGTGCATTGAAATGAAGATAGACCAATAAATGGAATTCATGTTTATGGTATGCAGTGCGCACCTTCTTACAAACAAATTTGATCTGTCTCTGATATCTCATAATGCATTAGCAGACTTTACGCTATTCATTTGAAATGACAAAGATAAAGGAGTTATAGCTCTCTATACCGCTACATTATGTGACTATATGTCTGTGGCAGAGCTGTTTCCAATATAATGCTCATTGTACGCAAGCCAATGCATTACAAATGGCGGTATTATTACCATGTAATTAATATGAATGAATAACAAACGGGATGACAATAAGACTAAAATAAATATAATTATAATGAAAATATAATGAAAAGATGATTCACTTACCTATTTAATGTAATAGTACTTCCGGTATTAGAATGTCTGAAAATAGAACATTGATTTTCATTTATTCATTTGCTTCTGATTTGTGTCATATTAATATCGGATACTACATATTGAATGAAGTGGCGCTGTAATCAGCATGCAATCTTAAAACCAAATAATGGAAATTCAATAGATTTAAATTTTTTATATTATTGTTAGTATTGTAGATTTATTAAAGTGGCTTCTCCAATGTTGTTATTTGTAACGTAGACATGTAGCATAACTTTTCCATATTCTCAAATCATAGTTTGCGGAATAATCCACTGATTTCATGTATAAAAGACTTGTGGTTCTCAACGTCGGAGGGAATAAATAACAAGGAAACAGTGTAAAGAAAACTAAATAAAACAAAACAAGAATCTTAAAACCAGTAGCAACAAAGGTAGAAATAACTGGTACACAAGCTGACAATTTTTGTAAAAAAAATATATTTGTATAAATTAAGAATTCAATGAAAAACAAACAGATGAATTCCCTACATGTCCTTACGCTGTTCCTGAGGTTTTTAAATTTGTCAATACGTTGGAGAAAGCATTCGAATTGATAGGAGCTTTCAAAGAGGATCATGAATTGTAGAGAACTGGCCTCGAGTAGGAAACTATTATCTCATTAACCATGTATTTGACAAGCACAAAACCAGAAATGTTTATTCTATGATTATGTCACAAGAAACATCACATCAGTTACTTTTTATTGAGAGGCACAGGGGTTTCAAAAATAGCCTTGCACTTAGCATCTATAGGCATAAGTGGTCCATGTCTCGCAATATGTCCTAGAAAAGATTCACAAAGTTGAGCTCATTTTTAAATAAATTGATTGACAGATTCACCGATGCAAGTTTAACAATCTACTACGTGATCAGATCTAATACAACTGAACTAAAACAAATCCGGTTTGTGCTATAATTATTATGAATGCTTGTAGTGAAAAATAATGTATTTTAAACTAACACACAAACAATATAATTATATATTCGTAACATGATGCAAACAAGTACAGAGCCGATCATGAGTTAAGCAATTAATCAACAGATCAGGTTCAACTGTTTGTTTTTTTTAAATTAATATAATGATCTTTAGCAAACAACACAGAATCTGGTCCGCCTTATAATTTTGTAACGACACATATGGGGTTCACACTGGTAATGATGACTTCTTATTTCCTTCTAGTCCCCAGGACACACACAGGAACACACAAATGCGCATAGGCAAACATTTTATCGCAAGGATTTTGTTGAATTGTCCCAACCTGATTGGGACCAGACTGTTCTCATAAACAACGTATTAACTTCATTATTATTAAATGTATTAAATGTCTTTAATTGTAACGAAAACTGTACACTGATGCAGATCTATTGGTAGCAAGGATGAAAAACCTCAGTTTCACTATGAGTAAACTGGACATACTTGGATTCAGCATGTACATGTGCGTATTTAAAGATTGAATAGTGTCTAATCGTAATTTTTTTCAGACCTCTAGTATTATGTTTTCATGAACACTTTACCAATTTATCAATTCAATTTTAGGGTTGATTGATTGATTGATTGATTGATTGATTGAATTTTAACGGCGCACCAGCACTTTTAGGCTATTTAGCGCCATACAGTAGGTCATATTTGTAAAAAGGTTCAATATCGACCAGCGATATAGTAAAAAATCCATAGTAGATAAATATAAAATGGTAAATGTTGGTAACAGTTAAAGATATTGGTTCACGATCAACGGGAGATGTAAATGATGTATCTTGATGAAAAGATGTAAATAATAGTTGGTATTGGTATTAGTTAAAAATTAGTTTGGGTAAGGTCATAAAAAGTTACAGTTTAAAATAAAGATTTACTTCCTTTAGGAACTCTAAAATACTAGTGATTTGAATAGTATCAAAAAGTTCCTGCATGTCGTGTACATTATAGTATTTATCACGCGTAGGTTGCAGGTCGGAACACGTGGTCATAAAGTGTTCAACAGTAAATGGTACATTGCAAGGAACGCACTCTGGTGGATCTTCACCTTTTATTAATTTTAGGGTTGAAAAGAGAAGAATGTTATAAACTGTTGCGTAAGCATTTGCACAATGGTGAGTGGGTGGGTAATATATCAATTGGAGGAAAGGGACCGATTTAACTAACGAACGCATACCAACTACCTACATACCCACCCACCAACCCACCTACCTACCTACATTATTGTTTATCAATCCAATCCAGAATAAATTGATGAATGACTGTTCCAAAGTCTAAGAATCAATGTTCAGTTTTAATAGATCTGAAATCTGAAATTTAAGTTTGTCGCAATATGAAAATTATTTTTCAATAACATCTTTGTAATTGTTATTATCCACAAAATGTGATAAAATTTTCCAGTTGGCTTAATTCAAAAGTAGGCATCATATTTTGTGATATTTACAATGTTTTAGCGTTCTTTAACATGGGTGGCTGAGAAACTATATGTATTGTATAAGGGAATTATTTCTTTGTCATCAAAACAGCGACGAAAATATCAGGAGCGGGGCGCATACTTGAATTAAGTTTACAAATCTGTGATAAAATTCTATCGCATGTAGTTAATTTTGTAAAGCAGTAGCGTGTCTGATCTTATTGAACATTTGATCCATATCTTTCCGTGACCTTTCCATACTGAGAGCATGATTGAGTACGTCAAAGGTGCAATCAGACAAATTACTTTAACTGCCTGGGGGGTCCCGAGTGTCCGAGTAGTCTAAAGCGCTGTCCGTTACGGATCACTGCCATCTCACCTCCGTCTGCGTGTGTTCGATTCTAGGATTCGGCGAAAGTGGATATGTGAGAAAGCTTGTCAGTAGCTTTTCGTGGGTCGGTGGTTCTTTCCGGTGATTTCCCGGTTTCTTCCTCCACCAATAATACTGGCCGCCATGAATAGCCTATCGTGTGCTGAAAAATGTCGTTAAGCCCAAAAACAACAATTAACTACCTGGTAACGCCATCAACAGCAATTAACTCTGATTAATACATCTCCTGAACGACAGTGTATGTAGCAAAATAATGGCCATTAAGAAATCACTATATATGTGTACTTCCAAAATCAGGAAAGGCAAATACGACCAGATAATTAAACAAAGAGCATAATCGTGTCTCTATTTATCTGTTCATAATATTGGATTTAGTGCCATTATATAAAGTCCTATCTAATCTGCTTTTATGAATGGCATTAGCCAAAATAATTAGTATCTGTTGCATTTTGTGACACACATGCAAGAGTGAATTAAATGCGCTATTTATATATTTAGCCTATTTAGTATGCAAACAGACTGAAATCATGTTGATCACTTATTCCTTATTCCTTATTCCAGATTCAATAAGGAATAAGTTACCAGATACTTATTCCCGATTCAAATATTTTCACATACAGCTGAATACTTATTCCTCATTAACGCATGTTTTTCTTATTTATTCATTATTTCCAATTCAGTATGTAATTGGTTCCCTAAGTAATTATTTAATACAGATAAAATCCTTTTAGGGTATGCAGTGGTTTAACTTTAACCTGAATGGAGAAATACGAGTGCTATATAAACTGAATATAGATCACAGACAGTATGTAGGAATGGTTTCGGATATTGATAGGAATACGTATTTAATAATTTGATATATGATTAATTAGCTGTGCTGCGCATTTGGGTCGTGTCTTGTGATACATGGCATGATGTATTAATATTCTAGTTCGCAAGCTTACTAATGATTCCAGTAAAAGGGAAACCACAAAAATATACAAGTGTGAAATTGGTGATATCTCTTGTGTGGTCATAATGTTCTTACAGGAAAAATATGTGGAGAATTCGTGAGTTTAAAAAGCCTTCAGTTGACTTTGAATATTGTCCTGAAGTCCTTGGAAGTGGGGAACGTAGCACTCTTGTAACCGATTTCCAGAAATAGGGGTTACATAAAGAGGAATGGATGGTGGGTAAAGTACATGCAGCAAGATGGTCATATCTTATACAGTTTGGTCGTTACGTATCAGTTTTAAGGAAATCTGACAAGGACCCTTCTTGGCATGTTATCTCTAGAGGATAGTGTAGTCACGAAAGAGGTCCTGAGGAATTTCATTGAGCCAATTTCGAGAAATCAAATAGATGAGGGAGGTCTCGTATTCTGAAAGATGATTTTAACTTAGACCCTTAGATAGAGGTCTATCCACCACAAATGTCCTGATGAATTTCGTCGAGAGGAAACGGCTAAATAAGGGATGAAGTATGCATATCTGGTGCTACTCCTTTTTCCGAAAAAGCCAAAATAAACAACAGCACACAATGTTAATAGGCTGTACTTATTGAACAACTGCTAAGAGAATTTTGCTTTCAATGCCTCTTGCATAGTATCTAACTATGTACACGTTCTAACAGCAGAAATATTTTTACAAAAGTTCGTCGAGGCTATTTCGAGAAATCTACGGCAAGATAGATGTCGCGTAAGACACATGCCGTAACAACATTATATCTTAATAAAACTTTGACATGTAATCTTTGATATTTTATCTCTATAGTATAGAGGCAACTGTCGATTGAAGTCATGACGAATTTCGTTGATATCAAACCGCGATATAAGGCGCATCCTATGAGTACCGGTTATTAAAAACATGCAAAGAATAATACTGAATCAAGAGGTTTTATTAATTAAACCTCTAATTAGAGTATTTTGATTTCAACGTCTGTTGGACAGTTCCTGGTTGGTTACCCGTGCTAAAAGTCTGAAAATGTTTTTCGAAAATCAAAACGTCGAGTCAATTTCGACAAACTCGGGGCACATAAAGGCGGTCGGATACAGCATGTTCCGTGTGAAAATTGTATTTCACGCTTATATTAGGGCCATTGAGTCCCTTATTTAAAAGAGTTAGACATATACCCTTCTTTGCCATTCTATCTATACAAAAATTGAGTCCATTCACCAAAGAAGTCATGTTGAAGTCATGTTGAAATTCGTCGAGAGAGCAAATGGAAATAAAGAATGCCAGACGCGTACCAGGTATGAAAAACAAGCAAATGTTAATATATGGTATCAATAATTTGCATTAATTGACCCCTTACTTAAATGATTATGACTTCAACGGAGCTCAGACATTATTCTTAATGCCTTCATTGAGGACATTTCAGTGATAGGTCTTACATTTATAGATTTCAGGATTAGAGTTTGGATTATATTCACATCCTGTAAGTTCTTTATTATTTTTTTACTGTTTTTGTCTAGGGAAACGAGGTTTTGTTAAAATTTACAAAGCTTGTTGACTTCACTCATCTATTTTACTTTGAACAACACGAAAATTTGTAAAAATCGAATACACGATTAGAACTGGATATATTTAGTAATAACAACTTTACTGGCAACATACCTTTGGCAGCAAAGAAGAAAATATGATTTTGTTTAAAGTCCAACTGGTATTTGGCCCATTAAATGCAGTCATAGTTCGAAGGAATGCAAGTGTGAAAGTATGTACTTCTATAATGTTATGCTTTCTGTCTCTTTGATCTTGATAAAGCAACAGTACGGCGTAGCTATGAATCGTGGTCTTATTAGAAAAGTTTGGCTTATATTATTAACACGAATTTAAATAATATTTCGGAACAATAATAAGCACACTCAACCTTTATTGTGAGAAAGTGATTATACAGTATGATAGAGCGACTTATAAATATTATATTCTATATGCAGATGCCACTCTTGAGAGGGATAGATTACTTAAAGCATTTTAAATTCCAAATGCATACAATATTATAGAATAATGAGACGAAAACACGGCACGCAAAATGCCACGACAATAATCGTTAAGCATAAAAAAATATATTTTCTTTCTTGTTGCATAGTAAAACTGTTCCTTAATTAAAATTTATTAATGAACACCATCTTTAACTGATGTCGAGGTAATTATTTCAACATGAGTGAAACTTCGAAACGTTGCTTTGCAATAATCATAGACTTATAAAAATATATGGTATTATTATTGCATAAGACATACGCTATATCACAGCTGAGACAGAAATACAATTCTCGAACAATAAATGTATTTTAATCAAGAACACTAAAAGCAATTATTTCAAGTATTGGCATGTACGTAGTAATTTATATTATGCATTTTGGTAGGTATATATACAACAATACAGCAAAAACTTTTTATCATATGAATACAGAAAGTCTAAATAAATTAAGTATTTGTATGAGAGAGAGAGAGAGAGAGAGAGAGAGAGAGAGAGAGAGAGAGAGAGAGAGAGAGAGAGAGAGAGAGAGAGAGAGAGAGAGTGTACATGATCTTGGTTCTGCTCGGTGAAGTCATGTTCATGCCTCAAGCCAACTGCAACATAAATGATGTCAAATAACTTTTTTACATTTGTATTGTGCAAAATCAACAAACATAAAGTATTAACAAAATAAAGATTGACTACAATGAAATGAAATTTTTTTAAAACAAATGTATAAACGTTATAAGTCAACGAGAATGAATATTCTTTTTTGTTTTCAGCAAAAACCTCATTTTCATTAATATTTAAATTCACATGTACTTCCATTTGATGCCTTATTCCTATGGCAACACAACATTACAGGTAGAGAAGAGAGAAACATATGTAACCTGGTAACATAGTGTGTCCACTCACCAATATCCTTTAAGTCCTACGTGCAAATTATAAGCTCATATACATAACACACTATTAACATTTAAGTGGACTTTTATATGGAAACACCGAATTTGTCTTCCCATTACAAAGCCAGCAGGTCGGATATCTTTTCTTCGTATAAATTATGAACATGTTTTACATGTTATTTGAAACTACATGTCGTTGTCTTGTAAATGTCATTCATAACAAAGTGTAACCTTATTCCTCATCTTTGTACGTCCCGGATCCTACTTGTTACTAATTGGTCATTTTCAGAAAACGTTCCATTTTCACAGTACTACTGACCATATTAAATCCCAGTAATACTTTCAATTCTTAAATTAGCATTGAAAAGTAACGATCCCTGGTACCTTTTGGCTCCCACTATAGTTGGCGAATGATCGAGCTCTCTAATAAAATTCGCGGTTTGCTTTAAACAAATCAATATGCGTAAGTAAACACATTTACAGACATGAATATACCCATTGCACTTCTGCAGTTCAAATATTTATCTGTCTTAGGCCGAATGTTGAAAAGCAACTCAGGTATTTTAAATAGGTTATGCTTACATTGTACATGAAAATTTAAACCGAGTCGATATCCTAGGTATAATTGATACGTTCATGTAATAATCATACCGTTAAGAGGCACGAGGATTTGTAAAGGACAACCTGAAATTGTCTTCCTTTTATAGGGAATGTAGGCTAGATATCTTTCTGTCGAATAAGTAGTTATGAACATGTTTTAACTGCAGTGTTGCATCAACATGTCATAGACTTGTAAATTTCCTTCATTACCGTATTCCACAGTTTCTTACATCCTGATTGTTACTAGCTATTTATATTTTCAGAAAAGGTTTCATTTCCAGATTAATATTGACACTATTTAAATCCAGATAATATTTTTACATGTTAAGAAAACATTGAAAAAACGATCCATTTTAAAGCCAATATGTTTCAAACTTTCTTGAAACCTTTGAGGTCCGACTGCAGTTGGCCAATGTTTAAGATGTTGATTATCTCAAGCTTAATGTTGTCTCTATGAGACTAGCACATAGGTTGTACTGATTTATTTGGTCTGGGATGAGAAGCTTTCTTGAAATATTGCCTAACACATGCCTTTCAGTAATTCTATACCAGGTAGAGTCAATTATAAAGCTTGTTCTAAAGACCTTAATTAAAACAAAACTGCATGCACAAATCTAAAATCTGGAGTAATTTTACAAGTAAAAATATATTAATATCAAATAATTAAAATAAATAAATCGATAGCATAGTTAAGTAACCATACTTGTGTTGAGACATTATACTCACAGGTATTCAGATAGATTTAGGTCGTTATGCTTTGCAAGTATATATCTACCTTAGGCATGATGTCGACAATTAATTCGCAATTTTCAATTATTTATGCTTGCTTGGTAAAACGGTAAATGAGTCAACATACTTAAAAAAAGGGACAGTGAGTTAGTCCTGCTACATACAAAATAATATTCGCACTGTACTTACTAATTCATCAAGAAGTTCAAATTCTATGAATACAAATTTTCCAAAAGATAAATTTTCGTAACCTGTCAAAGGGGATCAACATTACATGTTTCGGTTCAAATGATTAAGTACTGATATCAATATCTATATAATTAGTGTTGTAGAAAATGCCTGGAAGTTCTGCTTTACAAATATGCTAAAATCTCCAAATTGATGACTACGTTGTTTGTAATACTATGAAATGTAATACAAAGACGTATTCGTGTAAATTAGTGTGCCAAGACCACGATGTTTAAATGTCGAATAAATTGGCTTTTGAAACTCGTTCAACCAAACACAAGATAGATTAAAATGAAACGATATTCACAGTGCGACAACTCAGTCTGATGACTGCTTGAAATTTGTTCCCTTGAGCACGGACACGTTCGTAGTAGCTCAAATAAACGTGCCATAGTATAAATATCGAATGACAATAGTTACAATTACGTTAATTGCATCGTTAAAAGTTTTGGTATTTACGTATCCTTTTAAGACCAAACTAACTGTATGATATAAAAAGAATCAGCACTATTATTGATTTTGCAGTAAATTAATTCCATTGTCTACTTTAGACGTGGCTTAATATTTATCGCGATCTTCCATCGTCTTTATCATAAGAGACGTTTATGTACTCAGGAGTGAATAGGAATGTCGCAATAATTGAAGGTACAGTTTGTTGTTGGCATGGAACTTTAATTTGATCGACATGAAAGGGAAGAGGTAGCGAATTCTTTTGTCATTTTCTTGGATTTTATTTGAATGCGTCTTTAGGCAGTACGCATAGTACGTTGCATTCGGCAATAATGAAATTAGGTTAATCTGGTACACCGCCTGAACGTTAGAAGTTCAAGCGCTTGGCCATATTACATAATCCATAACGTATGCATAGACTAAATTACAAAATAAAAAAATGAAACAATAAAACACATGAGTTTGATAATAACTAAATCAGTAAACATTATTAAGGCTCTAAATCTGTTTTTATAGTCGTTTAAGATTCTTTTTAAGATCACTCTTGAATGATATTACAGTGTCCTTGTGTTAAAGGTTTGTTTCACATAGCTAGTCCCTGGTACTAAAAAGAACGTATAAGAACGTATACATGACGGTTTTAGCAATAAGAACAATGAGAATACGAGTGTCAAAAGAGGAGCGCAAATGATTAGATTGGGTGCACAGAAATGTGAAGTCGGATAGGTAAATTGGGCTTGCGCCAGTGAACGAAATGTAGGGCAGTGAAACGATTTTGCATTTGTCTCTGGATTGAATAGGTAGCCAGAGAAGATTACAGTTTAGGGGAGAAATATTTTCAGTTTTTCGTACCCGAATGATGACCCGAGCAGACGTGTTTTGAATTAATAATACACGCTCCTCCTTGATCCTATTGCTCGTTATGCGGTGGGTGGGTGATGCTGATGGGGGCTATATGGGATAAGATTAGGGTCAATATGTGGGCCTCGGGTGCCGCTTTACTTTGGAAGCAAATATAATTATAATATTACCTTTGAGACAGTTTGGGAGTTTAACATGAAGTTTGTACAGCTATAAATTCAAAAGAGAGTTTGGCATTAAAGATTTCATTGTGGAGGTCGAGACAATATATGTTACTCGAAGGAAAGTTTACCTGAAAGAAAACACGGACATAAGTTCTTAGGGATAGAAATACAAGTCTTTTTTAACTGGCAGAAACTGTGAAGCTTCTGCTGTCTGGTTATATGTTTAAAGTTTCTCGAACTGGGATAGTATGATTAAAATACCGATTTAACATTTATAGACCATTAGGAAGGCTTGGACTTGTTCAAGGAATTTGTATCATTTGTCATGAGGTTCAAATTAAACTCACAGGACTTCAACTAACTGAGAAGTTTTATGGAAAGACTTGATCTGCAACGCAGAGAGCAAATCAAAACTTGTTTTCTGACCAGCAAAAGATCAAAACTTCACTACGACATGCTGGAATACACATTTTAGATAGAAAATATGTAATACATATTTTAAATACAAACTGCAATGAGAATTATGGACTTGCATGTTAAGCAATACAATCATATTCATAACCTAGCTTATATATTTTGTTATACTGCTAACTTTACTGTATCAGATTATTATCACGAGGTTCTTGAGCAAAATTATGATTTATTTCATTCCAGTAATTGCTAAGTAATTGCTTTTACCTACCAACAGCATACTGTACCAAGGTCCGATGGCTATCTACTAATGAAAATGATGAAATTTCGAGGTTGAGGATCTCCATTAGAAACAACAAGTGATGCTCAAGTACAGAAGTATTAAATTCATGACGATCTTTAATCAGAAAATCAACGATGTCATAAACTAAAAGTATTCAAAGTACAACATAGAGCCAAACAAAACATTCAGTAAAAATAAATTTGAAGCGATTTCTACAAGAAAATAAAACGAAATGACCTCTAATTAAACTTCCAAGTGAACAAAATAAATAAATGTATGTTAATTTAACTACGGATGTTCCTTTATCATAAGCCCAGGGACACGAAAACACGTGACAGTGTCAGAAAGCGAATTAAAACGTTCTTCTCCGATAATACTTACCCTGAAATTCACGTTAGTTATGTAATCATGCTAGCGTCCAGAATGTAGCATGTAACCCAATAAAACGATGAATATTTGACTTTGTTTAATTCTATATATTATAGACAATGGGTAATAAAACTTCCCCATTACCCACCCATGTCACTACCAAGTATCACAATTTTAAACGAGGATTCTCGGACTGCGGCGTGTTTGCGAGGTTTTTTTATGTATTGCCATACAATAATTCGAAGTAAGAGTGTTGATACTCCCTAACGAGACACAAACGATCGGTGTCGCATAGAACAATAAGCCTCCAATAAATACAAGGAAAAACAAATGCAAATGATCAGGAGTAAGGTAGCCGTGCACACCGTGCTATAAGAATATCTCAACGCGAGCGATCTACAACGAGATGCATATATTGTTCAGTGACATTAAAAATGAACCACCCGAATTAAGATTGTATGCGTCTTCAAATTTAATCCATCAAATTGTTCCTAAGGCATACCAAATTATTTTCTTGCATTATTCCGTGACACTCATCTACAAATGAGATAGAGCATATTACGATTATGACTGCCCACTGATCGTGAGCGATTCTTGGTTACTACGCCTGGCTGAGTCAAGAAGATCACCAAACCACTGAGACAGTTTGAATGGCTGGCCGGCTGGCTCATTTAGTTGAACTTTCTCGAACGGCTTGGGTAGGCCATGCGACAATAAAGAATAGATCCTTTGGATCCGTGAAAAACCCATTCACCAGGAGTTACAAACTCAAAGTTCATATTTGGACATACTGGAAACTTACACCATTAGGGCGACCTATACTGGGGAGACACTCCCCCATTGTATCATAATTACTTGAAGGAATATTAAACTTTGCGTCTTCGTCACCTTCTTTCTTTGCCTTAATATACTTTTTCAAAATAGTATTATGTACAGTCGTGATCGATGTGGTGCACACACTTCATGATACTAGCGAAGTACATTTTGCACACGCAAGGAATGAATCTTTCGTGTCTTTCTTAGCATTGAAATTGATGTATTTATAACACTTCGTCAACAACTTTATTTAAAACAAAACAGAATAAAAAATGTATAAGTAAACGTGTAATAAGTCTTTGAACGACACAAGTTTCTTCCATGGTGAGCGAGAAATAAGCAGTGAGTGAAACCGCAAATAACAATAAGCAACCACGATAAATATTATTTACCGTCTGCTTAGGAATGAATATCATTACAAATAAATCCCAAATCGTGTATGGATGGTTCGGATTTAGAACAAACTTTTCTTCTGATTCACGAGAGATGACTCGTGCTATGTTGTTTTAGGGGAGCAAAGCTTAGAAAGTAGTTACGCATGCTGATGGCAAACGGATTTAATCAAAGAGATATGATACTTTGTCTATTTAAGATAGATAGAAAGACGAAGTTTGATTTTTTATTAGAGCTTGATGTTGAAGACAGCTGGCTTGTCCCTAACGTTAACGATATAATCGGGAACATATTTGAAAGAGAAAAGGATATACAGCATTGAAATAATCTATATGGAAATACTGAGTCAATGAAAATAACAAGTAACAAGGTTCAAACACATTCATACTTACGTGCTAGTAATATTCACAGCACAATTAAAGCGAATAAAATGCTTAAGCAAAAATGTTTATGACGTGTTTTCGGTCACAATCTTCCATCAATAGAATGCGGAAAAAATATGGGAATCACAGGAGAGCTACATCAGGTCAATAACCCACATAGCCCAGTTCCTGAGACCAATAGATTGCCATGAATTCCGATCATCTCATCAAACTCTCACTTTTAATATTATATACACGTCTTGCTGGTTTTTTGTTAATCAAGTGTCACAGTAGTCCCACAGGGTTCTAAAAAAAGTTAGAAGATCTCAAGCTAAATCACATAGTTTTTTTGCAGGATTTGACCTGCATTACAGGCAAGAAATACAAACTAGTTTCGTCCTAGCAAAATATCTCATCAGCACTACAACATGGATGAATGACAATTGTGTTGTGCATAGGTTCAGGAAGAAGATATGTAATGAGTAATTAAGAAAAGAAACATTCTGTCATAAGTATGGACTTACATGTTAAGTAATGATATTACAGAATGATTTAGTCATCTTTAAATACAACTTCTCTATGACATTTTTGCCAAATGTGAACGTTATTCATAAAAAAATAGAGAGATATGTCAAGAAACACTGAAGCCCCTATATGCTTGGAATATTTTTGATCCGAATTTACAATACAAGTAATGAATTCAACATTGCCTCCACGAAAAATATTATAACATCGTTTCGGCGTTGTAGATAGTACAAAAAGTATCTCTTCTTCACAGCAATATGGCAAAAAGGGAAATTCAGAAAACAAACGATTTTTCTCACACACATGTATATAAAGTATATAAGATTTAGGTTCTTGGCACTTTTTTGTTATTTACCTAGGTTTTTTTGCAAATATTGGAAGATACAACAATTTAAATTATTGTCATATTTTACTCTAAACAAAACTACTATCTATAAATAATACAAGCGTGCATGATACATGTATTAATGAATAGAAAAAATAACCTTCAAACCACATGCAAAAATTATTTTATCAAGGATTTGTGTATATATGGCATCATGGGGTTCATTGCAAGGATAATTAAGAAGCTTAAACGTTATTCGGGTGGCACATTATATCAACTTTGTTGGAAACACAGAACAAACTAGGCCTTGCTCAGAAAAGGCAATACTCGGTAAAACGCTCACTAACAGATAAAAACAGGCAATGAAAACTGAAGCTTAATATTTAGTTCAATTTAAAGGGATTATTTTGAATATAAATTTGTTTCTAAGCAATTATATTGTTTTGAAACTGGAAGGTGTTCTCGTATACAAACTCAAACTTTTTAAGGCATATATTAACTCTTTAAATAACAGCTATTCCAAATAGGAAATCTTTTTTCTATGTGTGGAGAAGATCAAAAAATCAATTTCTCATTTGGGCTTGACAGTAGACCATTCTTTGATTTGACTACAATCCAAAAATATACTGATATCAAGTATTGTAAGAACACCCTGATGATAATGTTTAATAATTTGCTTGTTATTTTGTCAGGTCACTTGCTCTACTACAAACAAAGTTATAAAGAGAACATTTTTCTTCCAGTGTTTGATTTGAGTTTGTTAAACCGATACTAGATAAGTACATTTAAATAATACTAAACATGTAATAAGTGTAAATTTACCAAAAAGACCTTGCGATCCTTTATGCTACTGCAGAAATAAAGTTTCCATTTTCCTGATTTTGCAATCTTAGTCTAATTTACCCAAACCTTTTAGCATTTTGGAAAGTTTATGCTAAGGTAATGCATTCCAACGAATTCCTGTCCGAATGTTATTCTGTTCAAAATATAATATTGCAACCCAATCTTTAAATTCAAACTGTGTTTGGTTCGTAAATATTTACAAAAAGTCTGAAAATTTAAAATAGGATAATTGAGATCGAGTGCTGATTTGAGGGACTTTCCATATTCATAATGAGTGAGTGCAGTGGCATCGGAATACTGTGAAAAAACATTCATTTGTATTCCATGAATAGATTGATTTGTATTGATCATGTGGGTTAATATATATTTACATCGAAAGAAAATATATCCGTATAGTGGATAACTTTGTCCACAGACCATCCTAATACAAAGCCACTTCTAACATTCTATATTTATACTAATGCATGATTATACATTTTTGTCAAACGGCTTTATCCAGTTTTGAAATCTTCTTAAAATGAAAGAAGTATAATAATTTATCAGTGTAGTTCCATGCAATAAACCAAGGATTTTACCTCGACAGTTAACAGAAGACGTCCAGGTGGGTTATATTGATTTTGCACAAACTGTAGGATCATAGAGATCACGAACATTTTGCCCTTAACTCATCCATTACTGTCTTTTGTTTCTAAGCTCGTTTCGCGTACGCTTGCTGGCAGTTGTTTTAATTAAAGTTTTAGGGTTATTCATATATTAATCTGTGCAAATCCTAGTTCAGGAATATCCTTTTAATTTACCTGATATTAAGATAGTATTCTCTGTAAACATTGTGATACGCATTCTCCGTCTTCAGTTCATTGGCCACTTGGTCTTAATTTCGAACCTTGCCTTTCCTTTTCTACAAACTTTCGCTAACCGATTCATTTTGCATTCGAATGTTTTTAAAATTTATTAGATTTATGAATGCATGCAAAGATTAATTTCATATATAAACTGCGACTCCATTCTACTTGTCTTTTTTAAAGGATGAGAAAACGGTTCTTGATAAGAGCAAGCATTTTGAAAAGAGTTATGTAATTTGAGGACAATTCTGTATCTGACTTCAATGACAGTTTCTTCCACCAGTTTATAATGATCTTTTAAAAAAACAAAAAGTAAGTTCAAGTATGTCAGCTTTTCTTGCGTCTCTCGGTGTGCTCATGATATTTTCTTTCGCGGATTGTTTCGTTTTATTTACATTTGATGTTACAGTTGGAACCTGGACAACATTGCGAAGCTCATCTATGATTAATAATAATATAAGTATATCTGCATTTCTCAAAAAGCTTTGAATCATTATTCCACAATCTCACACAGATTATCTGAGTTTGAAATGATTTATAATCGACATAACGGTAATTAATGGAATATCATTGTCAAAGCGCTAGTCTAGTCTATACATTGTTGTATTATTTGCTCTCTACCAGTGTCGAAAACCGCAATGGCTTCAATTCTGATTATTATTTCCATCACATTTGTATCTATTCATTGGTGGCGTAGTTATTTACACGACGATATGGACCGCGAGTCTTTGCTGGCATGTGCAATAATACTCTCAATTTGATCCACATTCTCTGATTACGCAAATTTGCTCGTTTATACATTTATGGGAGCCGTGGCCAACGCTTAAAGCGAGCAAATGTGATTTGCAATATGTATAATGGCATATTGAGCTGAAACGTTCATATCTCACAAGGCTTAAATGGACTAATTATTAGTACATTATCATTTTAAAGTAGGTTTGGAAGTTGTATGCTTTTCATATCTTTTCAACTTAATTTCTCCTATGTTTTTCTTCTCTCAGTTTGGTGTCGTGGAAGCAGAATTTAATTATAAGTCTTTCGAATACCAGTTTGTACAAAAATATTATCGATGGTTGGGTTGAAACCCGTTTTAAGCGAGTCATTGGAAAATGATGTAAAATCTTATTGTAGCTAAATATACTATCTATTTCTTCACCCTGTAATTGGAAACAAAACATACCGTCGTCACCATTACCACAGTTAATTTCCCTTTTGAATCCGTTATGCATTATTGGAATTTTAACAGGATGTTTTGTGTGCGTTTTAAGCTTTTCTCTTTTTGTGTTAATAATTATTGGATGTCAAACATTGTATAAAGTTATCAAAACAGATTTTGCAATAGTTGCTCTACTTGGTACTTCTGCACATAAAGCCTATATTACATTAGACCTTATGATTTCATGCAGTCTGGTTATTCTCTTATCTCTGAGATAATTATCATCTTGTACAAATAAGTATGTCCAGCCAGTAGACTGTTCTATATCTGCCGTATACTTAAGGTCATCAGCAGGCAATGTTCTATATTATTCAATAGTGACTGATAGATAATTACATTTAGGTGGATACGCAGCTAACAGAACTGGAAGCAAATATACATTTATCTGCAGAATTGATTAATGCTAGCCTATTTTCTTCCATCAAATTAAGTACATATATCAAACAATTAGCAGTTACCATCCACTCGGTCCACATTAGTTATTTCAGCCAGAATATAATATGATCTGCATATTTCTATAGTGTTTTCACCGATAAATTTAAAGCGTATATTTAAAACTGTTTAATATTTTGCATCCTAAAGACCTTGTCTCTCGCGCAATCTCTCAATCCATATGACTTTCGTACTGCTTTTGTTGTAGTGTTGTAGGATGCTTTCTAATTAAAATTACTAACCATGTATTTAGGAAGATGTATAGTGCTGAGAGTTATTGTGTAAATCTCTGTCATTTTTTTAATAAAAGTTGAAAGAAGTTTACATTCATCGATGATTGTACCAATGTCTATGTGATTCTCATAATACATTTTGTTGTTTAAGATAATGTGGACAAGTGTGTCGTCCATTACGTTATATTTATTGAGTTTGCCTTTGAAAAAGTTAGTAAAGTCAATTTTGTGTATTTGAATGTTGTCTCTTCTCTTTTCTTGTGTTGTCATTTAATAGACAGAGAAAATATTACATATGCCGCTATGGCGTAGTCGCCTTATGACTTTTACTATGTATGTGTTTTAGTTTTTACTGTGATGTTCTTTTCCTCCTGGTTTGTGACAAATACATTTTCGAATGAAATGCATGTCTAATGCTTTGTTCTGTACACATCTGTCACAGTCTAAAAACTCATTATCTTTCAAAACTTCAAAGTTTTGTTCTTCCTGATACTGCTACATATATTCAGCTTGCTCCTGTTAATTTAACAGAATTGCGTTTCTGTCTATACAGTTTATCTGACAAGCGATTTTATGAAAGTCTTGTAGTGTTCAAAATCTTTTCAACGTTATATACGTCATCTTTTGTGTCGCATAAAGATAGCTTGTATTCATTAAACAAACTTACTATGTCCCCTCGAGTCAGGTCTTCAAATTCGTAAAAAAATAATCATCTACAATTACTTGATTGATCACCACTGTTTCCTAAGAAAACGTTAATATGATACTCCTTTGCAAATATTGTTTTCTAGTTTGCAAAACTAATTCAGTTTTTTTTTTTAACGTAGACGTTATATATGTATTGTTTGTGAGGCAACATAAAGGCTGATTAATGCTTTTATTATATTTCCTTCGCTCAATGATTCAAGTGATGTAATGCTTATTTTTATGTCATGAGTGTTATTGTATACCCGAATTAACACCCGTTAAACCTCAAAGGTAATAATGATTTTAGATTTATAACTGATTCAAACAACTGATTCAAACAACGTTATTGTCCATCAATGCTATATCGTTTTGTTTCAAACCGTTTTGGATTGTCTTTATGCTGCACAATTTATCTTATTGGAAATTTGTATTGTTAATGAGGTGATGTTTCATATGTAAATACTATAGATCTTGATATGCAGTCTGTAAATTTTCATCTCGTCTGAAATATTGCAGGATATATTATAAACACGCCTAGTTGTGTAAGAAATTCTCAAAAAATCAAAATATTCGCCCATAGACTATGGGCTTACTGTAATTCTTTTGATATTGAGACAATCATTGCTGAGCATACCAAAGGTCCAGAGATTATTTTACAAAACGATTTTATTCAAAGCAATGTTATGAGTAATCTGATATTTTTGTAGTAAATCTGTTATCGCTATATAAAATGTTACGCATTTTCTGCAGGTAGATATTCCATAATTCTACATTAATCATCCCTTCAGGTTATTTTAATTTCTTGGTTTAGCTGAAGTTAATCATACATTCTTTCTATGTCTGAATAACTAAGATTTATTAAAAAAAATATCAGCAAAACAAATTAAAGACGAATCATATTTTGATCATTGCTCGAAGATACATACTATGTCATAATTCCAAGAATAATCGATCAACAAATATTCAAATTATATACAAATTCTGATGAACGCATACATAAAATCTAATTAAAGAGTTGTTTGTTAAACAAATACTCTCAAAAAGCCAAACGAAAAGAAAATTGCAAAATATATGTTGAATGCGGTACATGTATTTATAAATCATTTCGATTGTGTCATTATTATAATCATCCTATTTTACTATACACTTCAATAAAACACACGAGGAGTAAGATACACAGTATGTCGACGGCATAAAATAAGCTGAATTATTTCTGTTCACACACAAGGGACATGACTGATATTAACCGCTTTGTAAACTAGCTAAAGAGTTCAAAGAAAACAAGTTCCTCTTTTTATTTACAACTGTATCTTTCGTTCGGGTGTTTGCATGCCGGTATCAACGTATGGTTTATAGCAACAAATTTTGTGTTTCTGCAAGCTTCTTTTGCGGAGGGATCCATCTCTAAGCGATGGCATAGGTATCTAAAATGAACCTCCGCAAACATAATAACTGTAAGAGACAATTGGTGGGCGTGTCACGACACGACGATACAGATGAAGTTTCATTCGTTCACTAATAGAGGCGAAGTGGCTATGATGACATGAAAAAGGTCCATTGGAGGACTTGCCACAACGACGAGTGAAAAGATTTGTCATCTCTGTTTTCACTCAGGGAGGCGCAGGATTAAGACTAATAAAAATCATATGCTGCTATGCATTTTATATATCGGTCCTAGAAATGTACCACCAGTTTCCATGGTCATTCAACCGGTTAGTTTGAGAGACTTAATTTGTATTATTCATAAACTTTAATGATAAATTATTTTTCTTGTATATGAAAGCACAATGTTTAATTTGTATCACTTTGCTGGAGTTTTGACTGTTTGAATACATAATTTAAGATAATTGTTAGTATTGTGTATACTATGCTGTATAAATTACACCCATAGACTGGCGATATAGATCTTGATTATGCAGCGTTTTGTTTTACCTTCCTATATTAACTCTAGCGAAATAAAAGATCAAGTGGGCTCGTTAGCTTTCAATCATTTAGTTTTAATTTACCAACTATGTTTGTAAATAGGTTGCTTTTTTAAAACTTGTTGACTGTACGTGCATGGAAAATCTTGTTCACTTGACAGACTATTTTAATTGTATATGCTCTCAATTTCTTGAAACATATTATATAATTGATTTGTTGTCAATTCTCTTTCTAATTCAGTCAGAATAATTATAATGCTTTCTTGATATCATATTGTTTCTTACTTCACTATACAAACTGTCCTGTTAGAGCAGTGACATATTTTATTTATCCTAATCTTCCATTACAATATGATTTATTTTTGTTAAATATGATGCATTTTGAACCTTTATAGTCATTGTTATTATCTATATACAAAATAGAACAAGCTATATTTAAAATTTATTTCTGTCCGGAATTTTTGCTGGCAGAAACCGCAGCTTTATATCATTATTTTATTGAATAACGTCAAAAGGAAACATTTCAACCACAAACAATTGTTATTTGTCGAATTTTGAAACTCGTTCAAACCTAGGAGTAAATAAATTGTGTTTTCAAGTTAACATAATCGAAGCAGAAAGGTCTGGAGAAAGTTCAAGGATTATTTCTTTATTTCATCTCTAAACATAAAAGGAACTACGTTTAGCTTCAATAGAATCTGACTCGGTCAGTTTTATAGTACATAGCGTACGCGTAATAATAGTCCGACCCATATCAGTAAAAAAGCGCAATCTAATAATCGATTTTTCAAAACAAAGATAATTGCAGCATGTATAAAGCTAGTTTAATCAATTATATACATGTTATTTAGTGGGAACATTTTATGATCAGTTATTTCCAGCGTTGGAAAATAATTGTTCCGTTACAATGCTTTGAGCCTGTTTTTTTAAACAAGGGAAAAACAAAGTCTGCAGCAGATAAGATAACTTTTCACCAAGGTTTCATATGTTATTCTGACAGTAGGAAATGAAATGCATGATATCAAAATAATCATAAACATCTGGTTGTGAACTATAATAAACAATAGTAGACTGAAGTTTATGTAATTAATACTGATAATAATTAAATCCTTTTACTAGTCATGGGATGCATCTCAAAATATTTAGCACTATTTTTATTCCACCAAAAAACCGAATCTCTAGCTTTACCACAATTTGTGTTCCTCAACATATCGATGATCATTTATTTTTTTAAAACATGTTTAACAGCCTGCGACACCAATTATGCATTACATTAATTACGTCGATATTGTATGTAATAAACACTTATACAATGCCTACAGAAGTTGAGAATGTTGCATTTCACGAATTGTTTAACATTTTTATAAATTATAGATGCTGATAGATACATAAATACAATGATTGTAATATTTAGGTACTTAAGTAGCAAAGTGTGACATAATAATTGTTAGATTCCATGTGACAAAAAGGTAATACATTTATACATTTTTTGTCAGGTATAGTTTCACGTGGAGGTAACACTGACAATTCATATAGATAGTAGTAGGTACATGACAGCTGTATGGAGTCGTGGGATTTAATTGTCCATTTATATTTGTATATTCTATTTAGTATGCTCTATATTGCAGAAGTGTAAAATCAGTAAATTACAACAATAATACATAAATCGATAACATGCCTATATTGATATACTTTGAACATAAGCAACAACCACTTCGCATTGTGCACAAAAACGATTCTTAGTGCCATATGTACCAACAAACCAGAAGAAATTATTTTGTCGATAACACGGTAATATATCGGTTCAGTTCATCAGTGTCAAGATATCGTTATCGGATAGTATATCGTTTAGCAAATCGATCCTCGTGTTTTAGCTGAGGTATGATTGTTTAAAGACGAAGATAAACTTAACCAATAGTAAACGTTTGATGAACTGGGTGGGTTAGGTTCGTAACATACAAAAACAATGTGCAGTCTGTATTTACTAGCTTTGACCTTTCTCTAAATGTTTAATCTATTGATGTAAATCAAGTTTGTCCTGCATCTAAAGACAGTCAATCTAGAGAGTGGAATCAAGTCTATTTTAGTAGGTAGTGTGTGAGATTTAACGCTTTAATAATTTTCCAGTCATATCGCTACGCTGTCTACACTGGGCAGTTTATAGTAATGTTTATAACTGTAGAATCATGCTGCAGACATGTATCATCATGTCCCATCTGGTCACATTATCCTGATATCAGACCGACCAATTTTAACGACTAGCCTCTTGATAATGAGCGCCATATATTCAGTTACTACTACCATTTGTATAAGTCTTTGGTATGACTCGACACCTCCCACATCTAATGCAGATGTTCTAAGTACTTAAGCCGCTGGAGCGATGGTTCTAGTATGCATCGCAGACACTAAACATCGGCTCCAAATACAGACAATATCACCGACGCCAAGTTAAAAATGTCCGGTGTTACCAATTTGCATTCCACATGTATTCATTCGTTTTTGCTACTTTAATGACATGGACATCTTCTGTATTGATGTTCAACTTTAGGACTGATACCAAAACTGTTGGTCACACTGTATCAGTCATTCAAAATGCCACTGCCAAAGTGGATGTGGAGAATTTGTCAAATAATGCCAATATTGCTGTGATTTGTAGAGTTGATGATTTACATTCAGGAATGAAAATGAGCTACTGACGTTTCGGCAAAAAAGTATCTTAATTGACTAATTAAGTGATATGCAAAATATTGTGACTACATTTATACTATCAACATTCTAAAGATTTTTCAAATATAAATTCGTATTATAAATTAAAGGTTTGCGTACGTTTTGTTTTCTAAGTGAAAATGTGTATGAAATTCGTTCAGATTCTATAAATAAATAAACACACCTCTGCCAAAATACCCTAATGCTTGATATGTATATATTTATTCTACAATGTTGGATAGTTTGTAAAATGTTAGAACATTAAATAGTTTATTTATGGTGATGGAGAAAATTAGACCACATTTCAACTGTCTTTCAAGTGTGTTTATATATTTATCAAATGTGATAACTAAATAATTTCCTCCAATTTTGGCAGAATTACATCGTTGATGACCAAATTTCTTCTTCACTTACTTTATTTGAAGATGGCTCATATTTATAAGAGATGCGTGTTTCTAAACATGTCAATCACAATTCTACTACCATGTCTCTCTTGACAACAAGGTAGAGTTATGCTCCTGAAGAATCGGAAAACATTATGGATACCAACCTTTCTCGATCAAGTTACGACGCCAAAAGTCTTGTTACAAGCAAAGAAAGACATCCAATTATTCATATTAGTCACATCGATGGCAATATTCTTACATACATTTGCAATATTATGGCACAAGGGGAAGACATTCACGACCTAAGTGTGGTGATTTACTGAAAGAGAAAGCTGCTAATGGACGGCGAGAGAGAACTTGATAATCTATACTCTGATGTTCCGCCTTGATTTTTAAGGGTTTTCAGGTTGAGGAAAGGTTCCGAATACGAGCTCCAAATAACTACTGTCAACGTTTAAAACAACTAGTCATCATATTCTAAGATTCTGAGTAATATCACGGTGAATAGAAAACTAAGAGCATATAAGTAAAAAAAAAACCGCGATCATATCAAATATCAGCCAGATAGATTTCAAAACGTTGCATCAGCATTCACACAATATTATTTTGGTCTTAGATTTACAGTTTTGCTTATATTTCTTGAATAGTCTGAGAATTTGCATACAAGTCCTCAAAGGCTTTATTGAGCTTGCTTTTATACTTCAACTATAGTTAAATGTTTACTTACGAATTAAAATCAGCCCTATTCGAGTGATATAGGTCTTCCGTTCTTTAAGAGCTTTTCAAGAATAACAATCTAAATAAATTAGGATTTGGATTTTTAGTGTGCAGTTACCCTCCGTCTATGCAATTTGTACTGCGAAATGTAATTTTTCAGAGCTAGAATTAGTAAAATACAAATACGATGCATTGTCATAAAACTATTTTATTGTTATCATGAATGTAGTGTACGCACTTTATCCATTCCAACAGCAGAAGAAAATTCAAGATACAACGCAAATGAACACGATAGTTTTGACTGAATTTTAACTGTTCTAATTTACGTTGAACAAACGGAAATTAGGTCCCATAGAACACGGAAACCACCCAAGTTCCAAATATGTACAAAAAGGAACGATACTTGCATAAATTCAGGGAATGATATATTTTGGAAAATAAAAAAATGGGATCTTTAAACAAAATACCTTGTGTGTTTAATCTGGAAAGAAATGGCGATACTTCAGCTCTCACGTTTCAATACAACGTAGAGGTAATGTCAAAGACGTACTTGCTTCAGAAACAGAATCATTATGAGTTATGAAAGACACCTTCAACGGCAATAGACGCACAATGGACTATTACGACTTTAAAAGACGGAAAAGGGAGCGACCCTGATAATATCTGCTCAGAGTGCTGTAGAAGTAATACCAATCCTAAAAATATTTATAATGAAATATACAAAAATTGTATTTTCAATATTATTAGAATAAACCATAATTTTTTAGATCATAAGAGTTACACTTGAACTGTTCCCGTATCACTTATCAATTCTAGCTATAAAATCTCCAGTCCATTAGTTGCTAAAATATGTTTTAGTAGGCAGACAACAATTTATAATTTATAAACAGATTTTTGTGGGATGACTCAAAATATGCAATATTTTTACTTTCATTCAATGGTAATAAAGGATGTCAGAAGTACAAGGGTTATATTTGACTGTTTATTGATAGAGTATTGCAAAGAATTCAAAACTATCCGACAATATGAAATGAGGGATAGACTTCATTGCGAAGAAGAGTCCTCTTTTAGTGTTAACAAGGATAACCAGTTAGTTTAGCTTGAATTTGACACCAGCTGAACTGCATGCTATCTCCTTTGTTATTTAACCAATTACAAGTACTTTATATTGTATTTTTGGGAAACGTTTCAGAGTGGTACCTTTATTGCTGATGATACTCATGCTATTTTAACATAAGCAAATGATGCAGTAAATTTAGAGGACGCAATAATAAGTTTATAGCCACATGATCGCTTAATAAATATAGCAGATTAATTATGACACCCAATCTAAAATGGCATTGGATACAAACTGCATTAGCATCAGGAGATACAAGACAAATTGTTCTTATCTCTTAAACTTCGGAGAAAATTCGGAAACTTTTATTACCATCATATATTCAAAATATTTGATAGCATGAAAAAGCCAATATTAAGATATGAAACGGTAGTATTGAAATATAATATTATGGAATAATATCAAGCGTGCATAAAACAAATGTGAAACAGTATTTAGCATTCTTTCTATTATAAGCAAACGCATAGGTCCTTTGTAAATATATATCCATGTGAGAGCAGTTCTTTTTAATGAAAAAACACCTTACCAAAATATATTAGCTGCAAATATAGTGAACATATGACTCTAATATGTCCTGCGAACAACGTACATTCAATTATGCCTCCACTAGTTCTGCTAACACAACGAATTCTACGAATTTAGACGCATTAGAAGTTGCAGCTCCTGTATTACGTCATATCTTTATTAGATCTGCGATAAAATCACCAATTTGATCGTTATCAGCAAAACAGTCATGCGCGAATGATTTATTTACCGATAATGGCCGCCATCGAACCATCTATGTCATTAATATTAATCCAAATATTTACTTTACAAAGAACATAATTTAGAAACGGAGCTAGGGTTATATAGAATATTGTATGTAAACCATTCTGGAGGCATATAATCTAGTAGGTATATATGATCATAAATGAATGGAATAATTAAAGTTAAACAAATAAACAGTAACACAATGTTGGTTTTACACCAAATTCATTTGCGTTAACTGCATTAAATATTAAAAGACTCATTATAAATGAGTTACAGCAGTGAAGCATTCAAGAACATGTAGTATATCAATAACACTACAAGAGAAAAGGTTACATATATTAATGCAAATGATTGCAAAATTGTCTCTCTATCATACACATATACACACATTTCCATATATCAATACACATTCATGGAAACACACGGAAGTCATCATGGCAGGTGAGTTTGCAGCATTAAAAATATTCAAGATACAAATACAATTTTCATTCCTTAATTCATCTCAGTAGGTTAGTTTTGGATATATATATCTTAGACATTAATCACATTTCTTTCATTTCGCTTTTGGCACCGACCCTTACTTTACTGGTTCATATCAGCTGCAAAATATTGTTCATTTCATCTCAAAAGTTAGGTAATCACTCCTCTGTGTGTGTATGTGTGACTACCTTTCTTGAATTTCGTTACCAGTAAATTATTTGTAGACCATTTATGAACAGTACAAACAAATTCACCCTCCACCTCATCTTAAAGTTTGTTAGAATATGAGTTGTCATGAACGATACATCAATATCAATGTACACTAGATCAAGGAATCAATTACAAATCGAACTTTCCCATGATGTAGTCTCATAGAAATTTGACAAACTATCGTCACCAACTTGATCTCTCTTTAACATAAAGGAGATGGTATTTTGGTATTAAATCATTGGCATATGGAAGCTGTCATCAACCACTGTACATCAATTCGGACATGAAATGTATCAAGGAACCGATCGCAAATTATTTTTTGTACATCATGCAATCGGAATGTACAATATTGGACCAAATATTATCATATTCATCCCCTCGTTGAATAGGGTTTTCTATTTCAATTATAATATCTGGGAAAGTCTGAGGTGTCATGTAGAGCGAGATATCAATGTCGATGTAAAATTGAAAAATTAATTTATTGCAACTAGAATAGTTAAACTGACTTAGCGTGAAGTGAGCAATATTTGTAAAGCAATCGTTACCCTCACCCCATCGCAAAAGAGAGAAGATATTTTTGTTTTAATCTTGACTATATTTAGTCGGACGTTCATCACCTCGCTATCAATTTCGATGTAAATTGTATCAAGGAATCGATTGAAAAAATAATGTTTGAGATGACGCTATGTAAAATGTGCAATATCAACAAAATATATTTGTGCTTGCCTTTACCTTGATCTTCGCTTACTCTAAAATATCTGTAAAATGAATATGATATGACCAAATTGGAGTTAAACTTAAACACAATATAACGGCTGCTATAGTTCAAATCAAAAGTATTAGTAAAGTTCACATTGTCTCACTAGGAGAAATAATATCAAATAAATAGATATGCTGCTGTTAGATTAGCTATATTTCTCCATATGAGGCCATTTGTTTTGATCACGTGACAATATGGTGTCGGTATTCGCCTGACAGTATAGCCGAGTGCAACGCAGATAGCATATGAAGCAACGCTATTTTCTGTCCCCTCTCCAAATTTCTTTATATGATGTATACTGCACGTATGAGATGGTTAACATTTATTTCTGACATCAGTTTTGTGTTCGCGTATCAGTTGCTATGGTTACAGGGTGTTGAAACGCCGTTAAAAAGATAAAAGGTACATATCTTTTCCATTTACTTCTCGTAGATACTGCTTCACCATGAACTATTCGCTCAATTTTATAATTGTAAGATTCATTTTTATTATGTTATGTGTTACTAAACTATGAAAGTAGTGTTTGAGTTTTAATAATATTCCATAATAGTCCCACATAGTCAAAAATATAAGACATACGTGTTATATTACGTTGATAAATCTGGTCCTTCAATTTTGCATACAATAATCTAATATAAACAAAATCATAAAAGATACATGAATGCGCTCAAATATGTCCTTATTTTGGATAGGTATAATAACGCAAAATCATTTACTTAAACTGTCAAGTTATTCAAAATTCATAGAATAAACATTTGTTGCACCCCACTCCCAAATTTATAAATGCATGTTTGATGTCTGAAGGCTATTTTTGAGAACACGTGATAGTAATAATGCAAATACAAACCTTTTCCTAAGGTGATAATGTTTAAAACCTTTTGTGTTTTTATAGCTTGATGAAATTTAAAGTAGTTGTTTTACAGGCAGTTTTTGAGATATTCTACTTGCCTTGAACCAAAGTGTTTACTGCTGTAAGTGTATAGTTCAGCTTACAGGCCAACTAATGATATTTAATTGGCAACATACTATGAACTGACTACATGAGGTGTATATCCCTCACATCAGTTTCGAAAACAATACAAGCCAGATAAGCTCAAATTCACAAATATATCTATGTCTTTAATTACTATACAGTACTCAAACAGTCACATCATATCCTTAAGCTAAGAACTGCCAAATACCACCTTTTTTGTTGTAAAACTCTTTAATGTTTTGGAGGAAAATAAATCTTGCTGGTAGTTTGAAATCCCATAATGTCTAAACAGAAGAGTTTGGTTAATCAAAACGTAGGGGGTGACTTGTGAAGTTTAAACGAATATGGCGAAGAGTGTCCTAAGCTTCACGTGTAGGGATAAGACCCAGATCTGTGCTATTTTAATGACTGGAGTCGAGTGAGATTCCAAATATTAATGATATATGATGTCCTTCATAAGAGAGGGCATTATTTCTCTAGATTTAATAGAGGATATGCATGCAGTAAAATTGAATGGAATAATAGTTTCTGCCTTCAATTGCTGTACCAGGTCTTTTACGTTTTCAAATAATGTTTAGTGGCCAAGGTACTCTTCTTGCGCACATAAAATGTTATTAGGTAGTGACTAGTAACAGTTACAACTAATTCTGCTGGATTATTTGTGTTTTTTATTTTAATGTTGTTGTTTGCATTATGCATATAATAATAACAATCATCATCCAGTAAATTAGCTGGAAAAAGCTCTCGTCGATTAGCAACACACATCTTCCAAAGCTTCAAAATTGAACGAGAATGCGATAGTTTAAGTTACTCATCTTGAATTAAGATTTGAATGTGTTCGTACAAGAATACAAACCAAACAAATCACGCGGGGGTGCAGAACTGTCTTATTCAGTAAATGGTGACCATGTCTTATTCAGTAAATGGTGATCATTTTGATTTAGAATTTGATCACGCATTCTTTTAAAAGGCGATAATTTATTTTGTTGAGATCATGAGACATCCGTATTTTTGGAAGGTTATTACTAATACACCATGTAAAATACATGTAGCAAAAATGAATGTTAACATATTTTGAGTTTAACGTCGCGCCTTGTGGTGTCATAATGAAAACGGCGTATGTTGAAAAAAATTGTATTAATCTGTCATTTGTTATTACAGAGCCGACATTCTCTTTTCTTGATCCGTAGTACCTGAAACCACTTTAAAACAAGACAGAGATCAATAATTTTGTTTGACGTTTTAAGGTGTAAAATATTCAACAATTTATAGACTTTAGTTAGACTATATTAGTATTAAAGATTTGCACAACAATAATTGATTTAATTATTGTAAGTTTATCAACGTTTAAAGTGGATTATAAAACAGAAATTATAGATGTGGAAAAAATTGCAGTTTTAGTAGGTAAGCATAACTAAAAATAAAAATGTTTATATTTGTTAAGTATGTCTGATTGTTGAAGCAAATTGTTTTATTATTGTTTATAGTCAGTTGAATAGCTCTAATGAGTTAATGGTTCCTACTCTGCTTTTAAATTCCTGCTATAATTAATATTTGTCTACTACTGTCTACTGTCTATGTTCACGTACACTTTGAGCCACAACATAGGCTGCGCCTTACCGATTACATATCAGTTACGTTTTCAAGATAATAATTGTAGATATGTACATAAAAGAAGCTGTATTTATTTCGTATTCAAACATTAAACTTACTTGCAGTTGTGGTAGACCAACAAGTAGGCGTTCGAATTTAATTTTTTTCTGACATCGAATTTAGTGAAATCTATCAGAGTTCCAAGTCAATAGTTGATATTTCATGCAAAGAAGTGGATGTCCACTTGTATGTAAAGGATATCTTGGAAACTCTTTATGAGAGATGGTGTCATCTTTTAATGTCAAAAGCAGTATCAATTGAAGCACTATTAGTTTTCGTAAATATTGCTTATAAAGAAGAGACATCGGATCACTAAAGCATTATATTGTTTATAAGCCATTTGTAGTTTATGTAGAGGATAAAAATATCAACGATAAAATAAAGGATTCAGAATCGTTGTCCTTTAAGGGATGGCATCTTTTATGATGGTGTCAGAATAGATAAGAAGTATCACTGTAAGTAGATGGAAGATTCATTTTCTGCAATCTGACTTGATATTACTAGTCTTCTCATAATGATGCATGTTTACCTTTCGCATACGAAATATTGGACACGCAGACCACAAGCAAGATTTGTTTTTATAGAGTTTATAGAGTTTATTCAAAACCCAAACCTCTAAGCTAAAAAGATAAAAACTTGTCGATAAAGGCAAGAAACATTGAAGATGCAGTTAAAAAAAATTTGAAAGTGTAGAGGAATCTCTGAGCATCCAAGAAAGACTGCACTTTGAAACTGGCTCCATTTTACGAAGAACCATTGCCAAGGAAGAGGTTGATTTTTTGATGCCTGATATCAACGTACCAGCTCAGGAATTAGATGTCCCTGTTCCTGAAGAACGAAATATTAGTCTATTAAACAATATCTCCCATGTATTTTCACACTGACATGCACCAATCAGTGACAAAATGCACAATATTCTCACTTGTGCACATTTTAATGCCCTGAAACTCTTAAAGTAAAGTTTTAATCATCCTTAAAGTGTTTATCATCTTGATAATAAAGATAAAATTGACACATGGAAGCAACCATCTGGAGACTCTATTTACTTTTATTGAATGATTACCAGATAGTTATAAATTGAAAATTACTCAGCCGTAATTATTAATCGTATACTGAATACAAAGAACACAAACATTTTATAAATCATTTGTTTTATCAAAATTGCAAAATGTCTGACAAGCTTAGGTCTGACACATCTCCTCTTATGCCATTTCTTTTGAGCAAACAAGCATGCTGGATATGATTTGGACATGAGGAAAGCAGAACAAATGTTTTTTTTTTATGAGTGTCTGAATAGCCTTCCAACAAATCACATAGTAAATGGAAACTTGAATGTGAAATATGACAATGTAACTACTTAGGTACTATGAAAGGTCACTATAAATATGGCAAGGTTCTTCGTTAGAATCCTCATATCACATTACATCAAATGAATTAGAAGTTATAAATATTCATTCTTAATAAGCCAACAAGATAGTTTCAATAGCTGTGTTGAGCTGTAATAGAAACAATGTCTTGCCTTTACTTTAAATCCCAATGTGACCTAAAAATATTAATATAAAGTTCCATTAAGTAAAAGCACGTTTTGTCTTTTGTATTTAGACGATAAGAGTATGATGACCTCTTATGCATTTACACATATGAAAATGCCATTCATCTAGTTCATAAATTTAGGAGTATAGTACACACACACACACACACACACACATATATATATATATATATATATATATATATATATATATATATATATATATATATATATATATATATATATATATATATATATATATATATATATATATATATATATACTTAGCAGCAACACACTGTTGTAGGATGTTATGTCTACATAAAACTTGGGCTTTGGGTGGCCGAGTGGTCCAAATCGTTAGACATTACTGATAACTGCCATCTCACCTCTGTCAGCATTGGTGTGTATCTTGGGTTCAGCCAATCTGCATATGTGAGAAAGCATAAAAGTATCTGTCCTTGGGTCGGTGGACCTTACTGTGAATCTCCCAAGTTCTTCTTCCACTAGCTGTACTTTTTCAATGTTTAATGAGCCCAACATGCATGGAAAATGACTTTAAACTAAATAGAACAACATCTTTACATAATAATATTTTTATTATGGTGTTTGTTCACTTATACAAAAGCAACAAAAGCATGCAGGTTGAGCATAGTAATGAAGTCTTCAATTCGTTAATAAAATGTACATTACATTCAACATAATTCAACATTAATGCATCTTAAAATATATTTGGTCCCTGTAAAATGAAATACAATTTAATGAAACATTTTTTTAAATATTGATCACATGGTCTTTCTGCATACATGGCTAAAACGATGCTAACATATATCAGTAAATCACATACTCCTCAAATAACCATATCTATATATGCCTTAATTCCACAGGGCTTTGTAGTAAGTTATAGTGAATATAGTTATACAGTATCAATAAAGTGAATTACGGTTGTGAAGTCTGGAAATAAAAGATATTCGAAACACTAATAATTTCGCCAAACAATTTTAATGCATACACTCAACTGACTCAGAGTTGATTACAAGTTTAAACGCATGATAGAACTCAACATAATCGAATGTCATAATTTTTGTATGCAACATGCTAATCTTCTAAGAGAATGATTTATTTGAGAAAGCATTGATATTTACCATCGATTGCATGTTAGAGTCAAATCAATGTTTTATCACCGGGCATCAAAATTAACTGCCCTGAGCAAGCTGTTTAGCCATAACCCATAACTCCCCATGCAAAGAGAAGTACATTTAATGTAGCGGACAACATACAGATTAAAATACAGTCTTTGTGCCAAGTCAACGAGAGTAAATTGCAATGCACAGAGATAATTTATTGACATAATTTGAATTTGTAATCAAATGGTTCTTGTTGAAATATCTGTGCAACAATATATGAAAAGTCAATATTAAAGCAATATTCTGATTATGATGTATCAACATAAGCATTTTTATTTTGATAGAATAGTAAACGTGTTTATTAGACAAGATGAATCTTTATTAAAGATATAGCTTATTCAACAGTCATATGGCGATACAACTTATGTGAAATACATTCACGTACATGATTTCTTGAGTGTGGATGTAACAAAATCCAAGATACTGAGGGTGTGATGGATGAATGGTTAAAACTAGATTATAATCATTCATTAAAGCATACGAATTTAGGTCGCCAGTTTTCTACATTTAATAATGTTGAGGCTCTCTTATAGAGATAGTTCAAAACAAAACAGATTTTAATAGATATATAATAGGGTGAACAAGATGTGGATTTGGAAACAAAACAAACAGTTAATAAAAGTAAATATCAATAAAGTGAATTCCGCAGGTAAACCCATTATGCATACACAAGATACAATTGAAAATAAAACTATTTTGTCAAAAACAAAACATAATGTTATAAAGAGAAAAACTATTCACTGGTTTCTATGTTACAGATATTAGTACATAATATGATTATGGACAATAGCTTTGCTGAATAGTCCTGCATTTTAAGAGAATGTTTTATAGTTAAGATTAACACGTACAAAGATAACCAAATATAAACAAAACCATGTTTGAGCGCCATAATAACACATTGATATTTGTTTTGAAAGTAAGAGAAATATTAAATGGTCAATACATTAACACAACCATTTATATCTTAGGCTGTAAAAAAGAAATGAACCTTCGGAGAATTGTACAAAAACAGAAGCAATATTATGGAGTATGTACTAATTTGTTCCATTTCCATTTATTGGAACTCTGTAGACTTCAGTAAATATGTAATACTGAGAATGTGCTTTCATGCGATAAAAAGTCTTTGTACCCAAAATAATTAGGAGGAATATGCAGTCTTCATCTTATTGAGAAGCCTTCGTCTTATCAGTCTAGTATTCACATGGTCTCAATTCAAGATTCAAAGCCCTGATTCCGTCATGCATTGAAAAGGCAAGAACAGCATTATTTGTCCGTCCATTATCCCCCATTATTGTAATTTGTCCAGCTCTCACCATTGCTATGACATTGACTTTACCTTCATCGTCTTCCTCAACAGCATATACTGATGCCCCACTATCACCTTCTCTGGCAAATTCGTTAGATCCCTGTGGTTCATTCTCTGGCACGATCCAAATGTGTGATTCTGGAGTCATATCCATAAGAGTATAATTGGTTGAAGCGATTAGTCCAGATGTCAAACCAGTGGAAGCTCCCTTCTTATAGACATTTCTACCATTAATATCTTCAAGTGAACCATGGAAAATATCATATGGTCCTGTTGTTCCATCCGGTTTTTCGAACCTCACATCGCAGGTTTCTGTATGGTCATTTGATACCTTGACAGCAGCAATGTCTAAAGTAGCTATTTGTTCAGGCCTGTAAATTGTACTTCCAATTCTTGTGTAATCATCGTCATTTCTATCGCGCTGTTTAACTAATCGCACATCTGAAGCATTGTCTGCAATACCAACAACGTGAAGTGCTGTTAGTATGTACATATCTCCAAAACGGTCTTTCATGAAGGCTCCTACACTTCCAAAAATGCGCCTGATTCCATTTGTAGAAGAAAGAGCAACAATTTTTTGTCCAACATAGTGACTGTAGAGGAGTTTTGGATCATTAACCATCACTCCAATCTGATATGGATATTTGTAGTCTTTTAGTAATACATATATTTCATTGCGAACCTTTTTGTCCCCATCTTCATCAAGCTGCTGTATGTGAATGTGAAGCTTGTTGTAAATGATGCCAAATCCTTTTACACCATTTAGTCTGAAATAATAAAATATATAATTTTTTAAACATAGATAATCTGTATTGTTACTAGGCTAGATAAATATTCCATTCCACCATGTTTGCATTTGGAATTTTGTATTACAACACTCTCAGCTATACTCAGAGTGTCTAGACAACTTCTGGTCGTGTGTCAATCGAGCTAGATGCATTACTGCTGAATAGTTGGATATTTCAAGCATTTAGCTTGTTGAAATTATCTTGGCAATTCAGGTGGTAATTGAGTCACTAAAGACTGCAAAACACTATAATACTGCATCAGTGTTTACTATTTATGGTCCAAATATACAATGCAATTATTCAAATCAGTTTAATTTGAATAATGTACTTGTGTTCTCATCAAAAGGACTGCTTTTTATAATAATGTTTATCTTATGTGTACCATAAAAATCATGTTTGTATATGAAGGACAGATAGGTACTTGATCCCAGTTAGTGGTGCCTTTAAAAGGTAATACTGTTCTTTATTCAAATGTCAAACGGTTTGTGGGTGATGTGGAACTAATTATATTCTGATGTAAACTGTGATGCAGTTTAATCGAAACATTGCAATCTCATCAGAAGCAAAGCCACATTTGGTTAACATTAGCAAAAATGATTTGATAACACTATATCAAATGATATATTAATAAGACAATTAAGATGTTATATAACCTAATAACTGCCTTTGTCTCTGATTAAGATCATCTTGTATTCATCTTCTTTTTCCTCTGGTTAGCTGCCCAAAGGACATCAACATATATTCACAACACAGTTATATTTTTATAAAGCTGTCTCAAATTATTACAGTATGGCTACGTCCTGAGGGCAGATTGCAGAACAAAAGGAATGTAAATTACCAAATCATAGCAAGAACATATTTTCACTCACTTCAGGTTTTGTGAGAACTGAGTAACATTAGAGTATTTATTAACAATTTTAAGCATGTTGCAATTCGATATTATAGTCCAAGTTATCTAATAAATATGAAAGTGTTTTAATGGAAACATCAAGATATATCCATTACTGAAATCGTTGATGAATTGTATGCAATCATGCTATCAACATTTTCCAAGTGCTTAATGTAGAATATGTGCTGTGCTTAAAGGGAGAAAAAGTGGTGCCCAAACACAACTGCTTATACAATATATCACTAAAATATCCTTGAATGAAATTAACATGTCGAATTGTTTTCTTCTCCATATCTAAGATGCATGTTGCCTTGTCCAGTCTATAAAGCATTCTTATAATTATTTATATTCATTATTTCATAGCAATTTATAAATGCTGAAGGCTATATATGTAACTGATTACAGGATATGTTTATGTAAAGATCAGACATGTCCCATACGTTATTTGATTTCCATTACATGCAAGGAATAGCGACAGGAAATGAAATGAAGATTAGAACTTACAACTGTATACCAGCTGGTACTTTGATATCAGGCATCAAATAATCAACTTCTTCCTTGGCAATGGTTCTTCGTAAAATGGAGACAGTTTCAAAGTGCAGTCTTTCTTGGATGCTCAGAGATTCCTCTACACTTTCAATTTGTTTAACTGCATCTTCAATGGCGAAAGAAATATTCTTTACAAATAGAGAAATGTAGTCCTTGCTCTCTTCGATTTCAAAGAGTTTCAGGAAATGCTCTCTTTTTTCTGGGCCTCTCAGGCTTCTAAGTATTGACATAAGCTTTTGGACAGTAGAGTCTTGTATGTGCACTCTGCACTGTTGCTGAAAATTAATCTTGCTTAATATTTGCGCAATCAATTTTGTCTGTATTCCGAATGAAGACGATAGTTTTTCTATTCTCATTTGAACAACTTGGATCTGAGCATCAAAGAGGAAATCTTTCATAGTGTCAGCTGAAAGAGTCTCCACTTTCCTTTTGAATTCACTCTCTAATTTTCTAATGATCCCGCCATCTTTGCTTATGAAACTATTAAGGTCTTCTTCAATCATGTCCATGAACTTTGCCTTGTTGTACAGACAAGAAGACTGAATTCTGTGGTGTAAATTCTCTTTCAACTTTACTTCCAGTGATCGCAGGCACGACACAAGATGCAGCTCCAAATGTTCAGATATTGTTTTTGATAACTCATCATTGCACCAGAATACAATGCAGTCCTCGTGACGAAGCTTTGTCATGGTAACGTCTTGTAATGACATCAATTTCAACCGTTCATTGAAATTCCGGCGAAAGTGTTGCAATTGTTCATTATTTTCTTGGATACTTGGACTAACTTTGATTGCATACAAAATAGCCAGAATCGTCTTAGAGTCAGAATGATTAAAAAGATGTACTAATTTGTCAATGTCTTGGTCAAGCATGTGTGCGCATTTCTGAAAAGCAAGATATTTCATACAAAATCAAATGTGCTGTATAAGTGTTCTTCTGTATTTCATCTGCCACAAGTACAAGGAGGACACCAATATATTATCATTACATTTCTGTTCACAACATTGCTGAAATAAATCACTGTAGTTGACATTATGAGAACATGCATCTATAATTTTAGAAGAGATGTATGCATCTATATTCATTCAAAGTCAATAGTTTTAAAGAGAATTTAAATTTTCCTTAATTTCACACCCTATTTTTAACATGGAATATAAGCAGTATATCAATTAAATCATAGTGCACTAAATTAAATGATAATAACAATAATAATGATAAAAAATACAAATAATAATAAAACTAGGGTGATAACAACGATGATATTGGAAGCAATATTTTCATGGACAGGCACACTTTCATTTAGGATGTAAAAATTCTGTTATCTATCTTATGTGGGATTTTTCTTTCTTTTGTTGGTCCTTTTTCTGCAGCTAAAATATAATATTTGCGACATCAACATCAACAGAAGAATACATGTCTGAACATATTGTGATGATCTTTATTCTAAGACTATATAAAAATCATGCCAATGAAACTGCAAAAGAACTTCCCATGGAACTACATGCTATAATCGTAAGTTATTTATCATAAAACATTACGGACCTTATCATACAACTGACCAGTTTATTACACTGATACGGCGCTCTTCTATCATATATCTATGATATGAATCCAAATGCCTTAATGAACATATTCCTGATCTGAATTTCCAGTGTGAACGAAATTTGTAACATGCACCGGTTATATAAGTTTTCGAATTCAGTTTTGTTTTCTGAACCTACAAAATATCAGTGAACACAGACAAATTAATGATTTTCCGATAAAGTTACCACTTATCTCCTAATTAAAGAGGATCCCCATTTTTAAAATTGTGGTATATTATTATTATTATTATTATTATTATTATTATTATTATTATACAAAACAACTGGTATTTTGTAATGTCATTTCTACCCACCCACTCTCAAAAAACAAAAGCTGTTCAACTCTATCTACAAGCAGGTTGCCTATTACAAAAAGGACTTTCAATCAGTAAGTACAGCATTGCAATGCAGATGTTATCATGGTTTTGGTAACTCAACGGAAAATTGCAGATAATTAGTATGCATTAATTGTGCAAAAATTCAATTTATAAATGAGGAAAAATAAATAAGAACGAACTAATGTAATGGAACTTTAAAATCTTCAAGTAGTAATTATGCTTTCTGACAGTGTGTACAATGGAGAGCAATGTTTAGCCTAGGAAAATTGTTTATTTGGTAAAAGAACTAACCCAGTCATTGTATGTCAATGTACCTTTAAAAATGTAACTTTCTGATTGATATACGAAATATGTCTACATTTCAATAATTTGGGTTGAGCCATCAAAGTATTAAATCAAATCACTGATAAACAAAAAATACAAAAAGTATTCAAAACATATTTAGATAGACTTTAACATTCGTGGAAAGCATAAATTGAACTGGTTTTAAAGTAGAAGAAAAATAAAAGAAGAAAATATTATTTTCCACAACCATATGAAGAAAGTTGTATGTCGGGCATAAAGCAGTTGAAATCTTATAACAATGATTGAGGTACATACAATTTTACATATTTTAATCAATTGTGCAATTAAACTATTTTCATGTCTTGGGCATGCAAAAAATATACAATGGATATGTACACTGCCATGTCCATTTATCCTAATCAACGAACAAAACATTACTAGGTCTTTTCCTTCGTAAATAATTACCTTAACTGGAGAGAGAGAGAGAGAGAGAGAGAGAGAGAGAGAGAGAGAGAGAGAGAGAGAAAGAGAAAGAGAGAGAGAGTCATATTTAAAAAAAAATTCTCACCGAGAAGTCGTCTTCGTTCTCTAATCTTTCTGAGAGAACAACTACGGATGGAAAGCTTGAACAAACTTCAGTGAGTTCCATACAATTGGAGAAGCTAACACGTTTCTCATGGTATTTGTTTGCAAGCTCTTTTTCATTTCTGACGAGAGCCTTGACTGTTCTATCAAAGATCTCCCCCAAAAGCAAAATGTTTGGACCTGCATTTAAACTGCTAATTTGTTCTTCCAATTCCAAATGATTAATGGGTGTCTCTATATAAAAGTTGAAGGAACTGGCATATTAAAATAAAACATATGTGAAGAATATTTAAATGCTGACTAGTTTCAGGTTTCTTAAACATTGCAATAAATAAAGTGGTGATCATGATAAATATGCTACAACTTTCCTAACCTGCCAGAAAAGGGAACGGATTTGAACACATTACATTTAACCGGCAAAATAATATATTGCAAATAGTGCTTGTCAATTCTGATTTGATCATATCGATAGAACATATATGCATCATTTCATAAAACGTGAACAAAATATATTAACGTTTATTGGGAAATTGCATCAACTTTATAATGCAATTAGAAATATAATTTTGACATAATTCACATATAACATAGTACAATGTTTTCTCAGATATTCCCATTTGTGCAAGTCTTGCTTTTACCTTTAACATATTATTCGTTTATCTGAAAATTTCAAATTTCCTGATATACCTTTTCCAATGATTGATACATTATACCTTTTCTTTTCTTCTAAAAAGAATGTTTTCCTACTACGTTAATTTCAAAACCAAATCTTGTACATAACCTTTTATGAGTGGAATACAAACCTTTTCAACAAACTACAACAAACTCCAATTATTCTAGCAGTAATGAAGATAAAATCTAAACTTTAAAAATGTCTAATGTTTAAAATTAAGATATATCCCAAATAATACCAGTAAACAGTAAAAATTGTCTTGAAACTAAATTTTTGTTAACTGTTACTAGCAAATGATTATAACAATATTGATATATCTTTCAGTGGTTTACACTACCTTTCATCTGAACGGAATAAGTAGCCATGGATCTTTTATATCTCTTATATAAGTTCACCAATTGCTGACGAAAAGCATTGACCCTTGGAAAACCATTCCACAACAGCTGATACAGATGTCCATCATAACTCTGCTGATGTTTTACACCAGATTCTGTAATATATACATTTAAATTAACGTTTCTTGTATTCATAATCGGAGTTTCTTAAACCTTGCATTTTTGCCACATAATTTATACTAAAAAATATTGTATCAATAATTGCATTACCTCTATATATTTTCCAACCTTCAGTTGAGTCGAAGGAGAGAATGGAGCATGTATTTCATTGTATATTTTGTTCATATTTTGCATTTCTCAAATAGTTAACAGTATTATGTTAAAGTTAAATATGTAAGTTTATCTTAAAGTGCTTCTTAAACCAATTCAATCAAACTGAATACGTGTTCATAATGCAAACGCCAAACTATTTTTAATCTGATGATGATGTGCAATTACATTGGCTTGCTGAAAGGTTAAGGTAAATGAAACTACGTTTCATTTTATTACAGTAGCATTTACAAAAGGGACTTTCAAATATTTTTTGCTACTTAACATATTCAATTTAAATATTGTGATAACTTTAGAACCCTTGGTAAACACTGCTCATCTAACTAAGGGAAAACTGATCCTAACCGTTGACTTTACTCAAAGGCAAATGGGAAATGATGTATTTTAAGTAGTACAGAAACTTATCTCTCAGTTCTTCTCACTTACCTACATTTTTTGCAATCATGTAATATATACATTATATTACAGAATTTGATGAGATGCAAGTTATTAAGCAGATGATTCATTTTCTAACAGTATTTAGGCGCAAATGAATGATATTACATCCATAACTGTCACTTGATATTAAGAAAAACACTACAGTGCCTTTAAATGTTGAATTCAAGAATTTATCAATACCACTGATACAACTTGCAAACTGTGTGTGTATATATGGGGGTGTGCGAGGTCTGAGCCTAACGTCCCGCTCGCTAAAGGAAAGCGAAGTGTATCTCATAGCTGCTCCTTTCCAGGTGTAGTGATCGCTGCGGAACCACTGCGGAACCAATGTCTGGCTTTGCTGGGCAGGAAGTACTTGCATATGGCCTCTCCTACACTATTGTTTCCACAGCAGCACGTTCACGTGAATCCCCCTGTTTTCGCATAGCCTGATGTATGGCGCCTCTGGGTGGGCAGATTGGGCTCATTAGCCTTGGCATGTGGCCAGTCTAAGAGATGCAAAACTCTGACTCAAAACCCGGGCGGACGGAGCTCGTTAGCCTTGTCAGGCAGTTCGTCTAGGAGATGGAAACTCCAATTCGAAACCGGAGATGAGTCATTGGATGATGACTCCGCAGCCTTGTGTATATCTTCAGGAGAAGGAAAGATTACGGGAGTAAACCCAGACAGAAAATCCGGAGTGGAGACTCTAAGGCGGTTTGGTGTCAAGTTTGACTTCCTTGCAGCAGATTCTGCATCAAAACTGGTACCTAATTTCATGCTCAGCATTCCTTTGGATCACACCAGCAAGGATGAGAGGGGAATCCTGACGTCTGGGCAACCCATGATCTTCATACTACACGCCCAGGCTTGCGCCCTGGAGAGGCCACTCCAGCCTCGCCCTTACGCAAGGAAACAATACCGTAGCTAACAGTCTAGGGGTTATAAGTCCCACCGATTGGCGTATGGAAGAGGCGCCGCAGATCAGCTTCGATGGTGAGAGGGATCATAGAGTCCCATTGACCGACTACCGCCCGCCTTAAGCCCGGCATCACCTGCCAGTACGATGTTGGCCCGCCAACGTCTGCCTGCTTCAGTGCGTGCCTGGATCTCAGTGTGTTTTCAACACGACAAGCAGACGGAAACTCCGCACCAGACAAAAGAATCAAGAAACCTTTAAAGAAAACTTCAGCTCTTCGTCTCGTAAGCTGGAACGTGCGTACCATGTGCACAGGCAGCACAGGCATCTGCGATGTCCTTAAGGAGGTGGACGACACTAGGAATACAGCCATCATTGACAGAGAGCTCATCAGGCTAAATAACAGCATCGCTGACCTCCAGGAAACCAGGTTTTCCTCTAGCGGCTACCTCAGATAGGAAGTCTACTCCTTCTTCTGGAAGGGCCAGATAGGAAATCTACACCTTCTTCTGGAAGTGCCAAGAACTTGAGGATCCCCCAGCATGGAATTGTCATCAAAAACACCCTCCTGACCTCGGTTGAGCCTCTCACAGAGGGCACTGAACGTATCTTATCCAACCGCCTTGACAATGCTAAAGGTTCTGTCAACATCTTCAGTGTATATGCCCCCACCCTTACGTCTCCAGAAGACATAAATGATCAATTATATGGGCAAATGGACGAACATATCAAAGGATGTCATAAGGATGAGTTACTATTCCTCCTAGGAAACGTCAATACTAGAGTTGGAGCTGACCATGAGTCATGGCCTACCTGTCTCGGACATCATAGCATTGGAAAGATCAACGAAAATGGTTAAAGAATGCTAGAGCTGCGCACCTATCACGACCTGTGCGTTACAAACACATTTTTAAGTGTAAGCCACAACACAAAGTGTCATGAAAACATCCCAGGTCTCATCGCTGGCATCAACTCGACTTAGTCATCACCAGGCAATCTTCCCTGACTAATACCCTCTCCACCGAAAGAAACCATAGTGAAGACTTCGACTCCGACCATGCCCTTGTGTGCAGCAGAGTGCGCCTACAGTCACTAAGACTACACCGCTCCAAATCAAAAGTCGTCCTCGCATCAACACTGTGCAGATGTCTATCCCCTCCAAGGTGGAGGAGTATCTTGCCGCCCTGGAACACGATCTCCAGGACCTGCCAAACGCCATGAAGGATGCCATATATAACACAGCCAAGAAGGAATGGCCCAGCCAGGACTGGTTCAATGCACACTTTTCAAGGGTGGAACCAATAATCGAGAACAAACGAGAAGCCTTCATATCTTACAAAAAATGCCCTAATGAACGTACACTTGCTTCCCTCATAAGAGCACGAAGCATCGCTAGACAATCAACAAACGAATACTGTCAGCAATTGTGTGAAGGAATCCAACGCAATGCCTAGTCAGGAAAAATCCAAGGCATGTACAGTGGCATCAAGAAGGTCCTATGTTCTATAGTGAAAGGGGTTGCCCCAATGAAGATCACAGACCGTGAGCAACAAATGACCAGATGGGTGAATCACTACTTAGAGCTGTACTCCCAATAAATGTGAGTCACCTATGTGGCGCTTAGCGTAAAGGAACTGCTCACTATGGAGGAGCTAAAACAAATGCCTACCTTAGAAGAACTCAGCAAAGCGATCAACTAGCTCCCAAATGACAAAGCACCAGGTAGCGATAGCATCCCGCCAGAAGCCATAAAACATGGGAAACCGACATTGCTACAACCACTGCATGATCTACTCTGCCTCTGCTGAGAGGTAGGATCAGTCCACCAAGACATGCGCGACGCCACCATTATGACCCTTTACAAAAACAATTGAGACCGCAGTGACTGTAACAATTAAAGAAGAATTTAACTCCTCAACAAGCTTCAGCTGCTGACGAACCACGTGTACCCGGAATCCCAGTGTGGCTTCAGAGCGACAGACATGATTTTCTCCCTCCGACAACTCCAAGAGAAAAGCGGAGAGCAAGGTTAACCACTCTACATGATTTTCATTGACCTCACCATTTTAACTTCTCGGGAAGATCAGCTGCCTCAAAATCTTCGCAGCATGATAATCTCCTTCTATACCGATAAGAAGGGCACAGCCCTGTATTATGTATCCAATTCAGACTCCTTCCCCATAAATAGCGGTGTGAAGCAGGGATGCGTGTTGGCACCAACCCTTTTTGGCTTCTTCTTCTCCCTGCTCCTGTCTCACGACTTCAACACGTCCACTGATGGCGTTTATCTGCACACCAGGTCAGACGGGAGGCTGTTCAACCTGGCACGACTGCGCTCAAAGACCATAGTGAGGCAAGTACTCATCAGGGAGATACTCGTTGCTGACGACCGACACTGAGGATGCACTCCAAAGTCTGAAACACAGTAACGCTGATACATGCAAACAGTCGGGCCCACCATCAGCCTAAGAAAGAAAAATGTGAGTGCTAAAGGTGTCACCACTGCCCCTTCCATTCCAATCGACGGCACCACCCTGGATGTAGTCAACAACTTTATTTACTTGGGATCAACTATCAGCATCAATCTTTCGCTTTCGCTTGATATGGAGCTGGAGAGATGGCTTGAAAAGGCAAGTACCATCATGGCCCAACGAACAAAGAGGATGTGGGAAAACAGCTCGTTGACATTGCACACCATGATTCAAGTTTACGAAGCCTGCATTCTGATCACCCTTTTATATGGAAGTGAGACGTAGAGCACGTACATGAGGCAAGAGCGTAAACTAAACTCTTTCCACATGCGATGTTTACAACGCATCCTGAAAATCGGCTGGCAAGACCAAATTCCACACAGAATGATCTTTCAACGTGCAAGAATCCCAAGCATATACTCTCTGCTGAGAAAAACATCGCTTCGTTTACTGGGACATGTCCGACGCATGGAGGATGGGAGGCTGCCAAAGGAATCATAAATAGCCAGTTGGCCACTGACACCAGAAGAATCGGCCGTCCGTCACTACGCGTCAGAGATGTGTGCAAGAGGGACATGAAGGCATGTGATATTTCACCAGACAGCTGGAAAGAACTGGCAGAGGATCGTGGCACCTGGAGAATGACAGTTAACAAGGGCATATCGTTCACTAATGGGAGGAGAGTCAAGCAGGCCGCAGAGAAACGCGAGAGACAGAAGTGTTCAGCAGCAAACCAAGCAAATCAGACTTCCCTGTACGGCTGCTCCAACTGCCATAAAAAACGATGCCTAAACCCCAGAGATGGACAATACTCCAAGAGCGCTACTCAGATGGTCTTCCGAGACTGAGCTGCCATTGATGATGATATGTATCCAGACGACTCGTTTGAAAGCATGTCGAAATCTAATCAGAAAAGGACAGTAACATTTTCGTCGTTAATGGATTTGATGGTAAAACTGTGGTTCATTTTTGGTTACATATTTAATAGTATTAAATAAAACAATATAGCACACGTTTTATTGAATCTTATTGAATCTTTTTGGGATTCAAAATATTTTAAAAGGTCTAATGCTTCTTAGATTCATCACCATGCAGTGTTTGAAGTTAACAAAGTATACGACACAATCATCAAACACAATTATAACTACTATGTCATGCAGAGTTTGCTTGTATTATCTTGAAATGGCAAAGGGGAAAATTACAATATTCATTCAAATTTGTTACTTTAATGCATATCAATATTGTCTCAGTGATTGCAATTAAAGGAAAAAGATACAAGGAGTCTACAATTTTGTTTGTACAATTAGAACAACAATATAGTGGTATGTTAATTTATTATTACAAGGTAGCATAAAATTCATTTTGAGAGGTATAAAATAGAAAGTATTATTTTATGTACACAATTTCCATTATTTGTTGTGCACAACCATTAGAACTAAAGTATCCAACCTCAATATATTTGACAATACCTGAATAATTTTATCATATAATGCATAATAATGTATTCATCTGAAGTCAGCAAAATTCAAGTTTTTGTCCTTCAGTAATCTTGTCTAACCATCCATCATGTACCGTCTTTTGAATTGTTTGCAGGCTACATGAATTTTATTCATTTTAAAAGTATTTATAATTTTCCCAAATAATTGAAATCGTGAATTTCACTTCGTTATTTTCCATGTGTAATCAAAGGAATTGATAGTTATTTCTCGAGATAGTTCTCATATAATGCTATTAATTTGTCAATACATCCTGATATGAAATATTCACCTATCTTAGGGCAAAACACCTGTAAAAAAGAGGTATGTGTATTATATGGACTTACATAACTCGCGTGCTGGAGAAACGTGAGTTTTCGGCATAAAAAATGCTAAGTGCTATTTTAAACGAGCACACTTCCTAGAATAGCACCTTCAAAATATGTGTGAATGATGATAATTATCAACAAAGTTTAATACCGAATCTACAGGCCTGAAACAACTCAAGTCATGGAAGATTATCCCATACAATTGTATTGTTCAAGTGGTTATCAAACTTGTTCATAGATATTGCAATGTGATTTCAGGAAAAAATTGAGAAACGTTTGATTTAGAGTAAGGAAAATTAATTGCTTATCAGTGCTCTTTGGGATTACATGGAATGATACACAAACGCTTTTGCAACAAAAGGCGGTATCGACTGGTCTTTAAATTTGTTAACTTTATCAGAGGCTTGTATTTGCTGCAAATGATGGACAATATTGTAATATACTGTATGTAATTACAATTTCTTCCTTCGTCAACGAAATAATAACCTGGCTCCACTCTCATTTGCGCAACGTTATGATGTTAATATGAATAATTTAACAGACGATTTTGGAGTTATTAATATTCACATTATAAAGAAAAATGGCAGTTTTCCACTTTAGTCCTACTTAATCTTATTTAATTCGTGAGGATCTTTGGTTACCTTAAACAGATATGAGTTATCTTTCTTAGATATCAACATGGGGTTAGCGAGATAACCATCGACTTCACGGTGTGAATTCTGGTGTAGTGTATCATGGTTCATATGTTTAGACATAGTTAGTTTCTAAACAAAGATTGGCAATCGGAATCTCTCACATATAACGGCGGCATCATCTGCCTGAGGAGGTAAGGCATTCTAACTGGGGTTAACAAATTTTGCCCTTGCACAGATATCTGTTTTTGAACGTTGTGTCCCAAGATTCTTACCCACAACAACGTTTTCCGTCTGAGGACGTGAAGACGAGTTGACGCTCATGACTCCTCTAGTGTTTTGACGACAGGTTACCTGATCTTCACGGGAAACATCCTTTGCTTTTCGTCCATCTGTATCCGGATTTAAATGGTAGCCGATGCTTTTATTTTGAGGATTTCTATAGGGGGTCAGGTCTGATTTGTGTCGAGTAAGACCCTGAGGATTTATATATTGGCGACGAACAGTGATTGGCGACTTTAGAAGTGTGCCTATCGACGTTTTCGGTCTTGGAGTTTCATGATTTACTCGGTCGCGGACGTCTCGTGCCTGACGAGGGTTAACTGGATCTCCTCGGGGGCTGTTAGTATTTTGTGGGCAATTTTTATAAGAACCCAAATTTGACCCATCTCTTGGTATTGCTTGTATCCCTTGCTTTTTGATGTACCCATTTTGGGCACTCACACCTTTAATATTAAGAAGCCCATCTTGTTTCACAAAGTGTTGAGCCGTGACCACTGAACTCTCACGAGATAAAGACGGACGGGCAGAGGAGGGCTTGGAAGGATCAAAATGTTGAGTATCAAGCACTGTTTTCTCGTAGTTGTCCGAGGAATACTCTATTGTACCATGATGAGATGTTCCCATTTCCTTTGTGATCTCGAACCCAAATTCCATGCCCACAGTACTTAGATATGGTTGAAAGACAACAAACAATCCAAAATGTTTTCGCTTCTGAAGTTTTCGAATTCGACCTGTTAAATCAACTCGTATTCTCTGACCTTTACGGAGGGTAACCACTTTAGAACTTTCGCCCACCCATCTAAAACCATCCTTCTCAATTTTTTCTTGGACTTTGTGTTTATTTATTATTTCAACAATTTCGGTTCTTATTAGACGCTGCTTCTTATGCAAGAATGTCTGCAATACGCATCGTTTCGCTTCTCCAACCACATATAAAACTTCGTCCCGAATCTTGTTCATTATAGATTTGTCGTCACTGATAGATTGCGTAGTTTGGACGATGCTACACCTAAATGAACAAAAGCTGAATTAATATTTCTCCTGACAACATTAAAAATACAATAAATACAATACTGCTTTATTACTACTACTAGTTATTATATATATATAGAGAGAGAGAGAATGAGAGAGAGAGAGACAGACAGACAGACAGACAGAGAGACAGACAGACATACAGAGTTAGTATACAAATAATTCATTTGAATGTCATATATTGCTAAAACGTACTGACTCTAAAGCCCTAAATTAGACATTATCATGAAAAATAGTTATACAAAGATTTTATTCGTATTTTATATATCGTCCGAATAAATGTCCGAAATGTTTCTGTTATTATTCAGTCGCCTGGTTTTAAAAATGTGTTTATTATTGTTACTTTCAGTTTATTAATCTATCGCGTCAAAGGTAATTAATCTAAACCTGTGTGAGAGAGAACACAAGGGATCAGCCATTAGAATATAAACATTAATTAGGAAATGGGCCAATTATTTTGCCAAGTGTTTACGAAAACTTGTAAGTTAATTTGTTGCCCTTTAAATACGAAATTTAAGATAATTATTAGTCTTATGTATGCTATTTTATATCAGTGCCTCTTAAAGAGGGGAAGTATAATTTTTCAGTATCTAAGCTTTGTTTTAACTTTCTTTGCCACTCTTCCGAATTAAAAAAGCAATGAAGCTTGTTCGCTTTCAATCTTTTAATTTTAATCTAAATAAATATTTGTAAACAAGATGATTTTTGGACAGTTAGAGTCTATGTAAATGGAACACCTTGTTCAGCTGAATGCTTTTTGGAAATGTGTTACAAAGAATTCCTTCAAAATGTTTTGATAATCAATTTTTGGAAGTCCTCTTAACCGTTCAATCAAAAATTAGAATAATATTTGTTCCCATATTGTCACAATTATCAACATTGAGAATGTTCTGAAAAGTAGCTATGTAATTTGATTAGCTCGATCTTCCCTTACCGTAGGATTACTTTTCGTGAAATATGACATTATGTTGAACCTATACAGTTTGTGACTTGTTATCAGCTGAGTACAAACTGGAAAAGCTAGATTCCAATTCATTTTGCTCACAATTGTGCGGACAGAACCTGCAGCGTCATACCCAATAGGACATTACTGAATCTAGTCTTGAATAAGTATCGATAAAATAATAATCTGAAGTAATTATGAGTATAATTCGTCAAACAGTAAAGATTACTGTTCTATGAAAATGTGGACAGACGAACGATGCTGATTTTATAAAGTTGGGAATCTCATTTCTTATCAAATGATCAACAGGCAAGAAAGTGAGTCGTAAATGAGACTGAATTTCAATGAAGCAAATGTTTTAAAAACATGTATAAACATGAGTGATATAAATAGTAGTTTAACATTTTATAACATCACGATTATTTAAATTAGACATAATTGCGAGACATTACTAAAAATTGATTAAACTTATTGTAATTTCAATTTCTTACATGTTAATGCTCTTCACTTCACACGAGTGTGTCCCATTGTCGTTGTCTTTAGTTTTCACCTCAGATACAACTGCCTGGTCATCATGATCTAGTCTCACCATTAGAGTCTTGCGGTTCTCGCATGAAGCCAATGACTTATATGGCAGGGTGCATCTTACTGGTTTGTTAAAATCGGGTTTGCCTGGTTGACTTACAATCAAGATTGGTGACATATCCTCTATGATTGGCTTTTCGAAATCATTCTTTAGATTTTCCAGCTGTTTTCGAATAACTGGCAATACCTAAGAAAGGATGATCATATTTGTAAGTATATAAGCTGTAGACCTGTCAGAATTAAAGTAAGGAGTTCTTCAAATGATATAACTAACTGAAATGATTGCTTACTGGCAGAGCACGAGATTATATATTTGATCCTTTTTGCAAACGATTATGAGCCCTACTCTCAAAACGGAATAGGTACAAACCCATAATGTATTCAAGGGAATAAATCTGAAATGTTAAGGTCAATGTGTCTTATAAATAAATAATCATAATTATATTATGTCCTTAATTTGAGATAGTCAGTTTCATAGAATAATTGGACATATTTTATGATACTAAATATTACTAGGATTTCTTTAAATTTTTACTAAACTAATACTAAATAATATAGAAATATTATTAACTAATTGTAAAAAGTGGACATAGTAAAAAAATTATTCATTAATAAATGTCGTACAAGATTTTGGAATTTAGACCTTTTGGATATATCGTATTAAGATATTGAATCCAATAGGTTTCCTTTAAAAGACGTTCCATCTCAGAATCAACTATATTAATAGGTTGAAAGGAGAAATCTTGCAAATCATGGGAACTCTTGTTAAAATGTATAGCAACGTGAAATGTGAAATTATGATCGATATAGCTTTTTATCAGATCTATGTTGGTTCATACGTTTAGATATTTGTTGACTTGTTTGTCCAATATACACATTTTGCATGTGATCAAATAAATGACATTTGATGTTGCATACTTAGTGCCACAATGAATATTAAAAGTTTCTTATTTATAATAATTCTATTGAAAGAAGTGTTTTCATTAAAAAAAAGAACTGGGCGAAGATCTATGTCTATTACATTTAGTTGATGATCCATTTTTATATAATCTTTTTTTCTAATTTAGAATTAATTAGGTAATCTTTAAAAAATTTGATCTTTTGTATATCATTTAGCTTGACTGTATGGTATCCCGTCTTTACATGATCTAGGATGACGTAATAATATTCAATATATTGATGAATATTGGTATTTTTAACATGAACCATTAAGGGGATTTAGGTCATTATTTTCATTTTTTACGACTTCTACATCCAAAAAGATACTTTTAGTTTTAGATACATTGAAAGTGAATTTTATTGTCGGATGTAATTTGTTTAAACAGTCAATAAAGTAATATAGGTCTTCTAATGGATAATTCCAAGTCGTGTAAATTATCAAAAGAACATGTTTGTAACTTGTTAAAAATTGTGCTTGAAAATAACTTTTTGTTTTCAATTTGGCAATACATACTATCTCCAAAATATGGGAACAGCTATGGGTAGTTCTCTGGCACCTTCTAATGCCTCTTTATTTATGGGGAAAATAGAAAATGACTTTCTTTATGAAAAACTTTTAAAACCAGATGTATGGTTTAGATTTTTAGACGACATTTTTATGATTTAGAATTACTCATTAAAAGACCTATACTATTTTATTGACTGTTTAAGCAAATTACATCCTACAATAAAATGTACTGTCAATGTATTTAAAACTAGTATCCAAAACTAAAGTATCTATTTTGGATGTAGACATAGTAAAAATTAAAATAATGACATCGCCACAATGGTTCATGTTAAAACATGAATGTTCAGCAATATGTTGAATATTCTTCATGCCATCCTAAAACATGTAAAGATGGGATACTATACAGTCAAGCTTAAAGATATAGACGAATTATTTGGGATGACACTGTTTTTAAATCGTCCTTGACAGAGTTAGGACAGCATTTCTGAATAGAAATTACCCTATTATCATCATTATTACTGTTTTCTAAAAAGTATCATATCATCTCTTATGTAAATGGAATCATTACAATGTACAATCAAAGATAAAATATAGATATTATTTCTTATGTTATTGAATATAATCCTAGTTTGAATAATATAGGTATGAATATCAACAAATAATGGTATTTATTAAAACTATCAGGTGAAGTAAGGATTGAATCGCTACACAAAAGCAAACCCACACTTGCTTATAAAAGGACAAAAAAATCATAAAGAATGCCTAATTAATGTAAAAGACCTAGATGTTCTCACTGTTCGTTCATTAATGAAAATACTTCTTTCAATAGTATTAATACGAAAGAAACATTTAATATGCATTGTGAAACTAAGTGTGCGACATCAAATGTTATTTTTTTTTGTTACATACAAAAAGTGTAACATATAATAGCACAAACGAGACAAAAATATATCTAAACATACGAACCAATATAGATCAGATATACAAAACCTATATCGATCATAATTTCACTTCTCACGTTGCTATACATTTTAATAAGATTTCCCATAGTTTACAAGAGTTCTTCTATCAACCTATTGATATAGATGATTCTGAGATGGAACGTCTTTAAAGTAAACCTATTGCATCCACCGTCTTAATACAGTATATCCAAAAGGTCTAAATTCCAAAACTTTACACGACATTCATTAAGGAAATATTTTCTCCTGTGTAGAATTAGTTAATAATATAATAATATTTCTATATTACTTAATATTATTTTAATTAAAATTTAATTAAAGTTAGTATTATTAATAATATCATAAAAATATACAATAAGTCTTTAAAACAGAAGGAATATCTCAAATTAAAGATATAATTTGTTAGGATTATTTATTTATAAATACAATCGAGCACCATATTGTTTTAACATTTATTATATAGCATAAGTTACGAAAATCTGCTGAGCATCCCTTATCAAATGTTTCCTATTTTATATTATAATTTTTATACTTATGACTTCAGTTAATGTTTGTACATAAGAACAAAAATAAAAAAGTCTTTATCTCTATTCATCTACAGAAGATTATGGAATTGTTTACAATAGAGAAATATGTTTCCTTACGATTCAGTTTTATGTGTATTTATGTTTCTAAATATTAATAAATGTGATATATACATATTACATATCAATTAATCGATAACGAATAAGACATTAAAAATGTAAGTATGACGTCATCTTGCTAATGTCATATTGTTTATTTATCCCTTATAAACAGAGTATATTTAATGACGTAAACAATGCTATTGAATTCATTTTGAATTCAGTCTGATGAAACAATAAACCGAAACCGGTCACACATTCTACGTGTTGGTGTTATATATATATATATATATATATATATATATATATATATATATATATATATATATATATATATATATATATATATATATATATATATATATATATATATTTCTTTGTGTAATTATCTCTGTCATTATGTCTCCCTCTATGTGTGCATGTTTGCATCTTAACATACCGTGATAGATATCGGTGTGGTGTTCTCCACGGATCCCTTCTGGAATTCGACCTTTATCTTTGGGTCAGTCTTGTGTTTATAAATTTCACCAGATTCACTTTTCAACTCTATCGTCATAGACTTCGGAGAAGACGTAATAAAAAAGTATTCCATCCTCTTGGTTTTGAAGATTATTTGGTTATTCTAAATTATAAAATAAACATATAAAAATGGATCACCAACTAAATATAATAAACCTATATGTTAGCACTGTTCTTTTATTAATGAAGATACATTTTTTAAAAAAATTAATGATGCTAAAGAAACTTTTAATAATCGTTGTGTTACATCAAATATCATTTACTTGATCACATGCAAAAAATGTAACATCCAAAATATT
>JAEAOA010002345.1:10782500-10787299 GCA_016746295.1 Potamilus streckersoni | reverse complement strand
TCCATATTAACATTGAGCTTTATGACAAGGTTTTGAATGATGTCTAGGTGGACTGAAATGATAATGTTGCCATTCTGCCATCCAATATGACTACTGTGACCGCCATCTTGCAAATGTAAAAATTATGAGTGTGAATATGTTTTGTACAATACAGCATCGTCAAGCATCTCTTGCATTCGAAGATAACCTAACCCATATACATAGTATGTTGATATAAAAATGATGTATTGTCCAGTGTGTTACAAATCTAATATGTGCAACGAAATGCGTTTATTATGAATATAAGACAGCATTAAACTTCTGAACATTTTACCAAATATTTTGCATGCATGTTTCTGATCTTATTCTCCAAGAAACAAAAACAAATAAACGCTGTGTATATAGATAAATATGTATTTAATGAACTCACATAAAAAGCAAATATATGTATTTAAAAAATAGTCTCTTATGTTGATCATTCATTCGGAAATCTGTAAACAGAAAGAAAAGTATCTTCTCAAACATTTTAAAGAATTAATTGATTAGGTGATCGGTATACAGTGCTTGTAAAAAAAAAACAAATAGACGATCCAATTGTTTTTCTTACAAGTTCTTCCTAACATCGAGTATAACGATATCTTGTGAAATTATGTTCATATTTTAGTATCTCATAATATTTAAAATTACTTTGGAAGCTAATCAGTGCATGTTAGACAAGTATTATTATCTAACATATATATATATATATATATATATATATATATATATATATATATATATATATATATATATATATATATATATATATATATATATATATATATATATATATATATATATATATATATATATACATATACATATATATATATATATACATATACATACATATATATATATATATATATATGTATATATATATATATGTATGTATATGTATATATATATATATATGTATATATATATATATATATATATCGTGTTACAAATTGAAATTTTATGGTTACATGTTTTGTAGAACTATATTTAAATGGAAATACTTGTCATCATATTGATTTATAACGGAATGAGTAATTAAACATGTAAATACCTCAGATATAGTTATTATCAAACGTGTCAGAGGTACCCATGGTAAGTATGAAAGATGTCGGCTTTGTATTCTAATGACAGAAGAGGAATAAATAGCAAGCAAGATAAATAATTTAAGCATCTAACCATGTGTTCTATCCTAGTAATGCTCCTCCCAGCAGTCCCAATAGTAATCCGTCTCCTAGTCCACCACCACCAAAGAAAGATGGTGGTGGAGGGGAGTAGACAAATAAATGCGGCTTATGATGAAATCCATACCCATATCCAAACTGTCCTTTAGTTGGAATCAAAGTGCATGCCAATAGCAGAACAAAAAAAAGGATGCCGAGTGGATTTGTTTTCATTTCTGCAACGAAATCAAACCATATATATATATATATATATATATATATATATATATATATATATATATATATATATATATATATCTATATATATCTATATATATATATATATATCTATATATATATATATATATATATATATATATATATATATATATATATATATATATATCTATATATATCTATATATATCTATATATATCTATATATATCTATATATATCTATATATAAAAATATATATATATATATATATATATTTTTATATATTAATCCGAATTACTGCAATTACTATTGCAATATTGTCCATAAAAAAAAAAAACGTTTTAATAGCAATGATGTTCCGGATGTAAGAAATGAAATGCATTCATTGGCTATATCACATAGGAAGAAACTAAAGCTTAGAAAACCACCCCACCACGATGTTCACTCATTAAATGTTCACATATAGCAAACTTAACTAGGATCCCTGTACGAAGAATTTTGATAGTACCTATGAAACTTATAATACTTGTACCTTGATCTTTTTTCTTACTTCAACTTTGCTGTTTATGCATGTTCAAAAAATTAAGAAATAAGACACATTTGAAAAGAAAATCAGCAACAAGAAGAAGAAGAAGAATACAAGAATTCTACATATTTCGGAAAAAAAGTACATTTAACATTCTATTAATGGACAAGGATTGAATCAAATAGTCTAGGATTGAGCAAAAATCAACTCGGGTAATTTTGGCATGATACAGACTACATAGAGAGTTTATTCTATGTGTTATACCCTAAGATTACGTGCATAAGGATCAGTTGGATTTAAAGATATCCGAGCAAACTAATTATTCGTTTGTATACTTCTTAGATCACCTAATCGGAATTGAGTAGAAAATCTAATTAAAATAAATATTTACGGCTACCACAAAAATAAAGAACAGTTCATTATATACCAACAAAACATCCAGTTCTTGTTCACAAGTTTGTTTCTTTCATTAATCAACTTCATTTTAAACCTTAGACTTTTCAAAGTCACCACTCCGTCCATACCACAAGCAAAGGTTTTTGGCTAAAACTCCATATAAAAGCTTTATTATGTATCTTCCCTCATTGACTGTATACTATTATTAAAAAATGACACTGAGTATTAATAGGTTACTAAATTGCCCCCATTGAATGAAGAGAGGGAACAAAAAATATCCATCATCAATGTCATTGTTATATAGCCAGAGACACCCTCGGAAAAAAAGAATATATATATATATATATATATATATATATATATATATATATATATATATATATATATATTGGTGAGCATCATTAAATCATAAAATGCTTTGGGCAATGCTGGAACTTGATGTAATAGAGAGTGTTCCTAATTTGCATTTTAGCAAGAATAAAAAAGAGAAAAATTATGCATTTTTGTCGGTATTTTACTTTAAATAATGCACAGAGCTGTAATGCATTCATGTAAAGATTGTTTTGTTAAGGTATATGTCTGCGTACAGATGATTGCATAGGCATATACAGATATTTTTTAAAAATACTCACCTTCTGGTATTATTTGCTGAACCTTCGTCTAGTATCTGATTCCCTGTAAGACACCTTCAAACTGAATGGGTTATGATGCTTAGCACATTGCAATATAAAGGTTGCAGCCGATGACCGGATGTACGTCAGTAACGTGTGATTGACTCATTCTATTTTATATCACCTTTGAGAGACGCATTAAGTAGTAAACGTTCAAACATATAAAAAGTACAATTTCATCACTTTATGAAGGTAACAATGTACACATCAATTACACATGCATAGAAACGACAGATCTGTCCTATCACTGATTTTAATTATACCATCATTGCAGCATTATATTAGCCAATGAGAAATGCATCGTATCAATATGATGACCTTGACTGTCTTCTCACTCTTGGCAAGAAACACGAGATATGCAGGCTTGACCCGGAATTCATACATCTATTATTTCCATCTTAATGAGTCAGTTCCAACAAGATATATAAATATATGAGTAATTGAAGAAGCACAGGCACAAAGTTATCACGTAGCACCACTTATGAACATCAAGATTAGGTTCATATATGTAAGGTCAGGGCCAACGTCAATGCGCTGTTTGTCTGACCAGACGCGAGTGATTTCACTCAATAACACTGGTCATTATTAACCATATTTTTTTTCTTTAGCTACGATCGCAGAAAACACAATATTATCGAGGAAAAAAAAACAGGTAGGTAAAAGTGTTTTCATTCTAACAGTAGTTTGACATTCTGCCAAATTAAATAGTGATCATCTTCTGTTTGGAGGTTGTTTTGTGATATTTTATTCTAGTTGTTTTTTGTTTTAAGCATGGAGCTATCTTATCAGTCAGAACAGCATGCTACAAGCAATTTAGGAAATATATAAAACGAAAATCAAATATTTCACACATAGACCGAACACACACCTTGCTCTTTTGGAATAATTTAGCCTTGGCTTTCATATAATCTTGAACTAGTAAATAAAGTACAAACAATATAAAATTAGATAAAAGTGACTTTAATTCAATAAATAAAAAACTTAAATTTAGAAAATCATCTCCTGCATTAACGGCATTATACATATGGTCACACAGTCACTATATCTATTTCTCCATATTCACATTTAACTATTTAGTTTTAAAATTCTTTTATTATCAACAGTACAGTTAAAGGCTCATTTTGATTGGAAGATATAGGAGAATGACCATTGAAAATATGTATGGCATATCAAGCTTAAGGCATGAAAGTGCCATACACAACACAGGCAACGCACATTTTACAAAGGTATCAAGAATACATACCATCAGTGTCAAACTCCACAGGATAAAATTCAGACGACTTAATAAATCAGATCAAAAACATTATTGCATGGAGAGCAGTTAAATTTAGGATACTTACTAGGGTATATTCAGTTTTAATCCAAACTAATTTTTTTGTTTTGGCCTTAAATTGAAATGGTGCAGCAGGTGTTGTATAGAATCTTACTTTCCGTCCATATTCGATGGCAGAATCTTACACAAAATTGTACAGTTCAATATTGGTAGGAGATTCGTTCCTCTATAACTCAGCTCAAGCATTTAAGAGCCAAGACCCTTATACCTATGACTTCCATCAACAAGTATTAAATTACTGCTATCATCAGATGTCGACTAAAATACGTTCTGACCTGAAATTCACTAAATACACAATACAATCCATAATTAAGCTGTCCATACTTGTGTAAGCTGAAGCTGCCAAATTGCAAAAATAGCAGAATTTAAGCGAGAAAAGCGAAGGAAATAAGTTTCATTGATGAGAACCATACAAAACAACTAAGAAAGACAAACATACAGACACATGTCAAAGAATAAATATGGCAAGCCACATAAA
>JAEAOA010002345.1:10737500-10780000 GCA_016746295.1 Potamilus streckersoni | reverse complement strand
TTTTTTTTCTTTATCATCTACATAATTGAAACCATCTTTATTATTTTAGAAACCAAAGGTAGAAATCAGAGATGTATCGAAAGTACACTCATGATGTCTATATATTTCCGAAATAGGGCATTTAAATTTTCTACTTTCCGAGAAGGATTTATAGAATATGTTATACTCAAAAAGAACATAAGGAAGCATGAGATGAAATTGAAGACAATTTTCATTTTATCGTCATTAAATTTGATCAGTGGTGTTTTTTATCATCAATATATTTACTACCATCATTTTTTATTTTAGCAACGAAAGGTAAAAATCAAAGATATCTCAAAAGTATACCCATGAAGCCTATATATTTCGGAAACAATGCATTTTGAACAGAATTTGTTTTGAGAAAGATTTGGTGTCTTGTTATATAACATCATGAATACATTGCAAGTTTATAAAATGTGTTATACTCAGAAAGTACGTGCAGATGCATGAGATTCGTGCAAACTAACTATTCGGTCGTATGAGTTATTTCCTCAACTAAACGGTCTTAACGGTCTTAAGACGCACAAATTACAACGAATACTTACGGTTATCAATCATTGTGTAAACATGTTAGTGTCATGAATGAGCCACGGTAGAAATGAAAACGACTTGCAACTAAAGCACAATTGATTACACACGAACGAAAGTTGCTGTATCGCTTCCCCCTCATACAGTAACCAAAGGGTCTTAACTTAAAACATGTAAAAACATATATATCTTCCTCGATTAACAGAATATTATTATCATAAAAATGACACTGAATTTGAATTGGTTTTAACTTTCACTATGAGCAACCCAAACTAGGGAAACTAAAAAGGCTGAAAGGGCGAACAAAATATAATACCTCTCATCCATGAGATTCTAATAAATAAGAAAGCTCAAAAACTTAAGCGAATTTATATCTGATTAATTCATATCAAAGTTAAGGATATATTGGGAAATAGTGGAACCTGATGAAAGTGAATGAGTGAAAATCAGTATTGTAATTTTGGACACTTTAAATATGCATACATATTGTTTTTTAAGGTTTGTGTTTGCGTACATTTGATAGCAAAGGCATATGAAGATATAAAAATACCATTCACCTTCAGAATTATTCACTGAAGCGTCCTTGGCAGTATGATTACCTTTTAGGCGCCTGCAAACTGAATGGGTTATAAAGCTCGGCATATTATAATATAAAGGCTGCTGCAGTTGACCGGATGTACCTCAGCACCGTATGATTAATGAATGCCTCATCATATCTTTTTCCATATCACCTGTAAGAGGGGCATTAGGTAACAAACTTTCAAAGATATAAACATGACAATACCGTTATACAACAAAGGTTATAGTGTACACACGCTCAGTTATACAAGCGACATAACTGTCCTATCACCGGCTACAATTATATTTGCCCTGCACTGTTGCAGTATTTTACTAGCCAGCGTCTTGCATCTGACGATTTTGACAGTCTTCCCAATATTTGGGAAGGTGATATATGCATACGTTACCTGGCATTCATACATAGCTTGTTTGCATCCTAAGAAGATTCAATTCACACAAGAAAGATTAAATAAATTAATAAGTAAATTAAAGACGCACACGAACAAGCACAACCAACTCTTTGCGTGTATAATGCATGTATGTTGGGTAGGGTGGATCTCACGCCAGCATTTGGGACATCAAGATTTAAATAATGTACATAAGGTCAAGATAATTACAAATGTGTACGCCATCATTTTTAGGCATCAATTGTCGGATAATGTACCTAAGGTCAAGGCTAACTACAAATGTGCACGTCATCATTTGTGGCTATCAAGATTCGAATAATATACATAAGGTCAAGGCCAACTACAAATGTACTGTTAGTCTGACCAGACATTTGTGATTTCACTCTTTAACACGTGTTATTATTACGAAGCATCTATTTGCTTAGCCTAAACTGGCAGAAGACACAATCTTATCGAAATAATACGAAATAGGTAAAGGTGTTTGCAAACTCATTGCGGTTTGATATTTCATCAGATTAAATTAGTTGTAATAATATTCTGCTTTCTGAATGGAGATGGGAGGGGTCTAATTTTTTGTTGTTGTTGTTGTTAAACTTACAGCTTGCTACATGAGTTAGATATGTTTGTGAAAACTTGTTGCATCAAAGTAATTTTATAATTGAAAGTCTTAGCAATCTAGACTCCAAACTACAAAGAAACATTTTAATGAAAATCAAAGATTGCACACTTGGACCTAAAATTGTCATTGTTCTACATTTTATTTTTTTATAATCGCCAACTAATAAATAAAGGATAAACAATATAAATTAGACAGTATTCATAGTAATTAAATATATACAGAAAATCATGTGTTATAAATCATTCTACGTCATCGTACGTATATTGCATAGACACTATGCCATATTTCCGACTATTCACGTTTAACTATTTAGTTTAATCTATCAGTCCTTTGAACGGTACAGGGTAATAATCATGTTGATAGGAAGATTGAATAGAGTCGGCCCTAAAAATATTTATGACATATTATACTTTATTCATGAAACAAGATACAACACAGGTAGTGCAAATTTTACAACGGGAGAGAGAATACTTAGCAGGATTTCAATTACATCAGTGCAAAAAAAACAACCCCACAACATATTATCGTAACTACTCCAGTCATTAAAATCAAAAAACATTCTTACATGGGCAGAAGTTAGATTTAAGAGACGTAATAGGGTACATGAATATTTTCAATTTATCTCCAAATGAAATTTTTGTGTTGGTTACAAATTGAAAAGATGCCTGTTTTAAAGACTCTTAAATTCCATCCATATTCTACTGAATTATCTTACACAAAATTTTACAATACAGTAATGGTATTCAGATTTGTAATGATGCGCTTTAAGATCTTCTGCAAATCAGCTAAGGTAATGTCATACTTACGGAACGAACCCGAGACCCTTATACCCAAGATTTCGTTGAACAAATGCGAAATTATTGCTATCGTTTAATGTAAACTAAAATATCCTCTGCATCCGGTTTGTATTCCGGTTAAACATTAACCCAAAATTCGCTGCTTTGTATTACAAAATACCATTCGAATATTAAAATGTCGACACCTTATTTTAGCTGAATCTGCCTGATTGCAAATGGAGGAGTTAATGCTGGCAGAAATATGCTTCATTGTCGGGAACAGCATTGAGCATCTTACTATATAAAAAATGCAGACACCGAGACAATGGCAATGACAGGTCAAACAAACAGCCAAGTGATCACACAGAGACAGAGACAAATGACTATGCAGAGGTCAAAACAGACAAGAATGACAATATACAGACAAAGGATGGTGTCAATTGCATACAAACAACACTGGATTAACATAGCTATAACTAATACGGAGATTGCAAACTTCAGACGAAGGGTTTTTGATAGCTAATAAACATCCGTTGAATTAACGATGAGACCAAAACAGATATGTTCAGACAAGATATTAAATAGTTATAAAAGGCAGTATTGTAGTAACACTGTTTTCATAAAGTTATTCGATTAGCAATTAACTTACCGATATTATCGTTTGTACAAGATGATATTCTTAGAAGAATATTTTCACTTTTAAATATAAAAAAATCGAAGTGTGATCCTGGCATGGTATATAAGAAAAACAATTTCAAGGTTTTGGCCATCATGAATTTGTGTTCAATCACAATATCTTCCACAATCGTAGCTAAAATTGATAGGTTTGTGCTAAAGAGCAAAACAAGGCCACTTAATTGTTAGTAGTTATTGTTTCGAGTAATTTTCAACCTATTACAATTTAAAACATGCATTGAAAACCAAACACAAAAAGAAAAAAAGTAAACCTACCAGTCAACCAAAAATGTAACTCAAGAAAAACGAGTGATTAAAACACAAAGTGGCAACCAATAAACGTGACGGTGTAGAGGAAATAAATGTTTTTATATTAGTTATAATTATACGATAATGGGTGGTGCTTATATAATACATAGACTGTGGTTCTTGTCACTGCCTTCACATACAGACTATATAGTGGCAATTGAGCAATAATGTATTGTATACGCATGCGTAGATTCTTCAGTTGCTTTAACACAAGCATAAGCAGATTTACGATGTGTATTTACTGTTGGTAATTCTGCTTTCTGTTAAATGTGCGTCTTGAGTTCCGCAGATTTTTTCAGTTTTACCTGCGAAAAGGGCACTTACTTTTATTCTCGATCCTAAACTACAATAGTAATACTGTACCAAGTCACATTTATTTTAGGCTCGATAGCTTTCGTGTATCGCTGTTCGACCAAAAGTAGACAAAATCAGCTATAATAACAAGGCAATAATGCTTGAAGTAAAGCAAAGCATGTGTATTCTGTACTGCATATCTGCGAAAATGGTAATAATTCCTTTTTCAAAGAATTGAAAAATTAAATCGGTAACAGTATTATTAACATGGCATATAATGATGTCATTAATTACAAACCGGGCATCTTTCATAATTAAACGTCTAACCTCTGTCGCGGAAAGCGTTCAAGCACACAATACTTAAGGCAGAGAGGTCATGATCGTAAAATATTATGTATTATCTAACGACTTTTAAATATTGTTTTGTTTAGAACTGTATTTCTCCGACGAATTCGCTTCATCCTTAAATACTGTCTCGTGAAGTTTTGTAAATAAACATAAATCACAAAAGTTAAATTTTTCCATGTATGCATCTACATTCCGGTTTAAATTATTGCGATGATAACAACATCAAATTTGTATCAAAATCTTGTGAAGTTGCCAGCTATCACGTAACAACGAAATATGCATTCGTAATAAAATGCATATGCTCAAATCCAGCTTTCTTTAAACCGAGACTCAAAGAACTAGCGTGCACCTTCATCAGAAAGGATACATTGTGATACATCGATTAAGATATACCAAAACTAGATTCCTCAATAGAAATGTTCTCAAAAAAACATTAAAATCAAGTCATTTTTCAAACACATTTATTTTATTTTTGTTGGGTTTTTTTTCTATCCCAAAGACTCAAGCCATGAATATATCATTCAGAGGCATTGGTACCAGATTTAATCTTTCGAAAAGTCTGAACAAGAAGCTACTAGAGGAATGAAGTACGTAATACTCCTATAGCGCGACTACACGCAAATGGAAAGCGTACAACATTTCTAAATATTTTAAAAGACAATCATTCAATCAAAGTTCTATCACAGATTTCTAGTTCAGGTACATGTAGATGGTTCCCATGGAATACTAGAGTTTCGTCTGTGTCAGAGTATACGTGCACACGTAATATAACACGTTGTTTTAACTGTCATTTAAACAATTCAAACTTTTCATATCTTGTAACTCATCTACCACTGTTACATCTTTCAGTATCACAAGGTGTCTTGTACATGTAAACTACTCTTAAGCTCAGAAATCCTATATTCTTAATTGTACTCTGCATTAACAACTGATATTAGTACACTAGCAGTGAATACGACAATGTTCTTTAAAACAAAATGCTTGGAAAACCGTAATATTCTGAAAAAAAATATATTTTTCTTCACTTCTTAGTTCCTCAGTTATTTAGCATTTAGAATGAGATGCAAACGATTACACTGACCTGACTAGACTGACATATGTCACTTTTGTTACTAAATTTAGCAGAGTTCATTGACACTTCTGCTTTGCTGACCTATTGCTGATATATATATAATAAAATTATTTTATATATTATATATATATATATATATATATATATATATATATATATATATATATATATATATATATATATATATATATATATATATATATATATATATATATATGTTGTTGTGTGTGTGTCAGTTTAAACAATAAACAAATATATTGTTATGAAAGAAAGGAACGGCATCTCTAAATTTCATTACATAAGGAAAATTGGCGGCTAAACAAATCAACCAAATACAAGCTGGAGTTTTAAAATAAAAACTTCTGATTAAATGCGCTTGTATATTTAGAATGACTAATGTAGATTGGCGAAAATAATAAATTTTCACACATTTAGTTTGAGTGAGTTAAGTCAAAACTATCGCATATGTTTAAGACAGTTTCCATGCAGCGCATATTCTACAATCGTCAGCGGTATCCTGTGGAGACGGAACTATTTCGTCGCGATTATCTTATTGTGTAAATAACGTGTATATAGGAATGTCTGGTAAAGTGCGTCCATCTCGCCTTTCTCTCCAATAGAATGAAGATTGCTATGGTCGTCTAGTTGCCGGAAGCATTACTAATCTCGTAACACTGGAACATTTGAGACTAATAAAATAACAATCGATGGTGTTACGGCTTAGCCAGTTCTATGCGTGATTCAATGGCGATATTGTTACCTATGTTATGCAACGTCCTTGTCATTCTTACATCCATGGACATTCTATTGTTCCTTTTGTCTCCTGCAGGGGACTATAAGACAGGAATTGAGAGGTCAATCATGAACCATACGGTGTTGATATACATCTGGTCGTATGCAGCAACTCTATATATTTGACGAGCCCACCGTTGGAATCCAATCGGTTTGTAGGTGTCTATATGGTAATTAGATCAAAGAGGAAGATTAAGGTAAGTTGTGTCCTTTCCATACCTTTGGTGATCATCTTTGCGCAAACACAAACATTAAGAATACAAAACTCTTGACGCTTATGTATTAGTTGTTGTTGTTGTACGGTTTGACGCCATTTTTCAGCACAAGATAGGCTATACATGACGACAAGTATAAATGCTTGACGAAGAAACCAGATAGACGCTGGAAAGAACCACTGACCCACGAGAAGCTACTGGCAAGTTTTCTCACATTCTCACACCCCTCTCATTCACCTAACCCGAGATTCGAACCCACGCAGACATAGGTGAGATGGCAGTGACACGGAACGATAAGCTCTTTAGACCACTCGTCCACTCGGGGCCCTTTTGTATGTAGGGTAGAATCATTATATATTTCACTGTATTAACTATGGCATTAGGTTTCCATAAACATAATTTAAAAGTGTAGAACATTTTCTGATTCCACTCTGTTCATACTGTCTGTTCATACTGTTGATACTTAACTTTGGAGCCTCATAATCCTGTCGGAATAAATTCACTTAAACGTTGTATGAACGGTACTGTTATTTCCCTTTGTTTTACATGTTAAACTTTAAAACAAAAATGTTTCAGTTACATGATTTCGTTGTCAATGTGGAGGAAAACAAAAATATCATTTCTTTATGGATTTCATGTAGACTGTTGTGTGGATATTATATCATGATGAAATTTGAGCGAGTTCTATTTTAATCTTTTTTGTTCCGAGTCATGACATGACTTTTGTCCAAAATTAGAATTGAAAAATTGCTCTGCTTGTGAAATATATACATTTTAGAGTTGGGGTGGTGATGTCATTTCGACTCACCATTCTAACATAATGTTTGTAAATATGTGTATAATTAAGAAAAATGTAATCTGATGACGATGAAATTCCAACTGTAATTGTGTCATTCATGTTTAAAAAGTTTCACATTTAACTGTCCCTGTTGTCCAGTGCTCCTTAGCTTGTAACTATACATAGTTTACAGAAAAAAGGAAGCCTACAATAGCACATCCAATACAAAGTGTGTATCCCACTGAGTCTCACTTACATATGCTTTAAACTTTAGCCGCACTACTGCTGTCCCATGAAATAAACTTTCTCTTTGACATTATGTCCACGAGAGATGGCCTTTTTCTAATAAAATGTAAAATTAACTAATGTAGAAAAATGTGCATATTTTAGAAGACAAACAAACATGGAATCCCAAAGAAGAAATTATGAAGATAAGAAGACGGTCCTAAATACATTGTATTTCAGCTGTGAATCTCGCACGGAACAAAGCCAGTTTGTTATAGATTAATGGGTGTCATCACTAAATAGAATAGCAGACAATTAAACGAATGTTAATGTTATGTGCTGTTTTAATACCTGAGATTAGGAATTGTTTTTATAATCAAAAGAAAAGAATTTCATTTTAGCGTAGCGATACGGGAGGATTCATAATTACGTCTGCTGGTCATCGGCTACGATTGACAACTTTTGAGATGATAATGTATATGATTGATTGCTATTATTATTATTATTATTATTATTATTATTATTATTATTATTATTATTATTATTATTATTATTATTATTATTATTATTGTTGTTGTTGTTGTTGTTGTTGTCAAGTATGTATTTTTATAATAGCTTGTTACCTCTGCATAGACAGAATACACTTTTAGAAACAAAACAGAGCCATGTACATGTCGTCTTTCAAAGCTACCATTTAAAACCTGCAAGATGGAATCACAAATACTTTTTCTATATGCAAATATTGGATTTACACAGGGGGCTTCCATTGCCTTTCCCATGTTCTCTAGCAAATGCGTGACCACTAACAAAAGTACATATTCGTGTTTTACTTTTTATAAAATCAATTACTAAAGAATCAGCTCCAGCTATTTTATTATCTAAGTACACAAAATCTAACGATTCAACCAGGTAAAACAGCATTGGTTGCTAACTTAAGGTTTATTCCAAATTTCATATCGGATACATTTTTACTGTATCCAGTTTCGTTTTGATCGTATTCCTCTTTAGTTTCTTCGATAAAGTTAAGTCTAATGTTATGTGTGGGTTTTCTTACAGAAATGAAGAACATACTTTGTAACCTTTTCTTCGTCCTAATCCTGATAGCCATCTTGACCCCATCCAAATGCCACTATGGTTTTCGGGGCGGATATGGTTTTCCTCCTCGAATTGGAATCCCAGTTCCGGTGTTCGTAAAACCACCACCACCTATAGGATTTGGATTTGATGACTTAGGAGCCGGATTTCTATTGGGAGCACTAGCAGGGGTTTTTATAGGATAGAAGATATCGTTCGATTTTCAAATTATTTCCCTGTCTTTCTCTTTTCTAATTATTCTACTTCCATCATGAACATATATAATTATCAATTTTCATACTTAAAACACATTGTTCCGACATAAATATTAAATGTTACAATCTACATTTCCTTGTATGTGTATTTATTCTCTTTTATTTATATTTTGTACTTTTTTATTGCATATTAATTTATAATTGCCCTTAGATTAATTGCTAAAAGTCCGCTAAGGTGCTGAAATAGTTGAGAATGATATGTTTTAATAATTTATATCGTCATATTAACATTGTATTATTTACAGTTATCGGGTTTATTTCTCGAATATAAGTTTAAAAACCATTTCAGAAGATATCGTTAAAAGCTATGAAGGGTTTCTTAAGAAATAACAAATTTCAAAGGCCTCGTTTTCAATTTAACTCACTTTATATCGATTACATCTTCAGAGAGTACGTGATCTTATTGTAACAGTTACTTTTCTATCTTCTTGCAGATTCAGTGATCAACAAGATGATTTTATTTTTCTACGCAATATTGTATCAGCATATTAAAATATATTTATAAATTTAATTCTTTCTTACTTGTTTTGTATATTTGCATGGGTAATATTGCCTACAAAATATATTCAAAATAATTGGTAAAATAGATCCTCACCTAAGTGATTACTTCGTATCAAGTTTTATTTCATCTATGATTCTATGTAAAACTTTTCCATGTACAAACAATGTTTAAAAAATCTACTACAAACATCCTTGAACCAGCGTTTCCAATACAGCTAAAGTATTTGTGTATCGGGTTGGATTTCATCCAAAATAAGAGATGATTTTTATATTTAAAAAGAAAACTGCACTCTGGTAATTCAGAACTGTATGATATTAATTTATGATAACGGATTTGCTTGGAAATATTATCATATTATTCAAAATTTATGACTATGATATAAATTACCTATACATGCAAAACTACTGCTACGTTACAATGATTTTTAAGTAACAGAAAAGAGATAAATCGAACAAGATTTGTAAAATTCAATAATTGATTTATTTCCCTAGAATACGAAAGTGAAACTTTTGAAAAACACTTGCAGTATTGTTAATTAAATCCATCACAGTCCTATAGTTCCTACCAGAAGTTTAAAAGTATATAATATTCCGAATGAATTCAAGTTAAGTTCAAAACGAATTCAAATATTGAATGTGCTGATGTGACAATATCCTGGAATAGCGTTGGTGTACTAACAGTTTTGATATATTACGATAATGTAATCTAAATTGTCTCAAAATAAATTCACAATAATTCCAAAAGAGTGATTTAGTCAGTCAGCCCTTTGTAATTTAAATTGATAATATAAATAAATAAATCCTCTCAATTTTTAACTGCTCACAACTAATTCCACTAAATAATTCTAATGTGAATAACTTTAATATAACTCCTATGACACAATAATAGGATCAGGATAAGGGTTAAAATAAAAATGTCTTTCCATGAACATTCTGGGCTATAAACGATATCAGATCTATGATTATAATTTAAGTAATAACATGGCAAACATCATACAGAGCAGTATTATCAATGGTAAACCCAATGTTCTGAACTCAAAATCCAATTAAACATGTTTACGTTTAGGTAATAATTATCTTACAACATAATCAAAATGAGTTGACAAACAATGGTTATGTATGTACTTTTTTTTACAAAACTATGTTATTAGTTATGCTTATCAAAACCACTACCCTCAATTATGGACAAAGGTGAATCTCATCAATACCATTTATATGTAGTTATACAAAAGATTTCCATTCTACAAAAGCTTTCCAACGCTTCCAAGAAATTAATATCTTTGAATGCAAATAAATCAATTCTTACAGCAGACAATTATAACAACCGCTGTGGCTACTGCATAGAGTATAGTGATAACAGGATTGTCTTGCCGCTGTGGCTACTACATAGGGTGTAGTGATAAGACTTTCAAGCTTGCCGCTGTGGCTACTACATAGGGTGTAGTGATAAGACTTTCAAGCTTGCCGCTGTGGCTACTACATAGGGTGTAGTGATAAGACTTTCAAGCTTGCCGCTGTGGCTACTGCATAGGGTGTAGTGATAAGATTTTCAAGCTTGCCGCTGTGGCTACTGCATAGAGTATAGTGATAACAAGATTGTCTTGCTGCTATGGCTACTACATAAGGTGTAGTGATAACAAGATTTTCAAGCTTTCCGCTGTGGCTACTGCATAGGGTTTAGTGATAACAAGTTGTATTGCCGCTCTGGCTACTACATAGGGTGTAGTGATAAGATTTTCAAGCTTGCCGCTGTGGCTACTGCATAGAGTATAGTGATAACAAGATTGTCTTGCCTCTCTGGCTACTGCATAGAGTATAGTGATAACAGGATTGTTAAGCTTCTCGCTGTGGCTACTGCATAGAGTATAGTGATAACAAGATTGTCTTGCCGCTGTGGCTACTGCATATAGTATAGTGATAACAAGATTGTCTTGCCGCTCTGGCTACTGCATAGGGTGTAGTGATAAGATTTTCAAGCTTGCCGCTGTGGCTACTGCATAGAGTATAGTGATAACAAGATTGTCTTGCTGCTATGGCTACTACATAAGGTGTAGTGATAACAAGATTTTCAAGCTTTCCGCTGTGGCTACTGCATAGGGTTTAGTAATAACAAGATTTTTGGCTACTGCATAGGATAATGTGATAAAAAGATTGTCAGGCTTACCGCTGTGCCTATTGCATAGGGTGTAGTGATAACAAGATTGTCAAGCTTGCCGCTGTGGTTACTGCACGGGGTCTAGTGATAACAAGATTTTCAAGCTTGCCGTTGTGGCTACTGTATAGGCATCTGAACAGCCTTTTTATTTATACTCATGTGGTCATTACAAGACGTTTTGCGGTCAATATGACTTTGAATTCACAAGGAGTAATGACAAAACTAAATTAAAATGGCCGTTAGGTCGTACCGTCTGATCTGTACTATTACAATTTTGAGACAATCTAGATAGGTTTAGAAGTATTGTTGTGAAGCCATGTCAATATAACTTTCTGATGAGGAGTAGAGACATTGAGCGGCACCATTATTATTAGGACCTAATCGATTATGACATGAATGTGCCTTGTAATTTTATTGGAATCCTTGGAATAGTTGTAGTCGAGTAACTATTACAATCTTGTTCCAGCAGACGGGCGAACAAATTGATGTCTCATACGCTCTTCGGATCTATGGCCAGAACTGCTAATGGTGTCGATTACTTTGAAAGAAAAGTAGCAAACGAAAGATGATCTGAATAATAGTAAACGGCCTGGGTTTTTAAGTAGTGTTTAAAAGAATTCTGATGTATTTGTCTACTAATCGTTCGATATACGAATTGTGTGTCCGTTTCTCGTTTGTGCGTGTGTGACTGTATTATTTTACCCAAAACACATATGAATAGAATTCTTACTAATATTCCATCATCCAGATGATCGAATTTTCCTTTGGATTTAATGAGTGCGGTAATCGCAAATTTGGCTGTATACTTGTCTCTGATTCGATTAAAATTGATGTTTTGTAGACATTTGTCACCTTAAAGATCAGACTGAAAGAAATGCGTTAAAATTATTAAGATACTTGAGTTAAACTTGTAACACCAATCGCTGATCTGCTCGGGAAATTCATTACCGAATGACAACACAGGTCTCCTCGATGGTCATTTTATGCAGACGAAGAAATTTCTTTTACCCATATTAATCAATCGGAGTTTACCGAACGCATACATATGTAAAATTAATTAACACCAACGTGAAATAATGACAGTCAGATATTAAACGATATGCAATATGTAATATACATAAGTATCTTCCATTCACGCTGTGTAATAGAAAATGCAAGATTATGAATCATTTTCAGAACTGAAGACGTATGCGCCAATATATATATATATATATATATATATATATATATATATATATATATATATATATATATATATATATATATATATCATTATGATTCTTGACTACGTTAAATACGACAAAAATGAATTAAAGAATGGAAAGGCATCTCTCTCTCTCTCTCTCTCTCTCTCTCTCTCTCTCTCTCTCTCTCTCTCTCTCTCTCTCTCTCTCTCTCTCTCTCTCTCTCAGAAGGTACGAGCGAAATCTAATTAAAAACTTCTGCTTGTGTCCTACAACCTGCGATGATGTCTTGGAGTAGGAATGGACCTACAATTTACGGACAAACTGGTCAGCTAAAAGAGAAAGAGACATTAATGTCAAAAACATCGCTTGATTGGTAACAGTGTTAATTAAAGGATAAATGTTGCTTCGATCAAATAAAAATTGACAAATGTTTTAATGTTTTAATAATAGACAAATGTTTTAATGTTAGTTCGTCGCTTAGTTTATATTCCCCATTCTATAAACTAGCTGGTAAGTAAATAGCTGCGCATTCAGTGTTCATAAAGTTTAACCATGCTGTTTTGTAGTGACTTACTTTCTTGATTTAAACCATCTTTCATATTTCAATCATATTTTTTTATTTAATTAATCAATATGTATGATAATAGAAGATCGCAAAATTAGAGATATAATGGAAATAGCTTATCTATTGGCAAAGAGATTATGAATGACCCAAATCTACATGTTCAAAGCTATCACACTCAGCAGGGACGTGAAGATTGCATTCACTACACCAATACACAGTTGACTGCAACTTAACACTTAACTCCGTTGGAAATGCTATTATGTGTATGTATATATGTGTGTGTGAAGTATAAATTATTCATTCAAAGGAAACTCGGTAAGCCTCTTTTACTTTTAATGCCAGTTCCCTACTTACTAAGAGTTGACGCAGAATGCATTGAATTTGTCACACGCGAGAATTTCTCTCTCTATGTACGTGTGGTGACAATATCTTTTCCGTTTATGATATGGTATCATTTCCGTTAATAGTGTGTTTCATCGTTTCAACTTCGACCTCAGGCAAATATTATCCTAAATGAAACATTTTGAAAGAAAATCATTAAAATCCTAAGAAAACATGGAAATCATCTTGTTTCTGTTGGCAAATTCTCCATTGCTGTTGAAAACGTCATGCCTGTCAATCTGAAATTGTAAAAGTTCTGCGTCTCCAAATATTTATTCTAACCGCAAGTAATATGACAAGCTCCGCTCATAAAAGACATTTTTGTCAGGTGTTAGTAGCATGTATATACCATGTTCTTTCCATGTAAACACATATGTATGTTTTAAATGTAATTATCAAATTAAAAACAAAACCAACCATAGAAAGGTTGTTTACAAACAGTGATCACGCGATTAAAGTTTGTTCGTGATGCTGACCAATCATTTTAGCTTCTTGTTGATTTTGTAAACAGGATAAGACGAACTCAATGATAATTCGCACGTATTACTATTTCGTCCTAAATAAAACAGCTTTGTGCTAAAAATATATCTCACTTCTAAAAGGAAAGTCCCGAATCAGAGAAAATTATTCATTGCAATTAAATACAATGATTCACAAATGAAACAAAAATAAAATAAAAAGAATTTTAAACCCTACACACAAGCAATTTAATCACATAAAACGACCCAAGACTAATGATAGTGATCGTCGGCAAACCAAAATTTGGACTGTACAAAAAGAGAAAAAGGTAGTTTGGTGAAATAATAACTTATAATATAGTACCTTTAAGATAAATAAGTGAATACAAAAATAATTATTAGACATTTGCAGCATAATTATCTGAGTTTGATTTTATTTCTTCTCCAATAACGAAAAAAGAAAGGTTTATATAATAAAGCTTTCTTTTTACCATCTGTAATTTATGCATGCGGTAATGTGCCTGATGTTCAGACTATACTCTTGCTAAAACAAACTCCACCTTAATAATCTTTGATTTTTATTTTTCATCTTGTCGATGAAAGTAATTGAGCTATGATCAACCGGAGAAGGAGCCGAGCTAATGTAAGCCCCAAAATGTTGCAATGCCAAAATTAAAGCTAAACACTCCTTCTCGATTGTTGAGTAATATCTTTGGTGCATATTTAATTTCTTGGAGAAATAGCACACTGGACGATCATTGCCATTACTGTCTTCTTGAATTAATACTGCTCCAATACCAACATCACTTGCTTCCACAGACAATTTTAAAGACTGGTTGAAATTTGGAGCTGTTAGAACAAGCGCACTCCTGAATATTTCTTTTGATCTATCGAAAGCTTCTTGACATTTTTCGGTCTAGAGAAACTTATTTCTCTTGCTTAACAAATTTTTCAGCAATATTAGAAACATTTGAACAAAACTTACGATAACATCCTGCCATACCCAAAAATGGCATTAAGTGCTTTATACTGATAGGCACAGGAAAATCAGAGATAGCCTTCACCTTTGTGCCAATAGGTTTTACTTGACCATGTCCACAATATGTCCTCAGAAAGTCACATAAGCACGGCAGAACTCACTTTTAGAAAAATTGATTAACATCAGTAAGTCTTTCAAAGAATTCCTGAATCGTGGCAAGATGTCTTTTCCAGGTGACGTTGTAAATAATGACGTCATCAATAAAGGCGTCACAATTATCTAGACCGGAAGTAATCATATTTATCAAACGTTATAACGTACTTCGAGAACCCTTCATCACAAACGGCATTACTTTGTACTAGTAGAGTACATCTGGAGTTCAAAGGCCGAAATTTCTTTCGCTCTTTCCGTAAGTTGAAGTTTCCAAAAAAACTTTTTAAAAGGTCAAATTTGTTGACGCACTTGGCAGTTCCAATTTTATCAATGCAATCATCTTTCCTTGGTAACGGAAATGAATCTGTTTTTGTCACGCTGTTCACCTACCTATAAGCATACGAAATGTTTCATCCGTTTTTGGAACAAGTAAGCATGGCGCAGTCCAATCACTTTTGCTGGGCTCTGTGAAATCGTTCTTCCAAAAATACTGAATCTCCTTGCTCAAGTATTCCTGTTTGAGAGGGTTCATCTATATGGGTGTTGTTTCACAGGTTTTGAATCAACAATTTCAACAACATGAAAAAGTTTGATTGTCCTTGTAGGAATATCAAGAAACAAGTGTTCATATTTGCATAATAACTGTATAAGTTCATTTCTTTATTGCTGAAAATGTAAACGTTTCTGGTCTAGATTTTATTTTCAGCACATGTCTAATCTTATGAAAAGGTAGTTTGGTGAAATCATAACTTATAATATAGTACTTTTGCGATAAACAAGTGAATACAAAAAATAATTATATAATTATTATTTTGAATTTAAATAAGCCTGATCACTGTCTTCTTCTGCTTCCTAAGCCAATGCGTATATGAGACGTTAAACCATTGTCTTATTCAACCGCTATGTGCAATATCTAGAGTTTGTAAAAAAAAATTCAAAACAATTAAACCAAATTAAACCAGCAAGCCATTTAATTCCAATACACATGGATTCAAAGATATGTAATTCCCAAAGTTACAAATTTTTACGGGATTTTTTGGTTCCTATCGTAGACAATTAATTCCACAAACTCAATGGTTACTAGAAATTGACTCGCCCACGCAAATATAAATGACGTGTTACTAACACAAACAACAACATGGTGTATGATAAATCCACGAGACAATCAAGTTAGAAAATATAAATTGATAATGGAAATTAAAAAATTGTCTTTCCATTTTTATATTGTTATGGCTTTAAATTGTTATAAACGGTATGGTCCTGATGTGGGGTGCAAACTTCCAAGGGAGTTAACGAGCACTATATACAAGGAAGCATGTGTTCGAATCCCACTGTGTACAGCAAAAAAATAACTCTAGGATAAATATCTATAAAGGCCATCGTTACTCCAACCATTTAACAATTTCATTGGAATTATAAACTGCTGAAACTTCAGGAAAGCAAATGTAACTATAGTGTTTTTAAAGTAAACATCTTGCCTTTCTGCATTTACTTGTTTTTATTTTGTATCATTTTTTTTCATCACAAGCACACATTAACTACCTATTACAAGACAAACTACTTATCTACGACTTTCACCAATATTTTGTTAGTTCACCATTGGATCAATGTTTACTATTACAATGTTATAATTTTAATTTTGGCACTAAATGTGTTAATATTAACATTTCTGTTCCAATTTGTATGTATTTTCTCATCGTTAATTGACTCGATTTTCGAAACTTAATTCTAAACATCTTCTACCCTGATTTATTCGGTTTTGTATATTTTACAATAATCCTGTCTTAATTCTTCGTTAATTATCAATGGTTTGTCTGTGTATGGTCATTATTGATTGTCTATTAATTTGACTTTCGCTTATTTATCTTTGCCTCTGCATTACTATTTTTCTATACGATAATTTATAACTCCGTCCTCTTCAACTAATTATTTTGTCTTGCCTTCTCCTAACTGAAATCCGTCCTTAATGCTGTTGCAAAACAGGTTTAAATGGATATATTATATTACTTGTAAGTTATTGTATGTTTAGAAATATGTAAAGTTTGAGTCTATCTTTGTGCCTAAACTACTTAACTAAATCAGGAATATATATATATATATATATATATATATATATATATATATATATATATATATATATATATATATATATATATATATATATATATATATATATATATATATATATATATATATATATATATATATATATGTATGTATGTATGTATATATAGATAGATAGATAGATAGATAGATAGATAGATAGATAGATAGATAGATAGATAGATAGATAGATAGATAGATAGATAGATAGATAGATAGATAGATAGATAGATAGATAGATAGATAGATAGATAAATAGATAGATGAACTGTGATTTCTCCTCTCCATTTCCTTTGTTACTCGGACCTTACTCTGTAAAAATTTCATCTAAATTAAACTGAAACTAGATACCATTAAATGCGAGTACAACGAATGTTTCTAGGAGTCACGGTACTAATTCAATTTCCATAGTAAACATATGGAAACACCATCATATTTAAAATACAATAACTTAAAATTTCTGGGTACTGATGATTAGACATATATTTCTCCATGCACAACTATCCTTGGTGCAAGCTTTTGTGTGGAGAACACCATATGAGCCGCGGCATTTTCTTGACCTACATATGCATGAAGTCCATGTTATTGATTCAGCACCAAGCGAATCAAGTGCTACTTTCATTATTGAGTAATCCTAAGTCAAGTCTTTAAAAATACTAAAATTGCATCAATAGAAATTTGTCTATATTTTTTTTAAATTGCACATAGGATAAGCTTTCAAAAGATATTTTTTATAAAATTTTACTATTCATTATTAACCAATTATAGACCACCAAACCCGTAAATACTCTATTATTTCTTCACCCATTTTTAGACTGGTTCACAGTTCTTCCATTGAATTAGTACCGTGTGTCCTCTATACGCACGATGTCGATATTGCAAGAGAGATAACTCTAACTTTACCATTAATATGACATATCTAGGCCATATGGCACTTATCCTGTATTTTTTAAATCTAGGTCACCTCTTATCATTGTTACTTTAAAGGACAGTGGCACATGTCAGCACTAATCACTGAGATCAATAATAATTGATCCCATTTCAATACGATTCATTAGAGTTATCTGACCTGAAAATTACCACTTAATAAAATAAAGGTTTTCTGCGTGATGAGCTTATTGCTTACATGATCCGAAGGTAGGGATTCTTACGCTAACTTTTAAGCAATGATACGTGATCCAGAGAAGCTTTTATTCTTTGATGCAAAATATTATTAATTTATCATTACAACCGGCTGCCAAACTGAAATGAATTCCTCTTATCTTCACTATGTTCTTTTGAGAAAACTGCTTTTGTATGATGTTTCGAGGTAAAATAATGCTGACTGTGAAATTTACGAGTACAATTGAATTTTAAGTCACAACTAATTTCACATAACCTACAAAAGTGGAGTCTTTGTGCCACTAAATTAAATTCCTAATTTTACAAAATGAATCTCACTGTTTGGATGAAAATAATTGATGAAAAACTATTGACATGAGTTTTATAAGTGTACATATTTGTAAATTGTTTGTCTCCGTACAAATGTTACTAAATGCAAACAAAGAGGTGTCTGTCTCCGTACAAATGTTACCAGTTGCAAACAAAAAGGTGTCTGTCTCCTCACAAATGTTACTAAATGCAAACAAAAGAGGTGTCTGTGGACCGGAATTTAATAGTGGTCACAAAAAGGAAATTTTTCTCAAAAACAAACTGCAAATGATATGAACTTCATCATGCCAAAAACTTCCTTTACCAAAAAGTGTCCAAGGGATATTAATCGTTTCTTATGTAATACTGCCTATTTACTGAAAATAATTGTTGGTAAAAAAAAACTAACCTGTTTCAAGCAAAGCATACGGTAGACAATAGAAGTTTTATTCTTAAAATAATTTTCATTTGGTTGCCGTCTTCGCATAGGTATCGCTGGATGCAAATGATTTATCTCACCTGGCAGAACGTGACCTTTCCTTTTGCAGTTTATGATCACTATGTTATAATATCACTATGCTATAAAAATATTCTCATATTTTTTATTCCTTTTTTTAAATTAAGTCAGAATGACACTAACTTAGAGAAAAAAATAAAAAAGAAAGCATGTGTAATAATTGGGATTTTTAACTGTTAATTTTAAACAAACGTATTTAGCGTCTAAATAATCAAAGTATTTATATGCTTTTATCCGTTTTTATTTTTCAAAATTTAAATCCAATATTTCACTTATTGTATTAAACATAAACTTAATCTCAATATTGTAAATGGTATATATTCCAAATAAAATGTAAAATTGTAACAAAAAAAAAAACATTCATAGAGAAAAGATACTATCCCGCAATTTATTCTAGGAATTGAAATTGCTGGAATCATGCTGGTTGTAAATATTTAAGTGAAAAAATATTATAAATAAAACAATAAAGGTGACAGAACAATTAGATCTAGAAAAGATAAAGTATTGAAGAATAAAACCTACCGAATAAAATTAGTTAATCAGATTCATTAATTAAACTGAAGTTAAGCGCCATCTACCAAAATTCTACTCTATATTAGCTGAGTTGTAATAGTTTAGAAATATATCATAACATCAATATACAAGGAAATAAATTAAAATGTTGTTTTTTTAAACAAAATAAAACTGTTTATTTTCCAGATTTGTTTATACAAATAAAAATACCCACAAAAATGTAAAACATGTAATATTTGAGTCAGTTATTGCTTGGTATTTAATATTTAACCATAAAAATACAAGATAGTTGGAATCTGAAATAAGGGTAAGAACTCTTGACAATTTAAGTATACGTTAATAATCAATTATGTCCCCTTGTAAGCAGAGAAATTTAGTGCTTTTCTGTACATTCTACAAAGTACTTAGATTTTATATATATATATATATATATATATATATATATATATATATATATATATATATATATATATATATATATATATATATATGTGTGTGTGTGTGTGTGTGTGTGTGTGTGTCTTTCTGAAAGCCTGATATAAAACTTAGACAAGACAAACAAATAAAACGGAAAAAACTGTGTATTGATTGTGCAATGACAGTACACATATTTCATCAACACTGTCAGACGTAACAAAAAAGACACGGTGTAATGTTACATTAGACATGTGATTTTGTTTTACATGATTCAGTCAGAATTTACAATATTGGATCCAATAATATCAACTTCGCCTACTCGTGTATAGGCTTGCTATTTCGATCCTAATCTATAGCAAAATCTGAGATGTCATGTGTAACGGGGTATGCAATTTCAAGACGACAGACAAACAAAGGAAGGTAGAGTCTACAAACATGTGGTTAAAAAATCCTAATATATTGCGTGAAAAACAATACTCGGACGCAATTAGGATCCGGACTAATACCTTCCCGACACGTGTGACTGCGAATAGGGGCGTTCGCAGACACACAGCCAAAATATGCTGTCGTCATTGCAAGGCCCCTGGGGAGACTATCTGCCACGCATTGTGTGCATGTCCTTGGACATTACCAATGCGTGTCAAGAAGCACGATAGGATTATTCAATTACTTGTGAAACAATTAAAGAAAAGAGGGTTTAGTGTGATGGAAGAACCCTACTATCGAGTGCTCGGCTATTGTATAAGCCCGATTTGGTTACCACCAAGGGAGGTCGCTCTTGGATTATCGACCCAACGATCATATGGGAAGGAAATGATCTGGGAGACAGATCTTTAAAGGCAAATCATACCAAATCACAAAAATATGATTGCCTGAGGAACCTGGTAGCAGCGCAAACAAATACTGTTTGTGAAGGTGGTTACGGACTAGTTCTGGGAGTACGTGGTACGTTGCCATCAGTTACCGAAGACGTACTCCGGAGGTTCTTCCTAGACACGAAGGAGTTCAAAAATAAGCTGGTGGAATGGACCCTCCGTATGTCAACAAGGATAATGAGAGCTTTCGCTGGTTTTGGAAGGCACGACCAGGTTCCGGATCTGCCTGGGGATGATCAAATGATTTTTGAAAATGATGAAAGTCTTCTCGTCGATAATCCTCCAGACATGTCGGAACAAAATTTGTCTTGACAATGGGGTGAGCTCATAAAACAGCTCCCCCCACCCAGTTCAATTTCCCGGCTTGAAAGAAAACCAACTTTTTTGGAACATCCAAAAATTTTAAAGACATGTCTTTTATAGACAAAAATCTCGAAATACATCGCTATGGACATTTGGTAACTGCCAACAATGCCACATTGGGGGAATCACCGCCCCAATATTAGTGCAACACCTGCGTTACCTTTTATACGGGTGGTATTGTAACAGAACGTGGATAGGGACTGTGGTTTAAGATTAATGGAACAGCAATACACGTTATCGGACGTACAACCGAAAAAGAGACTGTATGTCTCCTATAAATAGCCAAATGCCTCGTCATCTAATTAGTGACGCGCGTGAATGGATTAACGAGATTCCCACTGTCCCTATCTACTATCTAGCAAAACCACAGCCAGAATATTAAATGTTCCGGGGTAAGATTAACTAAATCTCTCAATATAAGGCCATTTGTTTTTATCACGTGACAACATGGCGTCGGCCTTCACCTGACTTCGTATAGTAGAGTGCAACGCAGGGGGCATACGAAGCATAGAACCAGACCAGTATCAGGCCTGGTTTTGAGGCTGAAAATAATATTAAGTGTGAGTCTTATACATGACAGGTTTGGGTAAACAAATCCTAACTCTTGTGCAATCCTGCTCTTCAGTAATATTTTTAAGATCTGCATTTTTAAAACTGACAACATCGCGATACCAGAAGATAGTAAGGTTAATGAAAGCTAAATTTAATGCGTAAATCAACGCTACATTGAATGACAAATATAGTTTTTTATTTAAATGTATGTTTCAGTGTAACTATTTTGTATATTTCAAAATCATATTGATGTTGTGTGTAATAAATGTGACACTATACCATGCATTTTATGTTCATTCTGACTTCATGAAAGACATATTTGTCATGCTACAACCAGTACGAATAAAGGGAGAGTACTTATTGCCATGTACAATCAGTACGGATAAAGGGAGAGTACTTATATTGTCATGTACAATCAGTATGAATAAAGGGAGAGTACTTAAATTGTCATGGTACAATCTGTACGAATAAAGTACAGTCAGAATCCATTTTGAAACATATTTCCTGCCAAATATCGCACATCAATGATAGTATAATATCACATCTTGACTCTTTCCTTTTGTTGACATTTTAATTATATATGTGTAATTAGTATATGTAGATGCTTTGTAGAATGTACATAAAACATTTCAGTTTCTTTGGTTACAGTAGTAGAGGAAAACCAGGTTTTCAACTCACTTTGTTTTTTTTTTACCCTCCAAACAAGTATAAATTATAGTCCTAAATTATCCCCCACCCCACCCCCTTTTTTTTCCAAAATAAAACAGGGTTTTGACTCACCCTCCCCCACCTCTTTTTTTCCCCCTACTACTACTATGTAAACAGGTATTTTGTAACCAAACAAAACAACAGGTGTTGGAATGCGATAAGCTCTTTACACAGAGGTGACTAATTTGTTAGAACAGCGCATGTGTGGAATACAATTATTCTAAAGACGGCAAACGGGTTTTTACCACAAGATAACAGGATGAAAATTAAACTGTGTATTAGAACGTTTCAGTTAACAAGGTTGAAATTAAACTAGCATTAGAATGAAAATGATATTATTTTATATCTCGTTACCAATGAATAATGTTTCAACTGTTGATATTAAAAATATTTCACTATCACGACTATAGATACTAAATTTTACTTTACCACTCACACAGCGACGGGACTCAAACAGATCTTTCATTTCTGGTTTGTTCAGAGGATATTTTTTGTTGATAAAATATACCTTTGACCGATCGAGATCAATTGTGAGTTTAGTATAGTTTTGTTGGCTAATGGGGCTGTGAAAGTTTTTAAATTCCGTTAGCAACTTTTGATACAATTGTTCGAGATAATTGAAATACATGCTGTCATCAGATCTGATGAGCGAAAGTTTTAACTTGTCACATGTTCCATTAAAACATATACCTGATGTTTCATTATTAAATTCAACTCTCAATTGTTTACCGTCCATCATTAGATATTTGATGTTACTATTGTAGCTATTTGTCATTGTCAAATTTTCAAACATCATTTTATAAGTTTAGATAAAATTTCAGTTGGAAAAGATAATGTCGAGTATAGATCTATCATCATAACAATACCCAAGGGCAAATGTATCTACCCCATTTTCACAATAGCGTTTGTCATCAAAATTATACAATCCACGTTTGATAATGACATCTGTTTCGAGTTTATGATGATTAGTTCGAATTGCCATAGCTCTCATAAAACTAACACCACCATCAAGCGCATACCTATAGTCATCAAATTTCATAAACTTTTTAACAAAATCATGAGGTAGACCTTTGGCTTTTTTCGTTATTTTATTATTATCTAACAATACAGCATACATTTTACTACGTAATCCGATAAAGTATTTGATAGCGCTCGAGTTCATTTCATCTTTAAACTTACCAATAACCTTTTTATTTGTGTCGTCATGAAATTTACTGTCACGTGGATAATCGGAAAGATCAAACAGATGTCGATTATTATACATATCCTGATAGATGTCCTCACATTCGATTTCATATACGAGTGAATCAGTATCAGTAAACAATAATCTACTAGCCGGCCACTGATTTTTAACAAAAGTGTAATGAAAATCGTACATCATCCACTTTGATAAATCTAACACTGCAGCTCCAACATAGATCGGCTTGTTTAGTTTTAGATTTGTTTTTCTTCTTTGTATCGCAACAAGATTTTCATTAAATATTTTCATGCTCACAAAATCATCCTCTGACACAAGTTTGTTTCTGCGATTGACATCATTAACTATTTCAATATTTACGCGTTTTCTAATATTCTCCATCGTCTTACCAAAAACGGAATTGTTCATCAGTTTAAAAAAGTTTTTCTCAAACTCTGTTTTCGCTACAGCTCTTCTTGAAGTGTTCGAGTTAATGTAACCTCTCATCCACGGCGACTGATTAAATTTTAGTACACGATGAACTTTTCTCAACACAAGACCAGCATCGACTGCTTGTTTTAAAACTTTGTAATGCAAAACGTAATTTTTCTTATCAAGTAAATTTGGTACTAGTTTCTTGACCATGGAATGTTGCCTTGGTGATGCTAACGCTTGTTGTTCTTTTGATAACAAACTATAATCTATGACCATCGATTCCGCACAGAAAGGGTAATCATTATGTAATTTGTGTAGCGAATTTGGATAATCAAGATCAACTTCAACGAAATAGGAAACATCATCGGGTATCTTTTTTTCTGTCTCTGATAGAAATCGATCAACCGTGATCCAATGAAATCCGCTTAAAGGCATTGGTTTTGCCATCGAACCACCGTAAAGATTATTACAATCTAGATAAATTATATACTTCGAAGGAAGGTCAGGGTTATACTGTTTCAGGTATTTGTTGTTTGTTTCAGCATATTTTTTTGTTATCACGCTAATACCACCTCGGATACCTTTTTCAATAAAATTGAACATATCCACATCTGTCAGTAATTCTAACCTTACCTTACTAAACTTTAGCAAAGCATCCCATGACAACCCAGGGGCAGAATAATACCAGCAAGGATCTAGTCCATAATTATTATAACTCACTTCACGAAAACTTTCAAAAACATCTGCTAATAATAACACGTCAGTTTTCAAGTACAAATCATGATAATCACCAAAAGTCTTACAATCAAACTCTTTCCAGATATCTTGTGCATACCTGTACTCGTCATCGGTTATATTTTCGTTTTTAAGTTGTGAGTAAAATTTGTCTTTGTCAGGTAAAGATATTTCATCAAATTTACTCCAATCGTCGAGGTATTCATATGGAAAAACTCCTTTTTTAGCTAGTAGATTAAATTTATCTCCAAAACAGTCTCTTAGGTTATCAAATTTACTACAACCTTTCACTAACTCATCTAACGAGGCTGCCAAAAACTACAGGCTGTCAATAAAACGTAATTTACCTAGCGTAACTGACATGTACTTTTCAAAATTATTTGGGATGCATTTGATGACGTTATCGAGTTTTAGATGAGCTTTTATCTCAGGATTACCAAAAGCTTCTACTATAATATGGCTATCATATCCTCGAAAATTGTGAAGAATAACCGGAATAAAATCTGGAGCATGAAATTTTAAATTACACTGATTATGAGCCGCTCCACGATACTGTCCAGTCAAATGACAATGGTCATGTACTTTTTTATCATCGTCAAAAGCTTTTTCACAAATATGACAAATTTCTGCTTGCTCGTGCGCGGATTCTTGTTGAGGTGTTAATTTTAACATTGGCGTTACTTTTTTCAAATGAGTAAATATATTATCAACTTCATTAATCAACTGCTTGAGAAGCCAAACAGCTGGATTTTTACCACGATATAATTTGATTGATTTAGATAATCTAGAATCAGTACAACAAACTACCTTATACGCTACTCCACACGGAACATGATTTTGAACTTTTCTTGTACTCGATTGATTAGGATTATTTTCTACACCAAGTACAGGTTGAAGTAGGCATTCGAAATCAGCGTATATGACGAAAGGAATTTTTAGTTTGTGATTATGATAGACAAACTGTAACACACTATCTTTTTTAGATGGCATTGTTATTCTTTGCACATCACTACAGTACTGCAAATGCTTTTGTAATGTTTCATTGTTTGTACAGCCATGCAAGCAGCGGTAACAAAAGAACTTTTTGTTCTTATCCTTATTGTACTGTCTACCAACTAGTCCGTTAAAGTTTTTAATCCAAACATAATGATTTTTGTAGTACAGTAAATTTATAGTTGATTGTGAAGCTTTTTCTGAAATATATCTCGGATATACGTCCTCCTTTTCGTCTAGTCCGAAAACGTTAATTGAAACATTATTCTGCTTTTCAAATTTTGGTATTTGGTTTTCTGCCACTGGAAAGTTAATATCTTTAAAATTTAATCTAGACACGTGACTGATATACCTTTCAACACGAGTAGCGTTTTTTTCTGCTGGAAATAGTGCGGAAAGAACAGCCCATTGGAAACATTTGTTATCTACGTTTTTGATGTTTATACAACAGCTTTTACTTTTTATTTTTGGTGGCAGGTCGACGTATGAACTACCTCGTAATACATTATATTTCATCGTGTGAAACAATATTCCTTTGATCATTTCAAACTTCCAACCCGAACCTAATTGACTAAATTCCTCTATTTTTTTCCAAATTTCTTGGTGTATTTCATCAGATAGTGATAACAGATCAGTCCCAAGCAAAACACGTCTTGATTTTGCGTTCATATAAGGTTCTGCAATTTCCTTGTTAGTTAATTCTTCCATTATAACTAACTTTGAAAATATAACATGATATTGCACAAATAATCTGATACTTTTATGTTTTTCGAGCTCACGTTTTACAGTTGTCTGTAATAGGTGGTAAAGATTAGTTGCAGTAAAATTTACTAAAACAATTTGATTATCAAACTGATAACTATTATCAAAACCTACAAAAGCAGTCGCTATTTTATTAGGTTCTCCCATAAAGCTTCTCTTAGCTATATCACGCAATTTTAACATTATTATACTATAATGTAATATCTAATTGATAATTTTTTCACACTGCGCATGCGCTAAAAATCAATCAGAGATAAAAAAATATCTCCTATAATATAATGACAGCAAATCTAACAAACACATGTGAGCAAGAAACATATCAAGTTCACCCAAAATATAACTTTATCTCACACTGCGCATGCGCTAAAAATCAATTAGAGATAAAAAATATTACCTATAATATAATGACAGTAAATCTGACAAGCGCACGTGAGCAAGAGATTTATCAAATTCACCCAAAGTAGAACTTATACGCTGGAAATGTAATTGGTTCGGTTATTAACATTAAAACTAGAATACCTGTTGGCAAATTAACGTCAACGGGTTATAATATTAGTGTAAAGGGAGATAATGCCGAGAGGATTACAATGTTTAGAAAAGATTTTATTTACACGTTGTTTTGCGATGATATTCCAGAGGGACAGCGTGTATATCATTATAATGGTAAAGTCACTGATGATAATATTGAAAATTTATCCTTACAAGATGAGTTTCAGCCGCACCCAGTATTTGATTTATATGAGGCTAACGATCGCGGTATTATTAGAAATAGAAAAACTAAAAAAGTTCTTAGTACTATTACTATTAGCAATATGGGATATATCAGGGTAACTGTTAGAGGAACATCAACAAATCAAGTTCGTTATCTTGGTCATAGGTTTGTTTATGAGGTGTTCAATGGATCTATACCCAATGGTCTTGTTATTAATCACATCAATAATATACAAACTGATAATCGATTGGAAAATCTGGAGATAGTAACGCAACAGGAAAATGTGAGAAAAGGAAAAAATAGTAATGGTATTAATTTTAGATGCCCAATAAAACCTGTTATTTCAAAAAACCTCGAAACGGATGAGGAGATCGAATTCAAATCGATTTCAGCTGCGGCGAAATATTATAAGATAAATCCCGCAGTCGTAAAAATTATAGCTGATGGAGCAACAAAGTCAACTTTTTCAAGAGAATACGATGCTAGGATTGGTTTTAGATATGATATTTGATAGCTCGGTTTTAGTCAAGCAATGATGAGCAAATGCTATGATATCATCGTGATTAAATTTTAACGTTGTTATTGTTACTACATTTTCATTAATTTTATCTTTTTCTGCTTCTGTTAGTAATATTTTATGAGAATCACCTTGCATTACAATAACATCAACACTATAACCCAACAAACATTTTCTTACCGCTTCGGCTAGTTCGTTATAATTTACTATATTAACTTTTTGGTGATATTTTATCTCATCATTCATCTTATAATAATAAATTAGATAAAAATATATTATAATAATGGACTTGATGAAACGACTCGCTGAACTCTACGAAGAAGATACTAGTGATAAGGTCGTCAGCGATAAGGTCGTCAGTGATGAGGTCACGCATAGTATTACATTTTCCAAAGATTTCGTAGACAAATCTGTTGGTTATAGTGAAGATGATATTTTGTATAACAATGAATCTGATGATGATGGTGAAATAGTCACTGTTGCTGACAGATCTAATTACAGCAGATCAACAACTAAACGGTATAATGTCAAGTATCACATTGCTAAGCAAATAATTAAATTTAATTTTATCGTTGCCGAATAACAACTGTTCTGGCAGTTAATCAAACCTTTTTTAAATATCAAGATCCCAGGCCGACAGAAAAATATCAAACTCGATTTCATATTCTTTTAAAATTTTTAATCTAATGACGATCTCTAACGATCGTAAGCAGTATCTAATATCATTATGTAAACCAGTAAAATGTAAATCTGTCAAACAAAAGTATGAGTTAATTTATAATAGCATTATATCATAATCTGCTTGGTTGGGATCCAACTGTTAAATTTATCACTATACCCACGCCATTTGACTAAACTTTTATCCCCTTTTTTTCTAATCACTTTCTCGATAACAAAAACATCCTGCTCAGTTTTCTGTAGTTCTTGTTCATAAAAACTACCTACGATCGGTTCCCCTGCCAGATCTTTTAAAACGTACGTTACAGGTAATGTTAAAAGTACCTTATCAACCACAAATACTTCTTCGCTCCAGTTCGGAGTAAATCCTTTTGCAAATACCTTTTTCATCAAAGAAATTCTAACTTTATCACCAACCTTAAATTTATGTCTGCGGTACATGTTTTCATTTGCTAATATTGGATTTTTAACAGCTTTTTTAGGTGTCATTTTGATGGTTCGATGTTTCGTGTTATTATATTCGCTTACGATTTGAGAAAGGTCATCGATGTACCTGTTGGTGTTTTTAGCTGTCATATGTTTGTGTATTTTCTCGTTTAGCGTGCGATTAAATCTCTCAACAACAACGCTTTTACCTTCGTTTCCTGTAACGTATTTTTTTATATTATTTTGTTCTAGAAACTGTTCAAACTTTTTGTTAAAAAACTCGGATCCGTGATCAGTCCAGATTTTGTTTGGTTTTCTTTCTGTACTCGTTATTATCTGCTTTAGCGCATCGGTCATTGAAGTTCCTGTCTTATCTGAAACAGGTACACTGAAAGCGTATTTGCTAAAAACGTCTATAACATTAAACAAATACCTTTTTGGAGCGCCATCAGCGCCAACGTTAAACTGAGCTAGATTGGATACATCCACCAAATCTATTGCCCAGATATCATCTACACCATTAGCGACAACTTTACGTCGTTGGAACTTTTTTTTTTAGGTCTGTGTAGTTCGACTGCAAGATCATCGTATACTTTATTTCCCCGATCGTGAGGTGATTGACGAGACTCTCCGAGTCCAAGTTTATATTTTGCTCCAATTATTCCCTGAACAAATTTTCTATCAAAACGTTCTCGTAGATTTGTTGGCTTCATATCACGTAATTCGTCTAACATTACTTTATCACAATCTAATTTTGAGTTTTCATGATCACGATAACAGATATCATGACGCATTGCTATTGCATCCACTTGATTGTAAGGCTCTTGTCCTGGCAATGGATTGTCGTTTTCATCTAGTTGTTGATGTAGCGGATTCCATGGACCAGTATACCGATGCCCTGGCAATGTCCAACCGCCTTTTGGTTTTGGTAATTTTCCAATTAGTTTATGTATATCTATACCTGACCCTATTATTTCTCTGTTGTTACAACATTGACAGTATGCGACAATTTTATTTTGCTCAATACACAAATCTCTGTCATAATCACAGTTGCATATCATTCTATATTTTTAGTCGTCGACTAAAATAATATTAGGATAACCAGATCCTAGCGACGTCGCTGGAGATACTATCGCTGGGGACGTTTTCTTTAAAAATGTATTTTTTCTTTTTCCACAGATTGCACAAATACTTTTTAATATTATCCTGTTGTTTTTTGTTTTTTCTGTTGTTTCATTAATATTTTCTGTTTTAGTTTTACACTTGAGACAGTATGTTGACATTATTATACTTGTAAGTTTAGATAAAATTAATTGCGATCTCATCATTAGCGTGAGAAGGTTGCTTATCAAACTGTAAAATAAATTTTAAAAAGTTAAGATTTCTGCTCATCTGTCGGATAAACATAATACAATAATATCCGCAAGCAGACGTTCCAACAGGTTGGAGTTGATTTGATGAATAATACACCTTTTTAAATTTTTTGTTCATATACTTTTTTATTACATCGCTTGGAGGAAGTCCAAACGAGTCGAAATAATTATTATTATAAACTGCTACCCAATGCGTGCCGGATCCGTCATTGAAATCTTGTATATTAATAACACATGAACTTACAGCAGATGGTGATTTTATTGCTGAGAGCTCATCTTTAGAATAAACTCCGTGAAATCCAGGAACTGCTTTTAACTTATCAATGATATCAAAATTACTCAACGGGGTCGACGAGTTCCTGGTAATGTTAGACCACGTCCGATTCCTAAAAGATTTGGCAGCAGACTTCCCGCTAGTCCCGCCAAAAGTGGAGCGAACGGAATAATTCCTCCTTGTTTTGTTTGATTGCATATGCATTTGCACTTTGGTGTTGGTGATTTTGTTTTTGTTGTTTTCTTTTTTTTTTTTTGCTGTTGGTGATTTCTTTTTCTTTTGTGGCATTATAATATATTATTTACATAAAATTTACAATTTTTTTATTCCACTTCCACGAATGATACCATTACCTTTGACTGCTTTCTCCGTTGCGCCAAATATTGCTCCAGACGCTGCTGCTATTCCTTATGTGCCTAAGACTGGTAAAAGTTTCGGTATTATTGTACTAGTTAATACTGATAATGCCGGACCAAGAAAACCACCTTCTTTTGCCATCGCTGTCATTTGTGCAGCACTCAAATTTAAAACGAAAGTTTTTTTACGATCATACTTTTTTACTTGATTTTTTGTTAGCATTAATTTTGTTAAAACACCATCAGAAATATTAGGATTGATTTTTAATGATACCTGTTCTCGCTTTGCAATAGCAGCTACTAATTTTTTGACCTGACCATCAGTCAAATACACTTCTTTTACAATATACCTTGCCATTTTATATAACAACTGTAGTTAAACTTGAACTGTCATTTTACCTCCAATAGAATCTACTGTGATAAATCTATCACTAATAACTAATGCGTATACGTACAACGGCGCTACTGGAACCGCCCCAAGTGTCCAGGTAATTTCAATATCCGCTGTGCTGTCTACAGCTCGCTCGTTATGTTTACTAACATCAAAATGAAATATAGGATAAAGCATACGAAATTCCTCTGCTGATATTTGAGTTCCATCTTCAACATCTTGATATTTTTGCATTGCGTCAAGCAGGTACATGTACGGTAGAGAAATATTTTTATTAACGTCATCAGCAAAATTGCACTCGATAGCTCGTTCTGGATATTGCTTTGAATTTAATCTAGCGTATATTCGTCTGACATCAGCGTGGTCAAATATTGCATTATTTTGTTCTTGGTTTCCTCGTCGAGCGTGCTGTTGAAATACGACAAAGATATTTCTCGGCAGTTGTTCGCTTGATGTTGTTGTGACCCTCCATGTGTAGTCAGTAGTATTTGGAACCGCTGTCTGATATACCTTATGCTGCTTAAAGTAAATTCTGTTCGTATGCTTATCAAGCGTACTATTTAATTCTGACATTTTAGTGATTGATGGTGTTATACGTGGCATCCACAAAGCGAGTTTGTTTATGATAAACTGTACATCAGCCCCTCCATATCTAAACAAGCAATCGTTTTGGTCTGCTCGATCTAAAATAAGCGTATGTTTTACTCCGCGAAATACTTTATCATAATCGCGACAAAAGCCGAAAATTGTGCTTAGCGGAAGCATCATTGTAATTTGACGTGATCCTGCTGCAAGTTTTCTTCGCCTAGCAAAGCCTTCGTTATAACGTGGATTTCTCACGTCAAGTGTGTTAAGAAGTAAATTTAACATTGCAGTACCATCTGCAGCTGCTCCTGGTGGCGTTATATTTAGATTATTAAAAGCTGCTGTAAGAGAAACTCTTGTAGCGTTTGCATTAGCATCTGCAGCAGGTGCGACAATATCTAGTGCAGCAGCATTAGCAATGAGAAAATTTCTCACAATTACAGTATTTTCATCAGCATTAGCTCCATGTACTATAGCGCCTCTCTTTAAAAATTCTGTTGATTCAGCTATACCCCGTCCAGTATCTTTAAACCACATCATATTAGTTGCAGTTGATCTCGAGTAATCGTCGGAAAACGAGATAATATTGAAAATTGTACTTGCAACTTGTAGATGACTTGAAATATCTTCTACAGTTTGATTGGCCAGTTGATATCTAGCACTTTTGAATAAACACCAGCCGTTATTTATAAGAGCTACTTCTGCTCCAACTGCAATTGCAGCAGGTGGATTGGCTACTGTCATAATCTGACCACGAACTTCTAACATAGCCTTATGTGGCAGTAGAAATACATCTTCGTCTCTGGTGTTAAAGGTTCTAATACCAGTTTTATTTGGTTCGTTAGAATTTTCATCAAGGTACTCAACAAACTCGAATTCTGTCACATCGTTGTCGATGTCATAAGTTTCTGTTAAGTCGAGATAATTTTTAACAGACATTTTATTTTATTAGATTATACAAAATTTTATTGCGGCACTGTTACTTTAGATATTAATTTTTGTATGATCTGCTCGCCCTTTGGTGATAATAATTTTTTTGTTGTTGTTATCATAGCTTTTTGAGTTTCTTTTGTTGGAGCGATTTCTGAGATAGCTTGTTTTATTTCAGATGCAGTCGGTGGATCTCCTTTTATTTTATTAGCTATTTTTTGTCCCACCGCAGTCCCAGCGGCAGATGCAGCCCCAGTTGCAAAAGCTTTACCAGCGTCAATAGCAATTGGTGCAACTTTACGTGCTATACCCGGAATATTTTCAATAACTTTAGTGAATATATTTCCAAAAAATCCTCCTACTATTTTTCTTCGATAAACTTTTTTTCTTTGTTTCATTATATTTGATGTTGCATAATTTTTACTTTTGTTCGCGTAGATGTAAATAATAAGTTACAACTTCATTACTAACATGTAACTGTTTTCCTGATTGATCTGTCAACTGCATCCTTATACTTGATATTTGATCTTCAACGTTTAAAGGATAATATATAATATGTCGTGGAGATATTTGCATGAGAGAACCTGGCGGGACTTCTGGTGAGAAACTGTAAATCGTTTGACCTTTGCTACCTTTTGATGTATAAGAGCCAGAAGCAATAGAGCAATTTACTAATATTGTATTTACTTCTGTTATATTTGCTTCCAGTTCACTGTCATATGTAATAGGCTGATCAAGTGCAGTGTAAGTTTTTTCAGTAAATCCTAACAGTTGTGCAATACTTCTTTCTCTTGGTTCAAGATTGATTGCTATATTTTTCAAAGTTATCCTAGTTCGCAATGTGTTATAATTTGCTGCTAATTCAAAATTATCAGCCACACCGTCAGCTTTTGTTATGAGCTCTTTGATCGTCTTGTTTAGATCTTCAATATTATAAGCTCCTTGCGGAATTTTTATTTTTTTGTTGTAGATATTGGAGATGTTGTAATCATAGTAAAATACATTTCATCGTTAACATCATTTTTCACGTTAGGTATAGCATTTCAGCAAGTACAAGAAATTAATCATATTTCATATTGTTTTGTAGGATCTAGTTGGATAGGTGGAATATAATTTACTGAAAAATTTGCGCTATCTTCTGTAGACTCGCTAGAGTTTAGTAATAATGTTGTTTGCATTCCTTTAATATTATATCATTTTACAAAATTAAGTCGCCGCGATTAAGTCGCGGTGTAAAGTTTCATATTCGTCAGATGTTAATAATTCACTCGATCTTAGATGATCAAGTATGTCAATGATTTCATTATCAAGTTCAACACTAACATTCCCAGCTTCCTTTGATGATATTAATAACATTAATCTACCTATCATTTCAGTATTTGAAGTAAATACCTTTACACCAGTTCCTGTTTTTTCTTTTCTATATTTTTTTACACGAGATTTATCAGAAGTAAAAAATTTCCTTCTAAAATCCCACCCACTACCAAAACCTTTTGGTCTACTATTTTCTGCTGCTTTTTTAAACGTGAGAGCAATGACACCGTTTCTCATTCTTTCATAAAGTGGAGTCATATTATCAATCTCTGTAACCGTGTTTATTTCATCTTTAGCAGTAACTCCATCATTAAATATTACATCTAATCTATCGATTAATTCTTGATATTCTACATTAGTCCACTTGTTTATATCATCAATATCTATTATATTTTCTTTGTTTAAAAAATCATCATATTCACTACCTTTTATCTCATCATTTGCTCTTTTTGTAAAATAAAGTCTTTGATCACCAACTTCCATAAACTTTACAGTAAGCTCACCAACTCTTTGTTGCTCCTCTTTGATATCTTTTATATCTCCTGATAAACTTGTTATAATATTTGTTATTCCTTGCGTTGTTAACTCTGCTAATCTTCGCTCAAGTTCCAGTGGATTGTTTATCAATCGATCTGTTTCAGCTTGTCTAGCAGCAGGATCAGCTATATTTGCTGTAAGTGCCTCAATTAATTTTCTTTTTTCTTCATCAGATCTGGTAACAAGTTTTGCAGCAGCTGCTTCTTGTTGTTCTTAAACAATTCCAACCAAACCTTTTTCCTGCAGTTGTTTAAGTTCTTCTTCTAACAGTGGTTTAGTTTCAGGTTGTTTACCTAATAATGCTTCAGTAACCGGCTTGAAAATTGTAGCTGTTGCTTCTGTAGCAGTTATTTGCCCACGTCGTGCTTCTTGTACTTTTTGCTTAAGTGATGCCTGAGATTGAGCAAGTTTATTTTAGATCTTCTATGTGTTGTCTGTATCTTGCTCGTTTGTCCATTATTATAATTATAAATTTTATAAAATTGAAACGCTTTACTGTAAGTAACTGTTAATACAACAGCGAAACATTTTAGTTGGATCATTTGTAAGTTTATCAAACAAGAAAAAGTTGTATTTATCTTTTGTAGCATTACGGTAAAGTTCAATAAACTTATCTTTTGTCACGCCACCGCATTGCTCGCTTGCAATATTTCTAACGTCAACATTATCCAATCCTGGAAATAAAATAAAACAACCCGTATTTCGCCTAATAAACCTGTCAACATTATAAAATCCTTGAGCGAGATAAACGGAATTACACTGTTTGTTACGTGACAGTGAGAAATATGATCTTATTTTGTTCATCTCCATGTTGTTTAGCGGAATATCATCAAAAACTACTATCTTATGTTCATCTGCATCAAGTTGATTAACTGGAATAAGATCTTCTGGCTGCCTAATTATAAAAAAATCTTCACCAGCTTTACGATCATTACGAAGCTTGTTATTATACTCACTTAATAACTCATACTTATCTTGCTGTGGATTGATTGTGTAAATATAAACTCTATCGTAGTTAAAATTATCACCAAGAAGCAAGTTCATAAGCAAATTTGTTTTCCCCGATCCAGTTCGCCCAACAATAAGATAATGACAATCAGGAAGTTCATTGTTATGTTTATGCTTCACTAGTCTCTCTGTATCAAAGTTTAGTATCGACGATTTTGCCATTTTGTATAATATTAAACTAGTGTTGATAATTTTATCTAGGACAGTAAATAATGAGTTATTATACAAAATTTGGAACATTATTAGGAGATTTATCCACAGGTGACTTATCCAAATATGCAACTCTTGATCGGCTCAAAAATGAAATCAATAATTTACTAAATCTTACCAGCGTAGATCCAGATGAAGTCGTCATTTTCCAGGACAAAGAAGGACGATTAAAGACGAGTAACGTAAAACTGTCAGATGTAGTTGTACGAAATACTGCTGCGATTGCTAATAATATCATTACTTTTAACAATCTAGGTAATATACAAGATTCTGGTAGGTCAGTTAATGATTTTGTTAAAAAAGATGGTGATGTATTTAGTGGGAATATTGTTATGAAACAAAATAAGATTACAGATCTTGGAAACCCAACTGAGGATGGGGATGCTGTCACTAAAAAATACGTCAATGATTGGGACGCTTCAATTACTAATGAAATCACAGCGCTCAAAACTGATTTTACCAGTCACGTGAACACATTTTTAAGTTTTCGCAGAAACATAAACAAAATTAGAGATGAATTTTTTGGAAATCCATCAAATGTTAGCATTACACTCGCTAATATTAACACAAATCTCAATGATATTAACACAAAACTCAATGATATTATTAGTGGAATTCCTAATATTGCTGAGAAAACGAGTATGATTAAAATTCCTCACAAACAGATTAAAAATATTGTGTATGCTGTTGCATCTGGGTCTAGTACATGGACGAGGCAAAATAATTCTATCAAATACACTGCAGAAGTTACTGGTATGTATAGATTGTCAGTGATTAGCACTGTAAATTTTAAAATATATACCACATCATCTTCATTACGTAATTTTAATAGGTCTTCTGGAACTGTAATTATATTATTACTAAAAGGTATTGAAAAATAATTTTCAATTGAACTGGTTGATACAATTTCAGTAGTTGAAGCCGATTATCATTGGTGTTTGGAATTTGTAACTGATTTATCATAACTATGTAAATAAATATTATAATGAAAAAAAGTATAGTTGATTTTAATCATATTTCAAAAGATATTTCAGAACAGGATGTGGACACACTAATACAATACTATAAATATTATCACAAAAAACATTGGTGTGTTAAAAAATGTTACAAATACTACAACAAGATCCTTCGAGTAATATCATATCTACCATTGTTAATGACCAGTTCCGGTATAATTTCAAGTGGGATATCGTTAAATCCCTTTTTGTTAATTATATCTGGTATTGGTGTTTCACTTACAGCGGCGTGTAAAAACGTAGAACCAAGACTTTTGATAAAAAAGCATGGATGTTTAACATCAATTAAAACTTACAAGAAACTACTTGATCAGATCCGGTCTTACCTACGAGGAATCAAATATAATATGGATTATTTATTACGTGAATTTCGTATTATTGATAATATGTTAACAGACATTCTACCAATGAGGGTTAGCAAGTATGAAAAAAAAATATCAAAAAAAATATGAGTAACGTAAAATTTTATCTAAACTTAAGATATAATATAACTAAAATAATATCATTTTCATTCTAATGCTAGTTTAATTTCCACCTTGTTAACTGAAACATTCTAATACACAGTTTAATTTTCATCCTGTTATCTTGTGGTAAAAACCCGTTTGCCGTCTTTAGAATAATTGTATTCCACACATGCGCTGTTCTAACAAATTAGTCACCTCTGTGTAAAGAGCTTATCGCATTCCAACACCTGTTGTTTTGTTTGGTTACAAAATACCTGTTTACATAGTAGTAGTAGGGGGAAAAAAGAGGTGGGGGAGGGTGAGTCAAAACCCTGTTTTATTTTGGAAAAAAAAGGAGGTGGGGTGGGGGATAATTTAGGACTATAATTTATACTTGTTTGGATGGTAAAAAAAAACAAAGTGAGTTGAAAACCTGGTTTTCCTCTACTACTGTTACAAGGATAAATAATTCCCTTGTATCAGACTATCACTAATTAATTTTTTATGGATAAATAACGAACAATAATTAATGCAAATATTAGAATTGTTGCCTTTTTGTGTGTAATTTTATTTGCATAAAAGATACCTAGAATATAAAGTTTTATTCTATTTATAACAACATTGATTTTATGATATATTGCTAAACTATTACAGTTTAACTCTTACAGAATAGACATTTTGGTAGATTGTGCTAAATTTCTGTGTACTTAATGAGGATTTCATTAAGTAATTTTGTTCTGTAGATCATGATCTTCTCGAGATTTTATTCTTCAGTACTTTATCGTTTCTTGATCCAATTGTTCTATCTCCTTTTTTGCTGTTTGTCTTATTTCACGTAAAGTCTGGTGAGAATTATAAGTTTCCGTTACACTTTGCCTTATAAGATGGCTGAAACACTACAAATATGTATCAAAATTGTCAGGGTCTTAGTGACTTCTAATAACAAGAGACCCTTTTACATTTCTAAATAAATTAAAATTATGGCGTTTCTTGTTTTTAAGCAGTTCATATTACTCATATATTAACCTCGAATGTTAATAAGGTAGAGGCAATGAGACTGTGATTTGTCACCTTATTCTAACGCTAACGATAGTTTGTATTCTATTCTTAGACCGATTTGAATTTTAAAGCCTCCTTTAAACTAAACCTTATCATCAAGGTTCTTGTTTTAGTTTAGATAATAGCCGGGGAAAACCTTTATTACACGAATCATGTCATGTAGTCTAAATAATAACAACGCAAAGTTTCATAGGAATATTAAAAAAAAAATAAATGTATTTGAAAATTATTTTAAGTAAAATTGAAATTAAGTATAAAATCCTATTTAGATTGTATTAGCATGAATATGGGAAATTGCTTATACTTAAAAATTATAAACAAATTTTTAGTTAAATTCACACAGTTTATCTACACGAAAATGGAGCGAAATTATGTATTTTGCAGAACTATTATATATGATTATTCCGGGAAGGAGATCCAGTCTCAATGTATGTGTTTAAGAAAACGATTGTTTGAAAGTATTTTTATGATAGAAAAGAACAAGAAATAGTTACATACACAGATAGAAAAATACTTAGATATTATTGCTGGAAAGGTGGAATAATTTAAAACATAGTGACAGTCATATAAAAGTATCTTTACAGAACAAATATTGATCTATTCTATAACTGGCATTTTAAGCCCCAACCCCATTTCCTTTAAATAATTTATGTGTAGGAATCACTTATACATACAATGTAACTGAATTACTATATTCAAGTTTAAATTTATGATAGATCTGTATGTTATCGCTTTTTATTGGCACATTGTAACTTTAACATTTCTGTTAAAGAGTGTGTATTTATGTTGCAATGTGTTGCTGTGCTAATCAATAGTTAGTCTGCATCATTGGTCAACTTTTGTTGTTAGTTTGTTTGTTTGTATTATTGTTTTTTTTTGTTTTGTTTATTTTGTTAAGAAATGTCATTTTTTCCGCCAGCTGTTCTAAACACATCTTTCCTTTTTTTTGGTTTTCATTATCACCATGATTCATGGGAAATGGCAAATGTGAGTTTGATTTTCTCAGATTGGACTAGGTCACCGTATCTACGTTTCCATGCGCCTTTGAAATTATTACAGGATTCCTCCGTAGACCAAGATAAAGTCTTGAAACATATATGCATTATTCCTTCTACGACCTGATAATTAAATACTCCTGATTACGAAATCAAAATAGTCGTCTACCAATACTAATGTGTTCAACTTTGAAACTCAGATATATTTAGGTCTCACTGAATAGTTTCGTATTTTGACACCTACACCTAATTTATAAGGTATAGAGGATACTATCTTAATAAACATAATTATGGGCGATTTGTTTATAAATTAACACAGACACTGAATCTGCAGTCTGGTTTACATTTGCTTTGAGTTCTGTTTGAAAATGGAGTGTTTTGTTCGGTGAATCTTTTTGACAATTAGACTATTACAGGTAATCATGTCACGGGCACCAAATGAATGGTTAACTTGGTCTACATCTTCAAAAAATGTCTGCTACAGATGTAAATATTTCAACACAAGGTTGTAAAAGGGTAATGATAATCACGCCAATTTCTTGTAGTGACAGCGAACTGCTACCGTACAATGGGTCTAGATTGATTGTTCGAGCTACCTTATCAGTGAAAAAAGAAATTTAAGTAGTAACTGACTCGGAAATTAACGCTATAAAAGAGGTGTTATCCGAAGTTTTGGTTGAGTACAAAAGATTCTAGCTTCACAATCAATTAACCTAAACTCCTCAATTAAATAACTGACAAAAATGATTTTCACAAAAGTAATTGGTCATTGTTTTTTATTAGTTTTTATTTGTGTGTTTAGTAAAGAATCATTCTCCTTTTTTTTTCTTAGTCCCATGGGAATTTACCAATAGACACGAGGCACATGCCTAGAGTCCCTCGCAGCAGGGGACCCTGCAGCGGCCTACACACTAAATTTTAGTGTCGGTTGTGTTAGCCGCTTAGTATTATATTAATAAATTTAACAAAATGACATGCAAATGGAAATGCAATGCATTACACTATATCTGAGACTGAAAGATTCAGGCGCAATTCTGGTTATTTTTAAGGTTAGGGTCTGTGCCTAGAGCCCCCAAACTTCAATTGACTGCTATAAGTATAGTTCACATTGTGTCACTAACAAACACATTGTTAAAGGAATAAATGTGTCGCCGATACATTTACTGAATCTCTCGGGGTAAGATTAACTAGATCTCTCCCTACGAGGCCATTTGTTTTGATCACGTGACAACATGACGCCATCGTTAACCTAACTGTATATCGTAGTGCAAAGCGCGGAGCATACGAAGCACGGAAGACAGACTAGCCTAAATACCGACGTTTTGATTACACGTTGTTTTATATACCAGTATACGAAAGTCGTGTAGGTTACATAAAATATAAGTGAATTATTTTGTACAAATTTATTTTGTTATTGAAATTGGTTTCCATGTTTCGATATCTAATACAGAATTTATTAAAATATGAAATATTAGAAAGTAAAGAATGGATTAAAAGAAGGCGTGTGAAGGTAACATGGCTTTGAAACCAGAACTGGCGTTAACGCTCAATAATTTAATGACTCAGCGAAATGTTGTTATTAGTATAAACACCTCCGCAATAAAGGATGGCCTGTCGCGTTTTCTTCCCATGGGACGAAAGTGTTGCAGTCGCAGAATGGCCTGAACAGTTCCTCGTCGGATAATGATAAAACCGTGTAGTCCCCATAAAATCCCAGCCAAAAATGTACGCTTTAGCTCTTTTCTATGCATGTTAGAGAGTTTGTGACATACACTATTATATTTGTCCTGTCAAGTCTTCTCATATGAACGTTACTTGTCATTACTGTTGTTTTCATCTTTACACGTATGTACATCATGTCCTTGTCATTTTTAGATACGTTTAGGTTTCTTGTCATTCTTATCCGTAAACCGTATCCCTGTCACTCTTATACGTAGTTACATTTGCTACAGTATTATTCTCCTAAGAGAGGAAACAAAATAATGAATAAATGACATACGATTTGGACGTGAATCTCAGGTCATTGGCCACTAGAATTTTAACATGAACCTTCGGGAAAATAAGGAAACCAGAATTTCTTTCGAAATTAATATATTTAATCACTGTCGACAGATCATACAAGCAGATTCATAATACATAAGTATCAGCTGTCAGTTATTTCAAAATCTGGTTTTATAATAAATACCGTAAGCAAATAAAAATTAACAGACTTTGCAACTGTATGTTTCAAGGGCGGAACTAGGAAGAAATGTATATGTATACCTGAAAACACACACACACACACACACACACACACACACACACACACTAAAATGTGTACGAAACGATCAGAATGTTTCCTAGAGTAAGTTTTCTTTACAGTTTACAACTATGCAACGCAAACGCTTAAATCTCTCACCTCCATGGGCGCATGCACATACAGGTGGGTGGTGGACACTTCACCTCTAAACATGTTTTGGACTACATCCGTAAAACTGAAAAAAGGACCACTACTTGTTTTGCCCACACCCGACCAGCTGAAAATAATTATTCTGTCCACCTTGTTCACCTCCCCCAACCCACCAGGAGATTTATTTCACAGAACCCTTATTTACACATCAAAGTGTATTTTTTATGATCCAGATAAGCTACATTGGAAACGAATGGTAAAAGGCCAAATTTATGAAGAAACAAAATCTGAGTGGTTAACTAGGGAAACGACCGAGATTTTTTTGATTTATAATAGTCTAGAAAAGCAATGGACCGTCATTTATACACCAGTGATGTTTCTT
>JAEAOA010002345.1:10575000-10732500 GCA_016746295.1 Potamilus streckersoni | reverse complement strand
AAGTAGAGGAGTAGAGGTAGTCTGGGAAGTGCGGAAAAAGAAGGGGAAGTAACCTAGAGAAAATTAAGGAAGACCTAGAGGCATTAGGAGATGAACATAAACCAAGGACAGGGCGAAATCTCTCACACTAGAATCATATGATGAGATAGGCTCAAAGGGTCTAGCGAAAGCATCTTTCATGTTTAGATCAAAATGATATCGTTCCTAAATGGATCTAAGCAGAACATGCAACTTAAAAGAGTAATGTAACAAGAATCAATGTATAGTACTTATATAAACAGATATGTATGATATAAGCCGATATGACAGATGTATACAACTATGATCAATGTATAGAATTTATACACAGATATGGACAATGTACATGGTATAAATGGTGATCAGTGTATAGAATTTATGGACAAGGTATGACTGTATCACCAGGAGTGAACCATGTTACGTATCGGCTCGTTTAATGTAACATAAAGAAAAGAGCGAAGACAAGCTTTGTAAATTTTAACCAAAATAATTTTATTTTCCTAGAGAACACGGTGGAAAGATACAAATTGGAAACAATACTTAGGATTTACGTGGAAGATAAAAAAAATTATGCTTAAACTGTAAAACATACAAAAGTCCTGTGACTAAACAGTTATAAATTGATGTAGTCTGAATCTCCATTCTTTTCTAAGATGGCTGATTATTACGTCAAACGAAGGTTAACACAAATGATGAATCACAATTTGTATTGTTCAGTTCCAATTTAGAAATAATTTCAGCAGATGTCTTTGTCCACAATCCAGTTGTGTAGTTCTTCAGGGAAAATAATTATTCTTTAAAAAATAGATGAAGTACAGCTATCATCAAAAGCAAAACAAATGTTGTTCTTTATAGGTACTAGAAACTTATTAAGATGTTATAATCTGACTCTCTAAGATGTTAAAATATATTTTTGACTATGACTGGCTATTTTGTAGGTAATTGAGTATTTAAAGCAAACTAATCCGTCACCCAATGCACGCGCATGGAGAAATCATGAAGATTTCGATATCTAGCCACATCGCAGTATATAATGTCAACAAGTATTATTAGTAATTACCGTGGTCACAGCCTATCATTTACAAACCTATTTCTAACTGTTTACTTAATACGACAAAAGCGCCATATAAAAATCGTGCTTACATGAGTCATATTTACGTACTAAATAAATACCATGTTTCTAACAAAATATCAGACCCTGCGAACATAACTACCATGATAATAATTGTTACATTAATTGATATAAAGTGAAATAAAGAACTAGAAAGAAACCAAATTTTAACACACGCATGTAAGTTAACTACAAGGTCGTAACAACAATGTTTAGAATCTAAACAAAAATATGAATAAAGGATACATGTATTATTGATAATGTGTGTGTGTTGGCGTGTGATTTGAATTTTTAATGTTACTTTAACAATATTGATATTGAATAATGCTGATTTCAACAATGGAACATATGAATTTATCAGTGTGTATTGATGATCACGACGCATTTCTCGTCGAAAGGTTGATTTTAACCATTATATTGGCTCAGTATGATACAATGGGATCTCTTCTTAAGGTGAAGAAACATTATAATCATATTTGTCTATAATAGTTATTTCAATATCTTTAACTAATCTACAAGTAGCAAAACTAATTTTATTACATTACTAAAATACTTTTTTGCAATAATTTGAATAACTTCACCATGGAAACAATTCCCAATGATACAAACGAGAACAGACTGGAATAAGATTTATAATGAATGAGATAATGTTCACCATATTGAAGAAAGCATTAGAATAATAAAACTAATAAGAAATGTATCAGCTTAGTGTGTGTGTGTCTGTGTGTGTATAAAATTTGATTTTCATTTGATTTTTCTGCTTATTATTATTTGATTTTTCTGCTGTATATGACGTAATCGTTTTAAACGTTTTAAAGACTAATACCCATGTGGAAAACAAAACTGTTCAATGATGTATCCATATTTTTTATATATTCAGAAAAATATCATTAATATCTGACATGCTACATATTTGAGTCAAACCCTTTATCACGACTGGTAACGAAAGGAAAACTAAACAGAGAGATGATTGAAAGACAAACTTATCTTCAATTTATTCTTTACATGGGATATTACTTAAAATACGACAGTCATTCTGAAATATAAGGACAATAAACTTTGGTTCCTAAACTGAAAGTTGTTTTGAAATAATTTGGAGGCATCATTCATATCTATATTCGATTTCAATACAGACGAAATGGCGATTGTTAGTAACTTTTTGCCAAGGAAAACCAGTTAGCGGCGAATAAATATTTGAATTTGACGACTAGGAAATCGAAAGAACGTCTTACACATTTTTATTATATGGAAACTATTTCTGTCTTTAAATTTCCGGAGTAAAGTATATCTTATGGAAACTGATACAATGTTTCACCACGCTGACAATGATTTATTCTCAGATAATTTCCAAGAATAATACATATAATAACTTTATACCACAATTAATAATACTTGATATACATGATCCTCCTTCCTTTGGAGCATCGCGAGATTTAATCCACGACATAGACTTGTTCATTTGAATTATCTGTATTCCCACATCTCATTGCTGCAAAATTCTTAATATCCGTAGGCTTAATATGAAGGGTGGGTGTGTGTGTGTGTGTGTGTGTGTGTGTGTGTGTGAGAGAGAGAGAGAGAGAGAGAGAGAGAGAGAGAGAGAGAGAGAGAGATTTGGATTTTTAACGTAGCTTTAACAATTTTTCAGTCATGTCGCTACGATGTCTGCAGTGTGGCACTTTATACTGATGTCAAGCATTGGGGCATTATCCCGAAGACACGTAGCATGATGACCCACCCAGTGATATCATCCTGACTCCAGGCCGACCGGTCCTAACATTAACCTCTTAATGCTGAGAGTCTAGCTAAGCAAAAGCTGTTAGTAACATTTTTATGTCTTTGGTACAACTTGGCAGGGGTTCGAACCCAGGACCTATCGCATCCGAAGCGGACACTCTATCTACTAGATCACTGGAGCAGTCCTTCATATGAAGCTGCTAAATGGGTTATATTTATAAAGCCCTTTTGGATATGAAAACTTGAATGGTCTATAAACCTGTCTTATCAACTAAAAAGATAGTTAAGAAGATTTTATTGATCTACTTTTTTGATTGTCACTGTCATGATGGGAGAATTTATGGTGTAGAAGTGATCACTTGAGGGTTAATGTGTGTCCTCACTAATTTGAGTGGCAGTTTAATTAGCCTATTTATGATGTACAAAATTAATGAACATTGGTGTGGAATAGTCCGAAACATTTGAGCTTAATGTCACACTAAGTTTCAACCAAATGTAACACAGTTTTTAACCTTCCCAGGACACGCTACTTGTGCAATCGTCCATTTTTTGTGAACTGGTCTGAAAGTTGGTTCGCCATATTCTGCTTGCCACATCCTGTAGCCTCACAGTTAGCAAGATAGTCCATGCATATGTTAACATAAATTCTGTCTAGACCCGGTAGTTGTGTCATAAATTGCTTTTATTCTATTTTCTTTTGTTGTTGTTGTTGTTGTTGTTGTTGACGTTTACATAGATTGTTTGTCTATTTTATATTTTTGTGATAAAGCTAGATCATAAACAAATGCACATCTATTCTCGTCTTTTCCGCCAGCTTGTTTTATTTTCCTTCTATTCGATTGCGTATTTTCTCCTAAGCTTCTTTATAAGCCTGATTCAAATATCTTATGATTTTCAGTTCCTTTGCAATGTTCTCTGAAATCATCTCCACATCCATGTAGCCTGCTTTTTCAAACGCTAATAACTGCCATATTTGAATGCCTTCCACATTTGCATTTAATTGCACCGTTATCAGTATTTGTGGCTAAGTGATAGAACACCTGTTACATTTCAAATATCAATTCTTAGTTTGTATGCGCAATGCTTAGAGCGTCTAAATGATTGGCTACTTAGTTTTTCCTTTTGCTCGGTCGTTTTCACTTTTGTTGTTACTAGCACGCTCCTTAAATTAATTTTAATAATACTTTCAGCCTTTTATAATTTTTGTAATACAACATTTGCCTTCCAGTAATTTACAAAGTGTTTTCGAAAGTAAGAACTTAATTTATTTTTTTATGTTGTATTGCGATTGAACTTTGTGGCGCTCGGTTGTTCTCCTTTTCATTGCCTAAGTATTATGTATTGATAAATATAGTTGCTATAGTATTTGTTCTGATCAGACATTATTTCGATATCGTACCAGTACTGTTGCTGTCTTCTCGCTCACAAAACCTTGCACTTCTCATAGTGAAGTAATGTTGGAATATTTATGTTTCTTATTAAAACTGTAAATGTTTCTTTATACATGATATTATAATGCTGAACTTTCACATATTGAGTTGATAGTTAATTGTACTGACATTTTTACAAATTCATTCATCATGAACACGCACCTTGACTGATAAATAGGATTCTCTCTCTCTCTCTCTCTCTCTCTCTCTCTCTCTCTCTCTCTCTCTCTCTCTCTCTCTCTCTCTCTCTCTCTCTCTCTCTCTCTCTCTCTCTCTCTCTCTCCATACATACATACATACATACATACATACATACATACATACATACATACATACATACATACATACATACATACATACATACATACATACATACATACATACATACATACATACATACATACATACATACATACATACATACATACATACATACATAGAGTGAGTCCAGAGAGAGAGTGGTACGCGTTTCTCATGGCCTATTGTGTGTGTGTGTGTGGTCAATTGACTAAGGAATTACAAAAGTTAATATTATAGAATGGGATTGTTTTCTGTGATAATAAGCAGTGGTTCCCTGATACGCGACGGGAAGCCAAGGAGGAAATGTGCATGATTTTGGATGTCAAGCTTGATGCACTTGAAAACTTTAGGCTTCCATGCGCATAAGAGAAGACATTTTAATCTAGTTTCGAGTTCAATTTATAAAGTTCTTGAACACAACCTTTCTCAAAGCAAATTACTCAAGTGAACACCAAAATGGCGACATGAAAGTAACGTGGCGCCCTGAAGTCTGACTGAAGTTATTAGACAAAGAAATTTCATACTATGAAGACTAAGAGAAAAGGAAGAAGTAATCCCAAAGTAAAACTAATATTACAATAAAAATGATGGTACGTCAAACTGCAAATAATTAATTTATAAAGATAGTAATACGGATTTTCCACTTTGCTCTCTTGGCTGTATTAATAAAAAATGATGTCATACTGCATAGGTTCAACAAACCTTAGGTCATTTTACTCGTTGGTTGATAAATATCATAGGTGTCCTCGTGACCAAAGCATTAATATGACTGTCCGAATTAAACTGTAACCTCCTATGTATTAGTTTTTGTGTGATTTTTGTTTATTTTGTAACCTCTTTCCGACATGTCCTTGACATTTTTATATGTAATTACGTATGTATCTATCATCTGTCTCCGATTGGAGATTTATGAATTACATACGGTGCTGACGTTCATCCGGTCATCTGTTTTGCTATATATATTTATTGTGTTGGACCAACTTTCACAACCAATTCCGTTAGTAGACGTCTAGAAACTAAATTCAATACAAAGAACGTTTACGAAAACTTTTTTGAAGGTGAGTAGTTTTCTATAGAACCGTAAATGTATTTCAGTGATGTTTTAACACGCACTAACACGCACACACATACACACACACACAACACACACACATACAGGGCACGATTTTTTAATCAAGTTTCAGCCCTACAACTTGATATATTACACTATGCCAACAATTAACAAAATTAAATGCAGAATTTGACCTTTATTTTTAGTTTATTTTTTATTGATTTATTTACTAACTTGCTACATTTTTAAGTGAAAATTAGGGACACATTCATTACATAATGCTTTTACCATCACTTTTCCCAAACATTTCCTTTTTTTAAATAAGGGCTTTTTGATGACTTTTTTCTGTCCAACTATTTGTCCTTGGAAATTCTTTTATTCATGTCCATATGGAAATCACATGTGGCGGGGTTATCTTCCCCTCCTTTTAAATCACCATCAAATGAAAGCGAGCTCAAATGTACAATAAATTCAGTTTCATTGGCATGACTTCCAGTTGTATGACAATAATTTTATAAATGCGGTTTAAGCAGGAAGGAAATTAATATACTGCATACAAAAATTACGGGTTAATACCATATATTAGGCAGAGCGCACGGGTTAATACCGTATTGTATATGCATATTGCAGAGATTATGGGTTAAGACCATACTGTATGTAGAGATTACTGGTTAAGACCATACTGTATGTAGAGATTACCGGTCAAGATGATTGGAAAGTAGAAGTAGTTATTAAGTTGTCTAAACTGCATTTTGTATTCCCTGCTACTATAATGAATACATGAAGCCAGGGAATGATGAACACCCTAAGTCATTAATTTGTTATTCAGATTTCTTTATTTCTATTTTTTCTGTTTTTCTTTTTTCTTTTTTTTTCTTTTTTTTTTCTTTTTTTTTTTTTGAAGCAGACATGCATACAGACGAATTTTTCTGAATTTTCTATGGCACACTTCCATCCCTCCATTCTTTTACCTCCGCATTTTAGACCATGGTGTAATATATAAAATTTCAACTTAGTCGTGCACAATATGTAAGCTTTCATCAGAGTTGTTGACGTTATATACATTTTCAGCTTAGCAGTATGCATTGTATAAACTTTCATCATATTCGTACACTTTTTGTAATATAATAGTTATTCGTGTTCTATTTGTCAGCGACGTACTGATCTAAAACATTCCGCCCGTAGCAGAGATCCACATTATCCTCCTTTACCCTCTCTTATTCTCTTTCCTTTTCATTCCTCTCTCCCCCCCTCTCTCTCTCTCTCTCTCTCTCTCTCTCTCTCTCTCTCTCTCTCTCTCTCTCTCTCTCTCTCTCTCTCTCTCTCTCTCTCTCTTTCTCTCTAAATATTGATTAACGTGTATATAATTTAAAGAGAAATGTTATATTCAGAAAATTGCAATTACATCTGATGTTACATATTTTGGCAGGAATGAAGAATCCAGTCGGCATACTTTTGATCGCCCTTCTGTTGACATCCACCTTGAATCTATGTAATGCCCAGTTCGGGTTTGGTGGTCCGTTTGGAGGAGGAGGATATTACGGCAGGAGAGGCTTTGGACATGGACATGGTGGTTTCTATGGAAGAAGGGGATTATTCTTTGGAGGAGGAGGAGGAGGAATTCTCCCTGGATTGCTGTTAGGAGGATTGCTTTTCGGATAAATATATTGGTAAGAGAAATTCATTGTTTCACTAAAATTTCACCTACCATGAATAATTACATCGGTTGTATTTAATACATATTAATATATATTTAATACATTATTCCATTAGAAATTCACATTCTAATGAATTTGTGATCATTAGTATACCTTTAAGATTTTTTAATGATATTTTAATAATACGCATAAATCATGAGGTTTCACTATGTATATTATATATGTGGTACGTTTTCGTACAAGTATTAACTAGTTTCTAAAGAACAATTGAACTTTATCATATGCTTAAATGCGTCAGAATTAATTTAAAGTGAGACTGTATTGATCGTTATGATAGAAGTCTTTATTTCATCTTATAATTATCTCTTGATTCCTTGGAAAATATAACAATTTTTTCAACTAATATTTCATTCTGCTGTAAAACAGACATAATAATAGTAAAAGACCAGTCCAAATTTTAGATCTTAAGCACTAAATATCTAGTGAATATTGCAATGAGTTTTAATCATTTCTTAGAGCAATTTATATGTCTTTTTTCAGGATCAAAGATGAATATGAGGGATATATCAATTATACGTAGGTTTTGTTTATTACGTTGCATGGAATATATGTTTAATTATAGACCGTAATATTTTCCTCGTTTTGTACTTTTAATGGAAAATGGTGTCAGAATGTTTTTAAGAAAATAAACAACAAAATAGTTCATTATTTGAATGAGTTTCTTGACTTCAATTCATTTCTTGATAAACATTTTCTTGCACACATTTTACATCAACATGGAATAAGCAATTCAACTAGTGATAGATAAGTAGTGCAGAAATTATAATTCTGGTACGCTTATTATGTCCTAAACTAGTTTTAACCAGTTTCCATTCATCACTAGTCACCAATCTGGTTCACTTATCCAATTAGATGTTTTTAATTTAGGTTTGATTTCTGAAAACAACTCTACGTTTGCCCTAAATTTGTATCTTTATATAACTACTTTTGAAGATTATTAACGGATAAACTTTTGACTAAAATCACATTACAAGTAAATTTTGGAACATTCATAATGTATAATAAATATGTTTTCACTTTTGTTTTTCTAACGTTTAATCCATAGTAACCTAGATTCTTTTCTTTGTTTGATTTTAATAAAAGTTTTGCTGATAGTGGTTTAAGTCTTTTAAAACAATTTTAAAGACCTGATGTCTAGATTTTTCAATAATCCTTCAAAACCGGAGATCTAGGCTTTTCAGAAATTTACTTAAAAGCCCAGTCCTCGACCATTTTCCCTATAAACCAAAACCCATATCTAACCAACATTTATGGTATATCATAACTTCTAGTTTACTCAATAAACACCGTAGACGGTGCCTCACCACATTTGAGAGCCTACCCACACATTCACCAGCCTCCCGACAAACACACCGATGAACGAAGTGGTCTTTATTTCATTACTGTATTAATTTTGAAAGCGTTATTTTGATTTGTCATAAACTAAACAGATTAAAAAATTCGCAAAAGTTCTTCAAGCCAAAATGACTAATGTTGCAACTCCATGGTCTTAAACTAAGCAACAGAAAAAAATAAAAAAGCAACAAGGTTTGTAAAATTTAACAAATGATTAAAATATGTAAGTTATAAATGAAATTTTAAATAGAATTGATAGTGTTGAGAATTAAATCCCAAATAATCCTAAAAGTTATGGCTCAAGTCCAAATGTATAATTATTCAATGTGTTGATGAACGAATAGAATTTAATGTGCTTATGTGCCATTAATCTTGATGTATTATAATTATTACGACTCTATGGTAACAAACTATGGAACAGAACGAAGAAAAATCAACAAGTTGTTTAAAACCTAACAATGAGTTTAATTATCAAAGTCTTGATGAAAACGTAAGAGCAACTTGTAATATTATGATGTGACTCCAGAATAATCCTGATAAACATTTGTGTCATTCCCAAATTAATGAAAAGTTCTAAATGAATTTCAAAACCGGAAGTTAACTTTTAGAATCGTGCTTAAGTCATCCATAACTCCTTCGAAAATTCAAACCAGTTCCAAAAAAGAGTGTAAGCAAATGTTTTTCTTCTCGAATAATGTCAAAGTGCAATATAAAATACGTCTGCAGGCTTACAACAGTAACACGAGAAATGAGAATCACTCCAAAATCGGAATGAAAGTAATTGTTCAGTTCTATCTTTTATATACACAGTCTTCTGCGAGTATGGTTCGCAATAGACCCTAAATGACGGAAATTAATCGTCATTTTGCGTCAAACTGGAACATTCGTGTGACCGAGCCTAACCAGTGGGAAGTTACTGAATCCTTCTAAAAACGTCGATTACAGATCAGTCAACGAAAAGTCAAGCTATAGCGCCACTAAGTCTTAGTATAAAGATTATTATACAAATTTTCGAAACATAAGTAAGCCTCTATTATATAATTGCTATGTAATACTAAACTATTAATATACCCAGGTCAAGTAGGCAAAATTTAACTAGAGATATCCTATACAATTTTCATCCTTGAACAAAAATTAAGAAATAATATAAAATCATGAACTAGAAGTTAAAAATTTAGATATATAACACATAGATATAATCCAATAATCCAAATATAGTGTTTAGTCAAGATTTAATAAGCACTTTATAATTTCAATGATTTATTTAAATAATCATCTCAAATGGTAATTGAACACAACAAAAATTGATTCAACATAAAACAGATGTTTAGATAGGAATAAATAATTCGGTCGACAACAACTTTTCCGGAACTCACATTCAAGTAGACATGTTGCTTACATATTAGGCACATAACACGTTGCATTCAAATGAAGATTACACTCATCAAACATGGACAAAAATTAAATACAAAATGTCGATGTACCTAACCGTACTCGGAAGTATGCATCATATGGTCACATTATTATCGAGATATTGGTGATCTTATTTATATTAGTGATTGTACTGGTCATGTAAAAATACATAATTTTATTATATTGATAGCAATAATCAATTCATAAGTTATTACTCTTGGAACAATATTATTTTAACAAATCCCATTAACTCAATATAACCACAGGAGAAATAAGTGATGCCAACTTCGTATACATTTGCCTCTTTAAGAGTATCTTTGCATAATGAATATATTTTGAACCACTGGATTCGACATCATAGCCAATTTGATGTAAGAATGTAGAACCGATCACGTCTTCTTGGACAGCCAACTGCACCATAATTCTTAAGCTGACTGCCATAACGGTTCAACGACAATCGTTAGCAGTGGGCTTTGTTCAAACATAATATTAAGAATTTTCCTTAACATGAACATTATTGAAAATATCTTAAAAACATCCTTAAGTTGCTTTAAAAAAAGATTCTTCAGTTGTGGAAGTCCGATGAAATATTCTGAATTTTACAATTTGTCTATAAAAATGTCTCCTTTCACTTTATACAAACATGCTCAAATAGGAACATAATTTAAACATGATGATATGCGCCTTATTAAATCATGTTTCATTATTAACATTAAGTATAACTAGTCATACACGTTATGTATTCGCCTTATTAAATCGTGTTTCATTATTAACATTAAGTATAACTAGTCATACACGTTATGTATTCGCCTTATTAAATCATGTTTCATTATTAACATTAAGTATAAATAGTCATACACGTTATGTATTCGCCTTATTAAATCGTGTTTCATTATTAACATTAAATATAAATAGTCATACACGTTCTGTATTCGCCTTATTAAATCATATTTCATTATTAACATTAAGTATAAATAGTCATACACGTTATGTATTCGCCTTATTAAATCATGTTTCATTATTAACATTAAGTATAAATAGTCATACACGTTATGTATTCGCCTTATTAAATCATGTTTCATTATTAACATTAAGTATAACTAGTCATACACGTTATGTATTCGCCTTATTAAATAATGTTTCATTATTAACCTTAAGTATAACTAGTCATACACGTTATGTATTCGCCTTATTAAATAATGTTTCATTATTAACCTTAAGTATAACTAGTCATACACGTTATGTATTCGCCTTATTAAATCATGTTTCATTATTAACATTAAATATAAATAGTCATACACGTTCTGTATTCGCCTTATTAAATCATATTTCATTATTAACATTAAGTATAAATAGTCATACACGTTATGTATTCGCCTTATTAAATCATGTTTCATTATTAACATTAAGTATAAATAGTCATACACGTTATGTATTCGCCTTATTAAATCATGTTTCATTATTAACATTAAGTATAAATAGTCATACACGTTATGTATTCGCCTTATTAAATCATGTTTCATTATTAACATTAAGTATAAATAGTCATACACGTTATGTAGGGATTGCAATAATAATGAAATCTATATGATATGTTAGCAGAGAAGAGAATAAAATCAGATAATACAAACAATACAAAACACCTATAAATGTAAGAAAGCCCTTAAAACAAACTTAACTTTTTACTATAAAAAGTAGCATCCAAACACATTTTCAAGATAGAAAACTAAAACTCTGTAGAGACAAAACATTTGCTTTGAAAAAATAGTACTGCGTATATAGTACTATGAAAACGGAACAACTTTTGCTTGATAAAATACCGAAAATCTAAAACAGAAAATAATACACTTCTTTAATTTATCTTCATGTAGGAAAAAAGTAGATATACATTTGGGCTGATTCCTAAAACAAGCTATTACTAAAACGATAAATAAATATTTAAGTAATGTAGATCTTGTCCCCAAAAAATGAGAAATGTATATACTCATTTGATTGATAAGAATATTATTTCAGGAATTTGAACCAAGCTTATCGTAAAATGAAAGTAGTAGTTTTATTATGAGCGTTTAAGATTTTGGTTACTGGTATAGGTGAAAACATTATATAAACCGTGATTTACCCTTAAATCACTCACGAGTGTAAATTGCAATGATGAACCCTCAGTGTTTCAAAGAAAATATTTCCTTTATGTGAAAATATTTTATATTGAGTGTGGTTCTCTTTCTATACCTTATATAGTCTAAGAATATTGCAGTCACACATTGCATAGGGACTGTAAAAATATTTTTAATATTAAACAATCATCGCGGCGAATATTATATAAATAATGATAAACTCACAAATTGATGCATATAGTATTTTGAAAGAATCTATGAGTGTATCCAATTCCAGGGTAATATTATCTTTACCATGGAATGTTTCTTACTTTAAAGAGAGATTATATCGCTTTTTTGTTCAATCGCAACATACAACTTTGTTAAAGACGTTCAAAAGAGTATATTTTTCAAATACGTGTCCGGAGCCCTTTGATACATATGCCGGTTTTTGGAATAATATTGGAACATCAACGATGTAGACTCAGTCATGCCAGAATAAAAGTGAAAAGTCGTTATTTGACTCTGTGTAGTGTAGATAAGCATGGGAAACAAGAACTGTAAACAATCCACCCATACACCTCCTAGTCCAACTCCTGGAGCTTGTCTTAAAACTCAATAACTTTGATTTAGATGAAAACAACCATCTCCAAATTTATGTAGCCTCAATGGGTACTAAAATAACCACGTCGTATGCTAACATTTTTATGGGAAAACTGGAGGGTCATCTCTTAACATCGGTTGAGCGTACACCATACCAGTGGATACGCTTTATCGATGATATAAAATTAACATGGAACATAAAGTCTGGATGACCTGATATCTAAGGCCAACAACTTCCATCACTCTATAAAATTCAAGGCAGAAATCTCCAACTCAAACCATGTTTTCCTGGATACATGAGCCCGACTGGTTGAAAACAAAATACATACAGAAATCTACTCGAAACGAACCGTCAAATACCAGTATCTCCTCCCAACCAGCTGTCATCCAAAACACTGCATCAGGAACATTCCATATAGCCAGGCACTGATGATACGTAGAATGTGCTCCGACGATGAAAGATTCCTAGAAAGGTCTGAAGAGCTGTCTCGGCTTTTAATTTACCGATGCTACGACAAACATCTGATTATTGAGGCAATCCAAAGGGCTAAACAAACAAACCGCGATGACCTACTCAAATATGGAAGGAAGGAAAAGGCTGATAGGATACCATATATCTTGACCTACCATCCAGACAACCCCAAAGTCGGTAAAATCATCGCGAAACACTGGTTCATCCTGGAATCGTCAGACGTACTAAAGCTAATCCTTCCGAACAAACCTATAGTAGCCTACTGGAGACAAAAGACCTCAAGAACATCATAGTCGGTGCGAAACTAATGCCAATAACTAGTCATGACCACTCTAGTCAATCTGGACCCTGTGGCGATAAAAGATGCAAAACCTGTCAACATATCATAAAGACCAGGACATTCACTAGTACAGTGACTAGAGAAAAACTAAACATGCATGGTCCAAACAAAACGTGCAAAACAGATAATGTAATTTATCTCATCACGTGTAAGATCTGTAGTCTTCAGTATGTCGGAGAAATTAAAAAGTTACACAAAAAGATAAACCTTCATTGATCTAATTGGATGACAAAGAAGCTGTACAGAAGCCAGGTCGCAGAACACTTCTCCTACCCTGGCCACACTTTCAGTGATATAACACTTATCGCAATTGCTAGCAACCCCAAATGGGATTCCGAAACCAGGAAGGAAACGGAATCTTAATGGATACATTGAAATCAAACGGTCTCAAGCAAGAAGACTAGCAAAAGAAAGCCATGCACTAGCAGAATTATTCTTTAAAGCCGACAGTTCTTTTCAAGCTTTTCTAAATCATCTTAGCAACCTTTAATTACTACTATAAGAATGAAATATCCGGTATATAATCAAATATCCGGAATATAATCTGCGTTACATAAATGTACACAAAGTAATAGATGTCTCTATGGCTCATAGATTTCGTTAGAATTAGAAACATCTCTCAGTATCCGCAACAAATCAACGTTGAGACATTGCATCTGTAAGTTTAATTCATGTAGAGACAGCCATGTAGAGTTACAAACATGACGTTTTTATGTGCATTTGTTTTGTATATGTTTTGATGTTTTGTATAAACCTTTGAAAAAGACGCATTAGGAGTCAAAAGCGCTCAAGCTATCAAGCTAGTTAGTTACTAGTTCTGCATTGTTCATCGGCAGTCAGTCTATTGCGCGCACACACACACACGCGCGCACACACACATACATACATACATACATGCATGCATGCATGCATGCATGCATGCATGCATACATACATACATACATACATACATACATACATACATACATACATACATACATACATACATACATACATACATACATACATACATACATACATACATACATACATACATACATACATACATACATACATACATACATACATACATACATACATACATATAGTAATTTTGCATTTTGCGTAAGATATGAAAGTCGCATTTGCCCTGCGCTACGTGTTGTTGAGGTGTTCCACCATCCCTTAAATGTGGAATCGGAGAATGGTCTGGTAAACAACTTTTATGGCTTATTTTCGTGAGCATTATCGTGCGCGTGGTCAAATATTTGCTGAACACCCGACTGTGTCATTGTACAAACACCAGATGATATGAATGTCGAAACAATAAAAGACGCCTATTAAATAGAACAGACGTCAGTGGGATAATAACCAGGATTGCAATTCCTGATCCTGTTAAAAGAAAATACTAAAAATTGTATTGACTGAAATTAAAACTAGACAATGAGTTTCTGTAATATATCATTAAGCCTACCGTAAATATGTTGAGACAAATCTCTTATCAGCACGGTAATCTAATAACATGCAAGCAAACTGACATATCTGAATTATTAAGACGTGTAAATAGACAACAGCAACTTCCCCGTATCAACTATAACAGGTTAAAACGAAGGCATCAACAGTTCAACAGCTGAAACAATCCTTGCGTGAGCGTAAGATACAAAAATAAAAAGATGCTGATATAATTAAGCTATTATGTCTTATAGTTGCACCTCGTCTAACTGTGAGAAAACTTCGCGAAACTGCAGCAAGATTAAATATTGGAATTCCTGTACAGACCCAACTTTAGAGGGGCCCCGAGTGGCCGAGTGGTCTAAAGCGCTGTCCGTTACGGATCACTGCCATCTCACCTCTGTGTGTGTTCGAGTCTAGGATTCGGCAAATGTAGATATGTGAGAAAGCTTGCCAGTAGCTTCTCGTGGGTTGGTGGTTCTTTCCGGTGATTTCCCGGTTTCTTCCTCCACCATTAATACTGGCCGCCATGAATAGCCTATCGTGTGCTGAAAAGTGGCGTTAAGCCCAACAACAACAACAACAACCTAACTTTAGAAAATTGCACGTATATTTGGGGATAGGCAAAACTGTCAATGCATGAAAACTATCTTCACAGTTGGGGCGGCTGAAAGTGTTTATCAAAATAACATTCAACATGCTTTCGTGATCTTTCAAAACTCAGGGCAATCGTCCCAAACGTTAACAAGCCAAACAAAGAGGCTTTAGAATTTATATAAAATAGGAGGCCTGAAATTGCATCTAATTTTCATCACATCTGTAAGATAGTGCTGCCATCTGGATTCAGTATACAAAGAAAGAAAATCGAATAGAGCTACTTCCAATTTCAAGTCATTACACCCCTGAACACAATGGTTTTCAAAGCAATTGACCCAACTCAGCCTGAATATGACGACTCGAAAAGTAATGTGGTTTATATCGTCTGACTAATATTACAGGACAAAAAACACTTCAAATTTTGAAAAATAAAAATGTCAAAATCCTGAAAATAAATGAAGTAAAAGTAAGGAAAGTCGATTTATTTTCATAATCGAACTTAATGTACTGCAAAACTGGAATTACTAAATTGATTAAAGGTAGCTAGCTGTTCTTGTTTCACACCTTGCTATCTTGTCAGTCCTAATAACAATGGTGTTCTGCTTCACAACTTCTAAAAAGCTATATATTTTACTTGTTGGTGGATAATTGCTGTCAAATTTCCTTTTGAACAAACCACGAAACGAACTGTAAGAATAAAAAGTGGAAATCGCAAACACAAGGGGTATTACCTCCTCCACTTACGCCACTAGGAAAGGACTAAAAAAAGCTCGAATATAAAACAAATTCAATTTCAGTGGCATGACTCCTATTTCCATGGCAATCCTTATCTACAAGTTTCATGCAGGAAAAAACATACTATATTTTATGCAGAGGTTATGGGTTAAGACCACTGGGAGGTAGAAATAGAAAGTTTAAAATGATATAGTTTCAAGAAAGTAAGTCGTGAAAAGCGCATGCATTTGGAGTTACTATGTTACCTAATCTGCATTTTTGTATTTACTGTTAAAGTGATGAACACATTCAGCCAGGAAATGAGGAATGGCCCTAAATTATCAGTGAATGTTACTCACATGTCTTTCTTCTTATACAGATGTTTGCTTGCTTATTCTCCATGACCACCTACCATCACTTCATTCTTTTCCCATACATTTTAGAGTACTATATCAAATTTCAGCGTGGAAGCATACATTTTATAAACTTTCAGAATTACATGCTTTTTCAGCACACTTTCGTCTGTATTATAATAGGTACTAGGTTTCTCTTTGTTTTGCCACTTTCTCTGTCTTAATATAATCGTTATGCATGATGTTATCTCATCAATAGAATGTAAACTGTGAAGAAAAAACTTCGCTTGATAAATATTGTTACAAGCCAGGGGTCTTTTTCTTGACCGAGCGGTGTCAAAACCCTGGCGCGAATCCCGCTAAAAGTCATAAGTTTACCCCAAATTTCCAAAGACTTCTATACAACTTCAGTTGTAAGTTGGAAAGTCCGACGTGTCCATTCTATTCATAAATTTTACTCTAATCAATGTAAGACCACATTATTTACAACTTGCCAAATAACCATCAACCTCACATCCCCATAGTTTCTTTACATCACCTTTCCTTTCCGCCAGTAGTTCACACCGTAGAAACTCTACAACTATCCCTAACAGACGGGACTATTTTAACTGCGCCACCTGAGACCAGTCCATCTACCGTTTCAAAGCACATCTCACCAGTAAAACTACATCACATTTGCCACGATGGCGAAATAAACGGAATCACCCGAGTCCCTTCTCATATTTCATTGTGTAATTTGCCTGTTTCCAACCATAAATACTGCAGCTGCAGTTATAACACCGATGTACACCACTAGATTTTATAAAATACTACATCATGACAGGGACAGTCATGCAGATTGGGTCTGAATTCGCAACTCATTGACTATGGCATTTTGGATACTCACTAACACTTTCTCTTCGTGACGTTTGCTCCTAATAATTGGCTAATTATTTCAGGCTAAGGAATATTTCCCATTGCACCGAATTCCAATAATCAAACAAGTAATCACACAAACCTAAGAATTGCTTAAACGGGGCGCTACAACCAAATGCGCATCTTCTTAATTTTATTACAATATAGAATTATTGTGCAGTAACTTTGATATATTATTGATCTTTTTAATAACATGAAACTTTCTTTTTTTATTAATTATATAAATATTTACAAAATCCAGTCATATCAAAAGTAACAACCTTCGATTTAAATGACATTTGATAAATAAGACAATTTTACAGTGAATAAATGTTGAGTTGGACGGCAATGAAACTAAAAGCATGTAGTATGTTTTACAAATCTAAAATGTGGCACTTTCATGCTCTCAGAGTAATTATTTACCCTCGGTAACTTGGACTGCACATCACAAATAAACTTACGGCAAACACCTCCCCACCCCCATCAGAAATTAGATTGTATTCATTCACGGATAGCTTCTAGAAAGATGCCGATAGTATCTTAAGGTATAACAGCTGTATAAATAATTTGTTTTGGTTTTAACCACAATATAGCATATGATAAAAAACTCAGGCTATAAGAAATAAAAGTAGAAAGTGAATATCAATATTCGGCCACTAAATATCTCTTAGAAGCAAATGTATAGTATTATTATCAATTTTATTATTATTATTATTATTATTATTATTATTATTATTATTATTATTATTATTATTATTATTATTATTATTATTATTATTATTATTATTATTATTATTATTATTATTATTATTATTATTATTATTATTATTATTACAAAACGTTTCAATTTATAACAATTTCTTTTTATGGGCCTATGGTACAAGCAAAGTAAGGAAAAAGTGGAGATGACAGGCAAAATGTTATAAATTTAAAGATAGCATCTAAAGACATCGTTTTCAACATGTAAAAGTGACTTCTTGGTATAAAATAAATATTTCAGGGACCACATAAATTAATAGCGAGAGAAATCAAGTTGAAAAAGTATGGTGTTAATAATGACCACAGCATTAACTAAACAAAAAGAAAACAACAGCTATTGCAGCTACGTATAAACAGAGGGGTATAAACCATTCGCCTCATCGTTTTGTCTGCGTAAGTTGAGTTTCTGGCTAGTGCAATAATCTGTTATGCGAGAAAGCTGGAAACCAGCTTCTCCGCTAGTGGGTGGTCCCTACCGGGGATTTCTTGTGTTTGTGTTCTTCCTCTACCAGTTATACTGGCCAACATATACGGAATATCTTGTGCTGAGAAATGGCGTTAAACCCAAAACAAACTAACACAACTTCCTGTAGTACATGTTTATTTCCTTTTTTCCGATTTTACTTAAAAATTTGCTAATCAGTGAAAATTATAACGTAATTTAAAAAACATCAGTAATGTATAAGTCCCCGCCCCCCTCCCTCTCTCTCCCTCTCTCTCCCTCTCTCTCTCTCTCTCTCTCTCTCATTCTCTCTCTCTCTCTCTCTCTCTCTCTCTCTCTCTCTCTCTCTCTCTCTCTCTCTCTCTCTCTCTCTCTCTCTCTCTCTCTCTCTCTCTCTCTCTCTCTCTCTCTCTCTCTCTCTCTCTCTCTCTCTCTCTCTCTCTCTCTCTCTCTCTCTCTCTCTCTCAAACAGTGACTCCCATTAATATCACCTAACAGAAAATGTTTAATTCATAAAATCTTGCGTATTTGTTTGCAGCAATTAAGTATTCATTCTGCATACTTTTGATTGTCCTTCTATTGACATGTACCTTGACTCTATGCAATGGTCAGTACGGCTGTGATGGTCAGTGTAGAAACAGGGTATTATGATCGGGGCAGGCTAAAGATAGTGGTTTTCCTGGAAGAGGTGTTTGTAGGAGCAAGCGGGGGACATGGATAACTGGCATCAGGATATTGGAATAACCATCTTGGTTGGAGAATTTCATTATTTCACTTAAATGTCACTTACCATCAAATAAATAACACAGCAGACGTCTTATAAATATATGGTGCATAATGCTGGGGTGTTTCCAAATGAGTTTTATAATGCACATGAGTCGCGTAGTTTCAGGATTATTATTAAATGCGTATTATGCTTTCTTACATGTATTAATTAATTTCTAAAGAATATTAAACATCTTTATATGTTTAAATACTTGTGAATTACTTTAAACAACATCTTTTGATCATTGTGGTAGCTGTTTTTATTAATCTTATCACCACTGACTCTGAATTCCTTAAAGAAAAAAGAAACAAATTTTAAAAAATGTTTTAATTTTTTTTACTTAAAGAAAAAACTAAAATATAAAAAGCGCTTACACTTTCGCCTTTCATTCTTATGCACTGTATTTCGATTGCTCGTTTCATCCATTCTTCATAGCTACTTAATGTCTTATTTAATCTCAAAGATCTACGTCTTAATTCAGCTTACAATTTTTGTGAATCAATGTTTGAAAAACGAACCTACAATTTATAACAGATTTTACAAAAAACGGTCTACATTTAAAAAAAAAAATTAAAGGTCCGCTGTCATGTTTTTCCCTATTTTCTTAATGTTGTAGGGAAGATGCTAATTGTTTTCAGACCGTTTCTCCTCCAGACATAAGACATACCTCATTAACAGTTATACCAAATCACAACACGACCTCAAGGTTTATTTAAAGAAAATGCTATGGCTATATTATTCTGACGCAGACACTGTAAAATCAGCTTCGGTTTTAAAGAAAATATGATAAGCATTACTTAAAACCAAACGACTAAACTGATAAATTCTCACAAGTCAATGGTCATGTTAAAAGCATTACTTAAAGCTAAACCAAAATTCTGATAAAGTTCTCACAAATCATTGGTCCTTTTAAAAGCATTACTTAAAATCAAACGACTAATCTGATAAATTCTCACAAGTCATTGATCCTTTTAAAAGCATTACTTAAAACTAAACCACTAATCTGTTAACGTTCTCACAAGAAATTGGTCCTTTTAAAAGCATTACTTAAAATCAAACGACTAATCTGATAAATTCTCACAAGTCATTGGTCCTTTTAAGAGCATTACTTAAAACCAAACCACTAATCTGATAAAATTCTCACAACTCATTTGTCCTTTTAAAGCATTACTTAAAACCAAACGACTAATCTGATAAAGTTCTCACAACTCATTGGTTCTTTTAACTACGTTAGTTTCATATGGGAAATTAAGTAAAACTGAGTATTTTATTCTTCCGACAAACTCAATTAATATTAAAGCTATTTCTATTTTTAGACGTTTACTTACAGAAAACATATTTAGGCACGCTGTAGTTAAAAATCCACATGGGATGGCTGAATTAAATGTTTCGCAATGTATTTTCAAAGCAGTGATATTCAATGTTGAAAAATTATCTCAGTCGTAAACTCGAGCACATAAATGTATGAATTATAATTATCAGGTATGAAAAGTGGAATTATACGATTATAATTATTCAAAGACTGGGAATAAAAATGTAATTTTCATAAAGTAATGTTTGTCTAAAAGTATTGTATTTTTAATAATTATGCCAAACAGGGTAATCTAATTGGGATTACCTGGTGAGATTAAGTTATCACTACATGCAAAGTCTGGTATTTTAGGTCTGTAACTTGGCAATTACTTTTCATACTTAACAGATTGGTCATGTGTTCAGTAAATGTGAAGACAATGGAAAAAAATTAAATTTTCCGATAATATCCAGAAATACCTAAAAATCGCATCATTTGCCTTTTACCGACAAGCACAGGGAATTCAGAGATAGTCCTAACCTTGACGTCTATTATTTTAACCTGATCGTGTAACACGATATATCCTAGAAATGTAAACAAACACGGCAAAACCAACTTTTGCCTAAATAAATAGTCTTTTTTGCATCACTGAGTTTATGAAACAATATCCGAATTGTCTCCAAATGTCTTTTCTAGTCTCCAAATGATCTTTCGAGTTGCCGTTGTAAATGATCATGTCATCGGTGTAAGCGTCACAATTATCTAGAACAAATGTAATCATGTTCAATAAACTTCGGAAAATACAAGGGGGAACCTTTCATTCCAAACGGCATAACTTTATATTGATAACGTCCATCTGGAGTCTCAAATGCAGAAATTTCTTTTGCACATTAAGTGAGTGGAATTCGCTAGAATATTTTTAGACGTTGAACCCGAAAGACATTTTGCGTTTCGATTCTTGGCAATCAAAATAAATCTATTTTGATCACTGTTCACTTTTCTATAGTTGGTGCACATGCGTTACATATTATCTGGATTCGGCACAAGAATCTCTGGTCATGTACATTTGGTTCTATGAAAAGAAAATGAAATCATTCTCCAGCAAATACGGAATTTTTTCAAACATTCATCTCTTGATATTTCTACAAAGGTATTGAATTGAGAAATTCAGTGCCATGGTAGATTACATTTCTCCTTTAATAACATCAGTGGTCCACGGACAGTGTCTCCAAAACCTATTTCAAAAAAACTAAAATCTGAATGATTATTTGTCATATTACCTAACAGGAAACAAAAGCCAATGAACACCTTTTTCCTAATCGTTTCTTGAGTCAAAGTAATATAACCAATTATATTTGTCAAAGTCGATGAAATCTGTCTAAAACTCTAAGAGTTTCAGAATGATAAGCAGACAACCTAAATTGCTAGATGCCTGATTCTTCTATAACTTGTTGGAACTTTCCAGACATAAACATTGACCGCTGTGCAGATTGGACTGATTTGTAAAATTGTGTTAAAACAGTTATCAGGAATTTTACTATTATTTTAATTTCAATATTTCTCAAAGGAGCTGCCTCTGCGAATCTTGTGAACGCACACATATAATCAACATGTATTGTTTGCCTGACTTTGTCAAGGGTAAGGGACCGACAACAGTTTGCCATTATTCTGCTAACTGGTTCATCAAATGCAGAAACAAGGTGCAGATAAGCTTTGGGTATCTTTTGATTGGGTATCAGACCTTTTGAAAAATGTGCCCCAAGATCTATATTTTTACAAACATCACATAAGATTGTCGGTAAATAAAAATGATTCAGGATCCTGTGATCAGCCCTGCTGACCCCAAAATCAGTCAGTCAAAGGAGTTTCGTGAGATAGACTAAGAATTTCATATCTGTACCATTTAGGAATAATAATTTGATAGCCCACTGACCTCTCTTTAACAGCTGGTACGTCAAGTGGTCTCCATTTCCTCAATAGGCCTCATGTTAAACAAAATATACAAACCTGTACTTTAGTGTGCCTGTACTATGTAAACCTGTATTACTATGGCTTCATGTTTTTAATAACCCTCTGAAAAGTAATATATATCAGGATCTTGTTCCTGTTGGAAAATAAGTGATTTTCTTTTGCCAACCGGAGTAGAATAACGAAAATGTGTAGTACAAAGACAATCATTGAGATCCATAACTTCGGATTGATCACTACTCGATTCGAAAGTGATCGCATCAAAATCCTGACCAACAAAGCTTCAGCTAAAGAAATAATTTCCTAGTTAACATCATTCCCAAGATCTTTCTTTCCCATAATTCTAGTGATAGCACAAGCTGAATAAACATCGGGATGGTACCTTTATTAATACGCAGATTTGAAACGTTGTGAAGCTTTCACTATTAAGAATTTAGTTTAGTAGCATGTGTTTATAGATTTTGATTACGTTATTGTGACCAGTTTGGGGATTTTAGTAATGTGCCCGCGCATGGTAAATCCATGAAAAGAGTGTGAAACCAATACAAGTGTGAGCTAACCCAAGAGTTCAGGAGAACTGTGTGGTTTGACAATGGACATGTGAACCAGGTCAAAATGTTTCGTTTGCAAGTTTTTACAAGTATTTATATGAGTCAAACGTGATTATGAATTGTTCGTGCTAAACAAATGACTGTGAGTCACGACTCATATGTTTTGGTACAACTGTAATGTTGGTTACAATTTGATCGATCATGATTATATTGTTTTAATTGAGTACATTGAATATGATGTGTGTTTCAATTGAGTTACCGTCACGACATGAGATTATATGAAATCTTACTTTCATTACATGAGTTTACATGAATTTTACATTCATTACTTGACAATATGTAAATCCCATTTGTTTCCCATTTTTTAATGATTGTATGAATTACTTTTGTATGTCATAGGCTTTCAAAAAGTCAAAACTTCATTCACAGATATTAAATGCGTGGGTGAAATAATCGAATGAGTCATATACTTAGAAAGTGAAAGAATCACTCTGTATGTGTTGTAGAGGATATACATATTTTATTATTTCATTTCATAAACATCCATCTTTCATAACATTGTGTTGTATTGTCATTCAATCCAAGCATCCATTTAGGTAAAATCCTGTTACAATAATAATCTGAACATTTCATCTATACTCACATAATATCTAAGTATTATCTTGTTTACAGAATTAAGGTCACGAGTCAAATATACTATTGCCTTGACTTTGGACAAAGGTCAGTTACAAAATAGATATACGTCACTTATAATCATTATGAAAGTACTTCAACTGTAATATTAATAATATAACTATCTAAAATATAATGACCATGTCTATATTTTAGTTATGAAGTATACAATTATAAATGCCCATAATAATGTGACATATTTATTATTTCAAATGATGTGGTAAAATAAAATAAAAATCAAAAGAATGGGACACAACTCTAAATCTTTTAACCTTATGTCGTTACAATAATTAATTTTCTATTATCCACTGGAATTATAGTGTTTTGTGTCTTATACAAAGCACACACACTCACACACGGATATATATATATATATATATATATATATATATATATATATATATATATATATATATATATATAGATAGATAGATAGATAGATAGATAGATAGATAGATAGATAGATAGATAGATAGATAGATAGATAGATAGATAGATAGATTAGAGTTGTAACAAGAAATACAGATAATATACCTTTGATATTAAAGAGATAGATAGATAGACAGATAGATAGATAGATAGATAGATAGATAGATAGATAGATAGATAGATAGATAGATAGATAGATAGATAGATAGATAGATAGATAGATAGATAGATAGATAGATTAGAGTTGTAACAAGAAATACAGATAATATAACTTTGATATTTTTAAGTCATCGTAAAAAGGGAAACAACTCTTTATATATTAAGCTTATATCAATACAATAATTATTTCCTCTATAACACGCTTAAAGTGTTATACATTCTACAAAAGACCTGGATATATAAAAAAAAATTAAAGTTTCAAGCATGATATTTATATTTAATTTAATTGTATGTTGTTTTTTTTTTCTATTTCACTACTGTTTTTGTAATGTAACATTGTGTGTTTTACATGACTTTTCCAAAATTGAGTTCATTTTTATTTGACACGAATTTATTTTGTTTTTATTTTATTAAGTGTAACAAATTAATACATTGCATCATAATTCTTTATGGAAGGGACTAAACTCAGTATTATTATAAACAGAAGAAAATATATTTATTTCGGTCCAGGTCTTGGTTGTGGAATTTCCTACATGAAGTTTTTCATAATCCAGGTTCAGATTTTTATTTTTATTTTCTAAACTCTGGATAATTCTATGTTATTTTCCATTTAATAGTGGGTTATGTTATAAAATGTTAATTGTTACTATATAATCATGTAACTGAGAGAATTTGTTTCAATTTTACATTTAAATCTAGCACTGTTAGGATGTATTATATGCTGTGTCCAGTATTTCACAATACGGCTGGGAAAAAAATATTGCTATCGAATTATTTAATTGAAGTGTTTATTTTTTTTTCTAGTAATACAAAAGTTCTCTGATAAAAGTTTTGAATAGAGACATTCACTGGAATGTATAGTAAATTCAAACCTGGAATTATATTAGTGTGATTTAAAATGGACTGTTGACACATCAACACTGTAAGCTAACAACATATACATTGCCGCCTTCAGTTTCTGAATTTATTTTTGACTTTTACTGATTTTTTCAGGACATTAAATTATTATGACTTGTGTATGTAATTCATGGATTAATTTGGGATTTAATTCGAATAATCGTAAATTCTCATTTTCACTTTATTGTAAGAAAATAAATTATTTGTAAAATTTTACAAATTTTGTTGTCATTCACTTTCTCTCTGTTACATTTTTAAGACTATAGTCACGTAAAAACCAACAAAAGTTAAAATTACATATCGCATTGTCATTCATATAAAATCATTCTTGGGAATTATTTTTCAGAAGGGAAAGCTAAACTGCTGTCTCCTTTTATTGTGCATTGGTAGACCCATGGAATATTAGCATCCATACAGGAAGACATAACATAAAACACATGGTAATAATGTTACATTTAACTCATACAACACACATAAAAGTTTTTTTAAATACACAAAAAATTCGAATTTAGATTTAAACAAAAATTTAAATTGAAAAATATGCCATTCAAATGTACTCTGCATTTACACATTATTGGGTGTAAGATTAAATTAATTAACGTACTTCTTCCTGATGCCAGTGGGATAACAGTGGATGACAATGCAAAGCTCAACGATGCTACTGTGGGGAACGATTTTCTAAGAGTTCACTGCTTGCTAGAACACTTCATGTGTAAGTCTAACCTCGACTTCAGTATAAGGTTTTAGTTTCAGAACCAGTCCTAATATAATTGTGGTGATTACACAAACATTGCTTTATATAACGGTATACTAAATTCGTGTAATGTTACACAAAATATGACTAAATTATTTTTTATACATCTAAATATCAATATTAATATTAAACTTGATCTCCATATTTCGGTATCTAAACTGAATTTATTTAAAATATCAAAGATCAGAACAGAAGAAAAGACTGAGTTAAAACAAGGTTTCTGCTGTGCGGTGAGCCTCAATATCAGAATTGTAGTTCGCGTTTCCTAATTTAACTCATGGAAATATTTCTGTTGGTACAACCACTTAAGTCCATAAGGGCAAAACTCTTTCGGTAGCCAAATGGTCGGAACAAGTATAAATCGGGTAATGATGAAAATGTGCAGCCCCCATAGAATCATAGCTATTAATGTATGGCTTGGTTCTTTTCTATGCTTATTTAGGGTTTGTAACAAACACACACTGTTATCTTTGTTCTGTCATGTCATTTCATTCTTAAATTTATGAAAGTTTCTTGTCATAATTGTTTTGTCATCCTTTTATATAACTCTACGTCATATCCTTGTCAGTCTTTTTAATGCTTTACATTTCCTGTCATTCTTATGTATCCTTTCGCTGTGTTCCTGTCATTCTTATTCGTATTTACATTTGCAATGTTATTAATCTCCTACGGGAGGAAATGAAAATAATGAATACATGACAAACAGATTGGACGTGAATCTCTGGTCATCGGCCTCTTGAATTTTAACAAGAACCCTCAGTACAATAAATAATCTTACATTTAGTTCGCAATTAATGAGTTTGCCGAAACAATTTCGGTCTCTGTAAATCCTGCAAAGCATGATGTAAATTTATAGGGGTCATCCGTCAGCTATATCGAAATCTGTATTTTTAACAGACTTGCTAAAATATTGTAAACAAATACAAGTTTCCAGAGATGGTAAATGTATGCTTCAAGGGGGGGAACAAGGAGAAAATGGGGCTGGAGAAGGTACACCCCTCCATTACACATACATACACTGATACCTTAAATATGAGCGAGATACAACCAGAATATGTAATAAACTAACGTTTATTTACAACTTAAAGGCCTACCCTGGAAACGCAAAAAAATGCATGATCCTTTGAGATATCCTTCTCCTCCCTCGAATCCAACGATGACGTTAAACTGAACCCTTGTCTGCTTGTTCACACACACACACACACACACACAGATTCACCATATATTTGATCAAAATAAGCTGGAGAAGAGTGCTAAAAATTGAATTTATGGACATGCAAAAGTAGTGTGGTTAACTGGAAGCTATGATTGTGAGTAACTTTATCTAAATTGTTCCTCAAATATACCTACACTCATTTATTTATCGTTGAAATTTCTAGCTGATAATTTTATAATGGATGTCAGGTCCTTGTCATTCTTATATCTATTTACGTTTGCTATAATCTTCACCTCTTCACGAAGAAAATAAAGAACAACAAATGTATGATATATATGAATATATATATATATATATATATATATATATATGTGTGTGTGTGTGTGTGTGTGTGTGTGTGTGGTAATTTTGTTACAATCTTATCTTATTTATTTATTTGCTTATTTATTTATTTATTTGTTTACCATAACACGTATTGGTATTTACGATTCAAACACCAATCGACAGCAATCTTTTTTTTTTGAATGACGAAAAGCATTTACAGGATGCTTGCATATGTACGTTTACTTCTATTGAGAGTGTGGTGAAAGTAATATGTATAAAATACAAATAGTTAATACTCAATTTACACCAAAAATTTTAACAAATTGCATTGGGAACGACTATGCAAATCTAGTACATTGTTCAAGCAAAATGCTTTGAGAGGTTGGATGGGGCAATCAAAATAAACAGATCAATAAAAGTTTGAATATTAACCTTGGTACTCAGTTACTCGGTACAACCTGGATAAGGGGATGAGGGAGGCATTGAAATGAAGACGGCTCCTTAATGTAGGAATAGAATATTAATAGAACCTTTGCACTGTGTTTCTGGTTGTAACATGATGAAAGCTGGTTGGGATTGCATTTAGCGAATGCATTGACAGCTGTTCATGAACGATATATTTATTTTATAATATAGTTCCACAATTAATGAATCTGACACCATATTAGTCTGTATAAAGTCAAACAATCGATTTAACAGAATGATGCTCAACGAGTTCCACAATTGATTTGTGGAAAATGGACCTAGGCAGAACATATAACTTTAATGAGTAATCAAATAAGAATCAACTAATGGATTAACAAATGTTACTGATATAAACAACTATGAGTGATATATTTATCTATCACCATGAATAATTAATGTATATGATTTACACACAAATATGGATCAATTATGATTCTATCCACATTTTTTTCATCCACAAGTTGGATGCATGTATTTTGCCGGATGTATGCCACCCATTGTAAATTTTAGCTCCGCTTAAATGAGGATGGTTAAATAATTTTTACCCCTTTCCAAAGGATCATGTTTGCATGAGTGTCTTCGAGGGCCAAAGTGGAGACTGAGTTTGAACATGTGTCTGGGCAGCTGGCCACACAGCCCGGGCTTTAGAGCGTGTCCGTGTTCAGGAAGGTGTTTTGGGACAGCAGGAGGAGGTTTGTATGTCCTGGACTGTCTCTTATCTTTGATACAATACCATACACCAGTAAGGTGTTTTTTTGTGTGTGTGCTTGGGTGGGGGATTTGAGTAAGGTGTTTTTGTGTGTGTGCTTGGGTGGGGGATTTGTGGGACAGTAGGTAGAGCTTCCTGGACGGTCCCTTTCTTGAGTCGTTTTGGCGCGATTGATGTTGATGTTGTTCCTCCAGGTTGTAAATCTTGTAAATCTTTTCTTATTGGAAATTTCCTGTGTTGACTGGAACTTCTTGTAGGCCTAACTGTTGAGTATTTACTAAATCTTTTCAATAAGGCTATGAAAGTTGGTATATTTTTTCATTTTGGCAATTGATGCTAATGGTGATCCTCCAGGTTGTGAGTCTTTTCTTATTGGGGATTTCCTGCTAGACTGGATCTTCTTATAACTGTTATCCTCTCCTCCTTTCTGTTTTGTATCCTCATGGTGACCCAAGTTCTTATGTTCAGATGTCATATTGTCCGTAGTGTAATTTTGGGAATATATCATTATCTTGTTGAGATTTGTTTAATTACCAAATCTATTAATGCTAATTCCTTTTAATTGGTTATTATTTATGTTAGTGTTATCATAGAACTGTTATTACCAATATTAGTTTGGATTTAGTGACATTGGTATTAGTCTAAATATTATTAGCATCAATAGAAGACGGAAATTCAATTTAAATTTTTATATAAATATTTATATTATTTAGTATATTGTTATTATTGGTACCATTAGTAATTATATTATTAGTTGGTTCGGGTCATTATTAATATTCCTAATATTATCGATTGCATTAATAGGTGTAGAAGCAATCTTTATATTATTAGACTGGTTGTTATGATCATTTTTGTTATTGTTATTGTTAATGGATTTATTTATCCTTTTATTAATGCTATGGCTAATATTGGTATGTTTTAGTTTAGGTTAGTGTAGTAGTTCATGATGTTAGTAATTGTTTTATACAAAGGACAAATATAATATCATCATCATTATTATTATTATTATTATTATTATTATTATTATTATTATTATTATTATTATTATTATCATAATTAGCTTAGTAAAATAAGTAAATAATTCAATATGATGTCATAATATTAACTATGAACTGTTATAACTGTCTTTAGTATTTAACGTGTATTTTCTATTATTTATTACTAAACTTCCTCGCTATCACCCAACATAAGCACATATGAATGAAGTACCTGTATGAATATTAGGTATACTGATTACATACTAGTGTTGGTGTATTTTGATTGTTGGTCCGTTGTTTACATTTCAATCCTTCCCTGGACCTGCTATTGTAATTTGGTAGTAAGAGAAGCGCGCCTAAATTCTAACTAATCAGATGAGTCCTTACATTGTTTGCCTGTTAGTAGAGCGGTCCCGATTTTATAACACGTTCCCACATTGTAGCAGGCATGTCTAAGGAGAAAATTCAATAGCAAGATAAAGGCAAACTATTATTATTGAGAATAAAGGTCATTCAAATTTTTAGATTCAGTTCACATGTCAAACAGTTTTCCTATAGTTCCTACATATCATATGTTAGGTCTTGTTCATTAAAAAAGTTGGTAGCTTAGAAGGACGTTGTAATTGTTATTGTGACTAAACGGTCAACTAGTGTGCTTGGTTATAACGGTGGCAATGCGGAGTAATTTCAAGTAAATAGTGATACAAGTGTTAAATTAAGTATTAAATTAAATAAATATATTAACTTGAATGTATTTGTATATTATGATGCAAAGTTAAAGATAAAATCCTTCTTTGCTTATTTTTATAATTGCTTGTGATTACATTTCTTTACCTTAACCTTGTCCAAGTTTTCACTATAGTGAAAACTTCCGAATGTCTTCTTCTCTGCAACGAGGATGATGTCTCTTTATCTCCTGCCGACGCTGCGGCTCCAACACTTACAGCTGTTTCTCCGACTATTCCTCGCAGTTTTCCATCTTGGGGACAGCAACTCTTGGTACTGGTGGTAGTGCAAGTGGCTGTGGCTAACGTGGTGACGATGTCGTCCTCACCTTAGGCTTGACCTCACACAGAGGCATAATCTCTCTCTCTCTTCTTTTACTTTCTCCTTTTCTTTCTTTTCTCTTTCTCTTCTTCTTTTATCCTGGCTGCTTCTGCTATGGCATCTATGACCTGCTCGTCCAATTTTCGCTTGAAATACTCCAAGAACATTTGGAGAGCAAGAAATTTGTCTATTCTGTTCATCATCTTTGAAGTTGTATCGTTGACTATGGGGTAGCCATACTATCTATCTATCTATCTATCTATCTATCTATCTATCTATCTATCTATCTATCTATCTATCTATCTATCTATCTATCTATCTATCTATCTATCTATCTATCTATCTATCTATCTATCTATCTATCTGTTACAGTCATGTATACACTCTCGTGTTTTATGACTTTCAGCCCTGAAAAGGGCTAGTGGCTTCTCCTCCTTCAGAGGCCGAGCTCACCCGTGTTTTGGTGCTAGAGACCTTTGTATGCACCAAAACACGGGCCTTTTAACCATCCCCCCCCCCTGGTGGCTCACCGCCTTAGCCGGATGTCACTTTTCAGTAACATTGCTATCCATGGAGGCACTTAGCCCCTGAGCTGGGCTTTTAGTCGTGGTGCTTACCTTTATTGGTGACCTTAGGACCTTTGTTTTTTTAGTCTCATTGAAACAACCCAGAGCGCCTCCATGTCAGCCCCAGAACAGGCTGGCAAGAATCAAGAAAAGGGAAGTACCGTAAAACCCCATCATTTGCCGGATTCTGTGGTGTTGTTGAGTTGTCGTTCATACGCGAGGTCCACTTCACACTATAGGGCAATTGAGATTTGTAATCTTTTCTCTGTGCGAGTGTGAGGCTATATATACAATATATAGACTATATATACACTATATATACAACCAGCTTGTTTCCGCAACTAGTCTATAGACTATATATACAATATATAGACTATATATACACTATATATACAACCAGCTTGTTTCCGCAACTAGTCTATACAAGCTGGTTGTATTTATAGTGTTAGCACATGTGAAGACAGAAATGTAGAGGTTTACAAACACAACGTTTTTGTGTTTATTTGTTTGTCGTAACTATGTTTTGTATTTGCCTTTGAAAAAGACTCATTAAGAGTCGAAAGCGCTTAGGCTAGTTAGTTACTAGTTTCGTACTGTTCGTCGTCAGTTTATTGCATCTATTTTAATTAATCCCTGACAAACGTGATCCCTTGGTGGATCCAGTACGCTTGAGAGGGTTGTTATTCGCCATATGATTTGTATTCTTTATATATATATATATATATATATATATATATATATATATATATATATATATATATATATATATACATATGCATATATATATATATATAATATATATATATATATATATATATATGTATATATATATATATATATATATATATATATATATATATATATATATATATATATATATATATATATATATATATATATATATATATACTTTCAAGACTACAAACACGTTTTACAGTTATTCGGGATATGAATACCGACAGTGTCATTTTTTCGGCACTGAGGCAAGTTTTGTCGGTAGAACCCAGCTTATATCACGTAACTTCTGCAACAGTATGGATTGTATCGTCAAATCTACCTCAGATTCAATTTCTGTGTCTTCATTTCCGATTTCATGAAGATATTTTACAATTCATTCAAAGCAGGAACACACAAAATTTGCTAGGGGTGAGAATTATGATTTTTGGATTACGAAAACTGCGTTATGATACGAGGAAGAAGAGCAATGTTGAGAAAAAGAAGTTTAATGTGTAAGATGATAATACTAGATAGAACATTTTGAAAAGCGTAGGGATTTGCGCTGGGAATAATCAAAGGTACCCAAGATGCGTAATGATGTCACATTATGTTTCCACTGTCTAATTGGGATATACATGATGTCACATTATATTGTCACTGTTAGATTGTGAAATACATTACTTTTATATTTGTTACAGTTTATGCTATCTAATAGGTATTAGTCTGTATTTGAGAAGCAGAGGACCTTGCGATCCCACAATAATGTGTGCAAGTAAGGATTTCCAACCTTGCCCTCTTGTTTTAATAACATTGGCCCCATACTTCATATATTCTACAAAATCGAAGTAATTTTATTGGCTGGTGTATTTGGTATGTCATTGGCTATTCTCGTGATCAACCCATTAAAGTAACATGATTGTATGAATAACGCACAACTGTCTGAGTTCAAGGGTTTACCCATTAAAGAAAGCTGTAATCTCCAATGTATGAGTGTATGAGTTATTGTTGTATATTTTGCGATCTATGTTCTGTCGTGTCCTTGACATTTAGCTGTATGTAAGTTTACAATATTATTTATATCTTAATTGAGGAACTAAACAATAATTTATGAACCAAACTCTTTGCTGACGTCCATGCGGTAAGCAGTCGTAATAAATACAAGTGTGTGTTGCGTTGAATCAACTAAAATACCAATTTTTTTTGGGGGGGGGAGATTGCAAGTTAATAACAGCACAGTGAAAGTTTAGGAGAAGGTGAGTGGTTTTCTCTGGACATGCCTTTTCAATTATATTTTCACACACACACACACACACAAAAACACACACCTATACAGACATCAAAAGACAATGCTTTTAGGTACATGCCTTTTCAAACATGTTTTGCACACACACACACACACACACAACAATATTTTTTCACTTAATATTAATCATACAGTATTAACATCAAAGAGAGTGCCCAAAATTTAAATTCTTGATTTGCTTGTTTATGTTAATTATTGAGTAATAATTAAGAACATTCGTTTGCATTCCTTTTGAACTTTTTACCAAGTTTTTTTTTCTCAGCGCGAGGGACATTTTGTGACTTGATTCTGTACGTCCATCTGTACATAGCTTCGCTTTCATAATTCACTGACTAGAAAGTCACATAGCATTCCTGTCCACATGGCACTCTAGGGTGCGATGGTACTAGTACTTATCCTTATACTTACGTCTCTAGGAAAGAGTTTCAAAGGCATGACTTTGACTTGTATCCCAATGCTTTATCTATGTGATTTCCAAGCAGGAAGAGCCATGATAAATTGTATCCACAGACTACGGCTTAAGACCACTAGAAAGTAGAAATTCAAAATACATATTGATTTTGTTTTAAGAATGAAAATTATAAATAGTTAGGTTACTTAATCTGCATTTTGTATTCAATAATACACTGGTCAATAGTGCAGCCACTAAATTATGAATACCCCTAAGTCATTACTTATTGTTGCTCAGATTTCGTTTTTGAATCTATGGCGCATACAAGTGGATAATTCTGAATATCTATGGCCCACTTTCATTCTTCCATTCTTTGATCCCGATATGTTTGAGCATTATGAAAAATATATACACTTTCGTCATAGTCATATACACTATATAGTTTCACTTAGTCGTATGCTTGTACAAACTTTCAGAACAGTCGTGTTTATTGTTTTGTTGTATGCATTTTATACACTTTCAGCACAGCATTTTATATTATATAAACTTTCAGCATAGTTGCATACTTTGTATAAACTTTGTACTGTATGCCAATAATGCACAAGTTCTGTTTGTTATGTTCCTTTCTGGATCTTAAAATAAATGCTGAACGAGGTATTATCTCATAACCTGGAATATAACCCTGAAGATACCACAACTGTGATTATGCGAAATACGAAGTTCGTGTGCAGTAACATTCGAAAAACATTTCTAAACCCGTCTGTGATAAAAAAAAAATACCTTGAACAAATTGTGAGTTTCACGTCAATGAAATCTAAAGCTAGTAACATGTTCCGTATACTTAAAATTTCGTACTTATTTGCTCTGGTAGTAGTCATATTTTCCGCTTTAACCTGCCGCCAATTCACACAGAAACATTACCCCATCCCACCCCAAAAATAGTACTTTTACGAACGTTAGAATGTATTCATGTATTTATAGCTTAGCTTCTATAAGAGAAAGAAATCCACTGTATTAAACGGAATGACACTTGCATAGGCTATGATTTGAAATGCATTGCATAGTATGTGATTTGATATGCATTTTACAGACTGTAATTAGAGAAGCATTTTATAAACTGTGATTTGAGATGTATTGTCTTGGCATTTAAAAGTATCACTGACATGAACTGAAACAATCAACTGTTAGTACCTCGCTAAGAAAGTGGTTAATTTTGTTATTCTTCTGATTTTTTTCTGGGAGATTAGCTGACCCTAACCTTTGAAGAAGTAAGCTACTTTAAATAAGCATCAACATTATTTTAAATAAAACATTCCTACCACACACCCATCTCCTTCTGTATTTTTTGTTTACCTTGAATTTATAACAATTATAATAATTGACACGGCTTCTAAAGTGATAACATTAAAAGAACACAGCAAGAAGCTATTCGATATTATAGACAAATTTGGTATGTTAAATAGGACAAATGCACTTTGCTACTTTATGAATATAATGTTTAGAATATATCGGAAAATGTGAACCTATATCAGAAACCAAAGCAATACGTTGTCCCTATTTTGCCCCATCGTGCGAATCATTCTGCACGTCAAAAACTACTAACAAAAGATAAAAGGAACAGCCGCTACTACACCCGATCCGAAATGATAGTATTACAAAGTATGTTTAGATAGATAATGTTAATGTTGCACTATTCAATCACATCCACACGCACAAAAGAAGCGAAGCGACTGGGCAATGTATAGTTTCAGTAAAGGTTGCTGGTCCTTAGTGACATCATAATGGATTTAAGGTCTTATTGTGTGGTGTCCCTCTCAGTCAAAGTCAGAATCTTTAGGGCGATCTTAAGTTGAATGTTTGGCTACAGTTCATTTTGGATACGTACCCAATAAATAGAGCAACTGTCTTCTCTGTTGCACATATGAGTTTAAGAAAAATAAAAATTCTTCAAAGAATTCAAAATTGTTATCTCTAAAACGTAAAGTCCCAGCGAATTAAAAATAGAATTAATTGCTCATTTCAAATGCTCAAATCCTTACTAGAATTGAAGTACTTTGATTTACATTGCAATCATACACGGTTGTGCTTAAAGCAAATCTTTAGTGGCATGAGAAAATGCTCGAGATTTCAAAGTCTTTTCGAAGTGCTCAGACAAATGCTTACAGGAACCTGTGCGGAATCTTTATTCTACTTCAGTAATTAGTAAATATATAAATTATGTACCGAATACTTATTTAAATAATCACAGAAACAAGACTGTTCTTTTTCAAGCAGTTTGCATCGGAAATTAATTTCATAGATTTTAAAAGAATTACAGATGTCTCCAGTGTATAACCTTTCATGATTCTATCTTTGGTTTGTGAAAACTTCGGAATCAATAACAATTGATTTTTGTTACTAAGCTATGGTTTCAAATTAAGAAATTAAAAGGCAAAGTTTAACAAGTTATTTAATTTTTTAATTTATAAAATGAAATTGAAGATGAACTTACTGTATTGTGCATTAAATCAAAATAATTCTTAACGTTCTATCACAAGTCTAAACATATGTTTAAAATGAATCCAATGAATCTTGAATGTGCTGATGTACCAATAACCTTGAATGTGAAGACGAACTAATAGCCTCTTTGTATCACAGTGATATAATCCAAAATGTCCTTGAATAAATCTATTATTATCCCAAGATAATGCTTTAGTCCGAAATGTTAATGAGCATTCTGTAATTCCAACGAATAATTTAAACACATAATTCCTTTCAAATTATAGCCTAACACAACTAGAAATGATCCACAAAGACTAATGTTCAGATAGAAATGAATACTCTTGAAGATCTCAGCCTTATATGCATCCCCCACTTGACTTTATATAGCAATAGTGTTTTCTGAAAGCAAAGTCAATCATCTTAAAATTAAATTACTCCAAAGAGTACACAAATGCTTGCAGAATCTTCTTAGGTCCAAAGGACTTGTTAACATGTTAAAACAATTATAAATTACCTTTGTCTTAAAGTAAAATCAGCAGTCATGGACCAAAGTTAGCTGTCTAAAAATATTATTACAAACTCATTGACAAATGTTAAGCATACAAGTGGATATACATAAGAGTATCCCAGGATAAATGTTGTATTCCCGGTATACGTTCTAAATGGAAATGTTTTATTCATGAAGAAATCGTGTTACATTTTTGCAGAAATGAAGAATCTAGTCGGCATGCTCTTGATCGTCCTTCTGTTGACAACCACCATGAATCTATGTAATGGACAGTTCGGGTTTGGCAATAGGTATGGAGGCAGCGGATTCTTCAGTGGAGGGAGAGGTTATAGGTTTGGTAGTCGGGGTTTCTATGGAGGAGGAGGTGGATTTGGAGGAAGAGGATTCATTTATGGATAACTGACAAGAGAATTTCTTGGATAAAAGATCTTGGTTAGCGAATTGCATTATTTCAGTTAAATTTCACGAATTTGCACGGTGGTCGTCTTAGGTTTTTCAGTCTATTTCGAATTGTATGATGTATATAAGTAAACAATCGACTGAATCTGAACCAGTTGTTCCTTTATAACTATTTTGTTTGGAATTTTAATCACTGATTTATCTTTTTAATAAAATTTTATCAATAAAACATAACTCATAAAATTTTGGTTTATATTTTGTGTAAGGGGGACTTTGTGTTACATTTATCGACTATAAAATCAACTTAAACATCATCGTATGATAAAATACTTAAGAATTACCATAAAGTTTACAATTTTTATTGCAATCATTAATTCGTTCTATCGTTTACTTCTGAGCCTTCATTTTAGGATGAACTAATATAAATAAAAGATTTCAAGGCCGCCTTTTCGTTACGATTGCATATTTAAAAGATTCTAACACCACTTGTTTTACTTTTTCTATGTATTTCAGATTCAGTGATCAACACGAAGAACGTTTAAATGTTTCAAATGTATTTAGTTCATTTGAGTTTATTTTAAGATATATGTAAATAAAGAACAAAACACAGTTTCCTCTGATTTGTTCTTTTTAAAGGGCAATAATGTCACAATGTTTCATGCAAACGAATGAGCGTCTTGATTTTAATTCTTTCTTTGATAAGCGTTTTTTTGAACACGTTTCGCATTAAAACCACATGTTAAATTCAAGTTCTGAAACATTCAAACATTCTCTCTCTCTCTCTCTCTCTCTCTCTCTCTCTCTCTATATATATATATATATATATATATATATATATATATATATATATATATATATATATGTATATATATGTATATATATATATATATGTATGTATGTATGTATGTATGTATGTATGTATGTATGTATGTATGTATGTATGTATGTATGTATGTATGTATGTATGTATGTATGTATGTATGTATGTATGTATGTATGTATGTATGTATGTATGTATGTATGTATGTATGTATGTATGTATGTATGTATGTATGTATGTATGTATGTATGTATGTATGTATGTATGTATGTTCATTAGTAATCTTTCCCTAGAATGCAAAGTGAAAATTTAAAAAGAAGCTTACAAAATTGCGAATTAAATCTAAAATAGTCAAAAAAAGTTCTATCACTAGTCCCAACGAATACAGTTCAAATCAAATTCCAGTGGTATTCGAAATAATATTCAGCTCTGATGGTATTATAGTCTTTAATGTAATAATATACCAGTCTCTTGAAGTGCAATTTTGTGCTGACACTCTTCCAATTAATCACAATAATATTTGTCCACCCTCTCCTATTCAACTCCTGTCATTGCCCTTTTGAGTTTATATTTAAAAGTTATACATGTAGCATTGATAACCACAAAATATTTTTATTATTTGCACTTTATATTCTATATGCATGTAAACACTTCACGATTGTATAAACGATTGAATTTAATCGAATTGAAACAAGTGATTTCGACACCAAACAAGATTTAAGAAATTGAGTGTGGGTGGGAAGGTAGGTGTGCGTGCATGTGTCTGCCGTGCTTGTATGTGTGTGTGTGTTTTTGTGTGTTTGTGTGTGTGTTACTTTGTGTTTTAGAAGAAGTATACAGGCCAACAATTGTACCTAATTTTCATGAATGGAAAAAAAATCATAAAAGCGAATATTTTAACAAATTTGTTTCCTTGCTTTAAAATGAAAGATAGCATTGTCTACAACATGATCGTAAGGTAAAAATACATTTTTAACACTATCCCTAAATGTAAAGTAAAATCACCAGAATTCATTTCACCGTTTGTGTAGAGAAAATATAAAAAAAAATCATGCACGGTATTTCTGTGGGTTTCAATTTTTTAAAATGCAGCTAAGTAATTAATAATTGGTCAAAAATAAAAGCTTGGCGTTTAGAGTAAAATCAACAACACAACGCTAAACGTACTCTATTGATAATAAAATTGACTGCGTAACTTTTAATCAGTGATGATCTTAGAAGTATCAATTAAAAAAAACAATGCTCGGGTGGCAATAAAGTGATCGTAACTTGTGAATGAATAATTTGGAAAACATATCAGTTAAAACATAATCAAAATAATAATATAATCAAGGGGGCAGCACATATGGGCATGGGAATGGATGCAAGTCGACCACTGATTTCTCCTCAAAATATGCTGGCCTACATACGTAAAACTTAATGGCTGACCAATATATGTTGCACGCCCCCTCCCCCCACCTATAAATGTCGACTGGCGCCCCTAAACATATTATAATAAAAATTTAATTTTTGCTACATCTACTTACATAGATTGTGGGCATATACTCTTTTAACGCTATGTATATTTATCCCTTTCCTGCCATACGTTGAATATACCTGAATGGTGGACATCAAGGTAAATCTCATTGTCTGGATTCAATGACAAATAGCAACATGACACTCTCTTCACGTTTCCCTGCTTCACAACATATGTAATGCTATTGACCGATTTTATGTGTGTATATAAAGGGAGACAACGGTCTTCCACCATATTCGCATGACCCTTGCTCCCAGAAGCTGAAAACATTCCAATGTTTACAGTTCAATTTCCTAAAGGACTAGTATTTTCGTATTATAACGAATTTTCGAGAAAATTTTCAGTTTATACTTTTTAAATCTTGGGGTTTCTAAACTACGTAAAAAGAAAATAATTTCGTTAATTGTTATACATTTAATAATTATATATTTTTCACAATTATAATTTTTCTAAAACAAGTACTTGTTAATAGGAAAAGAGCTTCTGTACAAACGCAGTCATAGATAGACAGTTTTTGTTTCATTTGTTTAGTTAATTCTTTCTCAGATTATCCGTCAACAATTTAAAAATGGTGACACGGTATATGGAAAAGAGATCGCTGACATACAAACCTTTCGTAGCTTTTCAGTGAGATATTTGCATGCACTTCACAAATAAAATTTTATGAAAAATTTCAGTTGTAAAGGGGATATTGTCATTTACTGCATATCGGAAAAGAATACCAAAAGTTTCTTAGTCCAATAATCTTCGAATATATTCGAATAGAATTCGAAGCATCATCGATGCCAATTAAATTCTGAAACCATCCTGGTTTCTTTGTCACCTTTTGCATTTATTCACACACAACGAGCGCTCGCGCATGAAAACCTATTACCAACCAGCCAGATCGCAATGACAGTACTGTGAATTCAGTCATATAAATTTTCTTACATTACATTTTGGGGGTTTTAATTAACTTTTTGAGGACACCGACTGAAAATTGAATGACTGTATATTTTATTTTCAATGTTTATCTTTAATCTCGGTACAACCATTAACGTATTTTAATGCTGAGGATGGATGGTAAGAAAGGGAAGGAATTATTACCTGTTCGATGTATTGCAGAGAAACATACATACATACATACATACATACATACATACATACATACATACATACATACATACATACATACATACATACATACATACATACATACATACATACATACATACATACATACATACATACATACATACATACATACATACAATCTTCAACTAAGTAACAGAAAAGAGCGAAAAGCAACAACCTTTGTAAAATTCAACAAATGATTTATTTCCCTGGAATACAAAGTGAAAATAAAAAATACGAATTTACAATATTGTTAATTGAAATAAAAATAATCTTATAATTACAGACACAAGTCCTAATCATAAAGGTTATGACAAAAACTTAGTGAAAGTCCAACGTTTTAAATCTTGATCTGCCTGTGATGGTAGTCTTTTTTGCATCACAATAATTAAATCCAATAAGAAATCTTTTTTCAAAATTTGTCTAAATTCAAATCTTTATTTCCATGAACGTCATCATGGTACTTTTGTATTTCCAGTGATGAAAAATTTGAATAATTAAAGATCAAATCTACTGAACATAACAATACGTTGCTTCTGCTGAGATGATAAAATACGAATGAATAATATTTTCTGTGACAAGATTATATAGTCCTCTACTTGACCTCAAGTCACAATTATCATTTTCTATATGTTAATATCACCTAACTGAAAATATCCTTTTAGAAAATTCTTCATGTTTACAGAATAGTATGTATGTATGTATGTATGTATGTATGTATGTATGTATGTATGTATGTATGTATGTATGTATGTATGTAGGTAGGTAGGTAGGTAGGTAGGTAGGTAGGTAGGTAGATAGGTAGGTAGGTAGGTATGTTTGTATGTATGTATGTATATATATATATATATATATATATATATATATATATATATATATATATATATATATTGAAAGCCATGATATAGCTTATATTTGTTTGTTGGAATATTTAAATCTGATGATACATCAAGCATAAATTGTGAAAAGTAAATCAATATGAGATAAATGATAAATGCTAGTAAATAGTGTAAACTATTCTGAAATTCGTTACCGATCTTTAGTATCAAAATGATTAAATTTTCTATTTCGAATGATTAACTTTGCGTTAAATTGCTTAGCTCTGCTCTGTTTTATGTTTCTAATCGTAAAGTCATTGGTTGAGTTACATGTGCATATTGCTTTAGTGTGATAATCTACTTTTGTGATTAATGAATCCGTCACTTTATTAGTTTTTAAATTTCGGTCAATAATAACTGTATAGCCATGTAAGTCCTCAAGCACTTATTTATTGAGATCAGATTAATTATATTCAACAAGTCAATTAGACCTTAATCGTCATTTAACTCATTTTCATTGACAACCAAATTAATATGTCTTGCCAGCTAAATTTCATTTGAAAGGCATCGTACAAAGAAACAATAATGCCGGGGGTCTATTTTCCTAAATAAAATAACTGCATCTCCATTAGGAATTTAATATGAGTTTACAATTTTGAAAGATATAGCTACCTATCACCATCAACCCATCCACAAAGCACTGAAAATTACATATTTAAAGAACTATTCTTTGTTAGAAGACAAGTGCTTGAGAAACAAAAATGCAATAAAGCTCTTAGAAAAAAAAACACGGCTGAATTTTCTTTTTACGCAAACGCAGTTAAGTTTTTCTTTCCAAGTCTTGTTTCGAGGTCGAAGAACCGCTTTTTCATTCCATCTCATTCATTAAAAGTTGCAAAACGATGACTGGCACAACCTCTGGTGAAAACAAGTAATATCATTAATTAGTCCAGTCTGAAAGGAGTTTTAATCGTAAAAAATCTGTTTCCGTCTGATGATCGATATGTCATACTTGAAATAGACTTGCTTATCCCAAGTACCGCACTGTATGGAATGAAAAACTTAAATGAAACAATGCTTATTTGTTCAATGAATGCCTCAGAAAGCTTAATAAAGGTAGCCACCGATCCTTCCTTTCTGTTGCATTAATTTATATTCACTTTTCCTAATCCCCGTATGAAATAATGTGTTTGTGATTTGAATTTTTAACGTAGCTTTAAAACTTGTTCAGTCAAATCGCTACGCGATCTGCACTGTGACAGTCTATAGCGATGTCTAGCACTGAGGAATCAGACATGTAGCATGATGTCACACCCAGTCACATTATCTTGATACCATGCCAGCCAGTTATAACACTACCCCCTTAATTATAAGCGCCTATAGAGGCAGCTTTTAGTACCATCTTTATAAGTCTTTAATAATACTCGACCGGGTTCGAACCCGCTACCTCCCTCATCCGAGACAGACGCTTTAAACCTTAGGCCACCGGAGCGTTCAGTAATAATGTACTTGTTAATGTTCCAATTACGTCATTATCATGTTTCTCATGTTTCTTTTCAAAATGAATAACAATTAAAATGGCTGTTCTAAACTTAAAATGTAATCCTGGTAGATAATGCGGTTAAACAATTAGTAGCTTTACTTGATGCCTATCAACTGACCAGCTCTTTGCTTTTAATTGATGATGTGGCATTATTGTAGACAAGAAAACAACTAAAGTAATCAAACCAGTTTTTATTGGTAGACATGTTGCAATATACGTATGGATGATTGATCATAATTACAACTCAGTAATCTAAGATTTTAGAGCGAACCTATGTTTGAAAAAAGACATGCAATTTCACAAGTACTAAAAGGACGCGATATTAAAGGCTAACCATAGCAAAAGATAATACAAACCTTAAATGAGACCAGAAAAGTCGTTAGGCTATGCAATATCTGTTTTTAGCGTATTTAACTAAGCAGTACTTCGTAAGGTAATGTATTAACGTCATCAACGTCGTCAAATATTATTTTCTTCTCGTTGTACAAGGACAGCGCTATAAATTTCGGTTTATGTCCTTAACTTGCAAAAGCTTTACATTATATAAGGCCATCGTTGCTTTCTTGATATGATTCTATTCATCTGATGGTATTTCATCAGATTAATTTCGTTTATATTTGAATTTTCTGAAAGCATAAACAATTTTTGGACAGTTTAAATTTTATATTTTCTTTGATTATATGTACGTTATTTATTTACAAAAGCTATTTCGTCCTAGAATTCTTTAATGGCCACGCCATTAGCGTCATTACTAAAATCTCTAACAAAGTTTATGTTGATTTATAGGATACCCAATAAATTTTCCTTTTTTGACAGTCACAAGTGTCATAAATGAATGTCATTCTTTATGTATTTTTAAACGTGTTTTATCTCAACATGGACATACAAAACGTGGTATCAGTCACAAGTGGTCTCATTCAAGTATAATATATGTTTTCCGTTTGCAATGCAATTCATGCATGAATACGTTGCTTAGCTCTAACATATTAACCCTATTGTATATTGGTTTTATTAAATTAATTTTGATCTTCTTTCCCGTGGAAATAATTTGATTAATTGATTAATCAAATTTCCTCTAAAACAGCTAGAGATTTGTTTTCTTTTTCAAACCTTAATCTTAAAGCTTATGAATCAATAACAATTTTTGGTATCAAGGTAAATAAATTTTTTTCAAGTAGTATTCTCGATTTGCTTCAGTATACCAATAAGTTACTGAGTTAATTGTCCCTTTCATTTCAATATCACGTATTAGGAGCATGTCATATTATATTAGTAATTCTAATTCTACACATTATACATTTAAACCTGCATCGTGTTTTAATCAGGAAGCAACACAATAGTAAGCAAGAACTAATTTGAGGTTTTGATACACATATTTATAAATTGTGTCGCATCATTTTATCGTATATCTTTTATATATTAAAGCAGCAAAAAAGTGATGAACAGCTTTAATCTGCGACAAAGGTCAAGGCTCCTCCAAGTTTCATCTCAGGCAAAGGTCAAGGCTCCTCCAACTGTTATTTCTCGAGCCCACATAATCAATAAACAGCTAACCGCATTTTTTTAAACGATCGGTTGCGCTTACCAGCAGGAAAATAAAACCTGAGAACGCCTAGCAAGTGCTTATTTTTCGAGAGACATAATAGGTATCTCATTTCGTCTATGGTCTATTTAGTTTCTTTATTTTTATTTTTCATTTTGAAGAATTTTTTTTCATCAGATATGTCCGTTTAAAATGAAAGATTATAATAACGGCAAGTGTTGATGATTAGTGGTACTGTTTGCAGCCAAATTAAACAGTTTGGAGATTAATGTAAAATTTACTTTCACAAACAGAGAAAGCGAGTCATTTTTGCCTACACAATGGCGTTTGTGTCAAAACCAGGCTTTGCCGTCCTTGTGATCGGGTGCATTACACGCTAGGATTTTTACGACTATATGGTCTTAAACAAAGTAACAATAAGAAGCAAAACGAACAAATTTTGTAAAACGAAAAAAAAGATTCATTCTCTCAAATATAAAAATAAAATTTAAGAGGAACATACCGTTATTTGAATTAAATCCTATATAATACTAAAATGTTCTAGTCCAAAAGAAGAGCGTTCTGAATGAACTCAGTGTCACGCATGTGCTGGTGTGGCAATTTGCTTGAATTTGTTGAAGTGCCAAAATTCTTGTATTATGTACGTTATGTACATTTTAATTTTATTTATTTGTTTGATAGCTTTTAAAACAATATTTCATTACATGCTATTTAATATAACATGGTATGTTAGACTTGATTTTGTCCTAAACTGAGTTCATTTCTGCTTGATCTGATTGACATTTGTTTCCATTGTAAACAACTAATACAGATGTGAATTATTCTCTCTTTGTTTGGGTTTAATATTGGGTTATTATTAATAGGAGAAGTAAATGTTTATCTGGGTCAGTTTTTGAATTTCCTAAGTGTATTTTACAGGTTATAAGGGTTTTGCGGTGGGGGAAGGGGCTTAACATTAGAATCATTCTAGAAGGTTATTTTCCGTTAGGTAATGGCTTTTTTAGAAAACTTAATACGGATATACAATATAGAGTATACATAAAATATGCCAGACAGTATCTTGTGCTTGCATCACAACAATAGATGGCTGTATTCATTTGAAAATAATACTTTTGAAAGTAAATAGTTTTAAGTCATGGGTATTCATTTTGAGATCCGACTAGGAAGATACATATTATCCATTGCACAAGTACAACAAGCACATGTATTTAACAGTTTACCTTATCCTTTGAGTCGCAATACAATGCAGCAACTCCGTGAGTAACTTGACGACCGACTGCCAGGCGATGTAGTGCTTAGTCGGTTTGGACTGACCAGGCTGACAAGGCTTCGAGAATTTGGCCACTTTTATACTGTTGAGAGTCAAACATAATTTTGTTCTCGTTTTACATTAAACACATGGGGGAAATATAATACATTTTATGTCTAAATGCGTGAATATTCGTCACTGAAAACACAAATATCATAACGAGCATAAGCGTCGTATTTGACACTTACAAAATAGTGCGTAAAGTAAAATGGAACAACCCTTGTCAGTGGACTGGTCTATAATTATTTTACATAAAAGCAAAATTTATGCCACTAATGTTTTTTGTAACGATGAATGAAGATAACATTCACCATTTACTAGCCAATCGCATTTCAGAGAAATTGCAACAAAAACTTATCTGAAACGAATATTTTGCACTGGTGTTTAAACCAAAATAACAGCAATTTTGCAGAAACCAAAAAAAATCTCAGTTGTTCTTTAACCTTTCGTATTTATTTTTGAATTATTATTATTATTATTATTATTATTATTATTATTATTATTATTATTATTATTGTTATTATTATTATTATTATTATTATTATTATTATTATTATTATTATTATTATTATTATTATTATTATTATTATTATAGATGTATTGTCCATATCACCGTACATTCCAGGTCTCATCAACTCGACTTAGTCATCACCAGGCGCTCTGCCCAGAATAACATCCTCTCCACCAGCTGCTACCATAGTGCAGACTGCCACTCCGTCCATGCCCTTATGTGCAGCAAGGTGCGTCTACAGTCACGAAGACTACACCGTTCCAAACCAAAAGGTCCCCCTCGCATCAACATTGCGCATATGTCTATCCCCTCCAAGGTGAAAGAGTATGTGTCCGCCTTCGATCACGCTCTCCTTGACCTGCCAGAGAACGATGCCACAGCCTAGTGCAATGCCATGAAGGATTCCATCTATAACACAGCCATGTCGACGTTTGGCAAGAAGGAACGGCCCATTCATGACTGGTTTAACGCACACCTTTAAAAAAAATGGAACCAGTAATCGAGAACAACCGGAAAGCCTTCATAGCCTTCAAAAATACACTAATGAACGTACACTAGCTGCCCTCAGAAGATCCTGAAGCACCACCCATCTCATCGCTAGACAGTCAGCAAACGAATATCGGCAGCAATTGTGTGAAGGAATCCAGAGCAGTGCCGAGTCTACGGCATGGACAGTGACATCAAGAAGGCCCTAGGTCCTATAGTGAAAGGGATTGCCCCCTTGAAATTTTTGACGGGTGAGAAGATCACAGACCGTGAGCAACAAATGACCAGATGGGTGGAGCACTACTCAGAGTTGTACTCCCAAAAAACTTAAGTCACCGATGTGGCACTCAGCAGCGTACAGAAACTGCCCACTATAGAGGAGCTAGAAAAGATTCCTACCTTAGAGGAACTCAGCAAAGTGATCAACTCCCTCCCAAATGACAAAGCACCAGGTAGCAATAGTATCCCTCCAGAAGCCATCAAACATGGGAAACCGACATTGCTACCGCCACTGCAAGAGCTACTCTGCCTCTGCTGGGAAGAAGGAGCAGTCCTCCAAGATATACATGACGCCACCATTGTGACCCTCTACAAAAACAATGTAGACCGCAGTGACTGTAACAATTACAGAGGAATGTTACTTCTCAGCATAGATGGCAAATGTTTGTCCGCATCCTCCTCAACAGGTTACAGCTGCTGGAGTACCAAGTGTACCTGGAATTCCCAGTGCGGATTCGGAGCAGGAAGGTCGACAACAGGCATGATCTTCTCCCTCCGACAATTCCAAGACAAAAGCAGAGAGCAAGGTCAACCACTCTACATGATGTTCATCGACCTCACCAAGGCCTTCGACCTGGTCAGCATGCAAAACCTTTTTGAACTTCTCTGGAAGATTGGCTTCCACCCAAAACTTCTCAAAATGATAATCTCCTTCCACACCGATATGAAGGGCACAGTCCTGTATGAATGATCCACCTCAGACTCCTTCCCCATAAATAGCGGCGTGAAGCAGAGATGCGCGTTTGCTCCAACCCTTTTTGGCATCTTCTTCTCCCTGCTAGTGTCCCACGCTTTCAGCACGTCCACTGATGGCGTTTATCTGCACACCATGTCCGACGGGAGGCTATTCAACCTGGCACGACTGCGCTCAAAGACCAAAGTGAGGCAAGTACTCATCAGGAAGATGCTCTCTGCTGACGACACATCAATCACACAAGTAGATATACATAACAGTATTTCAGGATAAATAATGTATTCCCGGTATATAAACTAAAGGAAAATGCTTTCTTCATGAAGAAATCATGTTATACTTTTGCAGAAATGAAGAATCTAGTCGTCATACTCTTCATCATCCTTCCGTTGATAAAACCATGAAACTATGTAATGGCCAGTACGGGTTTAGCAATGATCATGGAGGCAGCGGATATCACAGATATATTATTCGCTGAAGGGAGAGGTCGTGAGTTTGGTAGAATAAGTTTCTATAGAGGACGATGAAGATTTAGACGAAGAGGATTCATTTCCGTATAACTAACAGGAGAATATCTTGGATTAAAGATTTTGTTTAGCGAATCGCATTATTTCATTTAAATTTCATTGACCATGAATTAAAAATGCAGTATCATAGATGCTTAAGTCTAGTTCGAATCTTATGATGTATATATTTAATAATCGAGTAGTGAATAGATTGTTCCTTTATAGCAATATTTTATTTTGAATTTTTCTCACTTTAATAACTTTTTTTATAAACTTTTATCAATAAACATAACTCTTAAAGTTTCGGTTTCTATGTTATGTATGTGGGAATTTTGTGCCACATTTATTGACTCTAAAAGCACCTTAAGCATTATCATATCTTAAAATACTTAAGAATTACCATAAACTTTATTTTTTTCGATTACAGCCGTTAATTCGCGTTAGTGTTTTCTTTTGATTTGTCTTATTTAAGGATGAACTAATAAACGATTGCATGTTTAAACTATTCCGTACTCCACTAATTTCATTTTCTCTATTTCTTTTTTTTTTCAGATTTAAATATCGACACGAACGGAGTTTTAATTTTTCATATGTATCTCGTTTATTTAATTGCATTTTAAGATATATGCAAATAAAGAAAATAACATTTTCCGTGATTTTAATTTTAAATGGCCAATAGTTTCAGAATATTTTTACAAATAAATGAGCATTTGCATTTTAATTCCTATGAGATCTGATTGGATGACAAAAAAGCTGTACAGAAGCCCGGTCGCAGAACACTTCTCCTCCCCTGGCCACACTTTCAGTGATATAATACTTATCGCTATTGCTAACAACCACAGCTGGAGTTCCGAAACCAGGAAGGAAAATGAATCATACTGGATACGCCGCCTTAGAACATTGAAACCAAGCGGTCTAAACCAAGAAGACTAGAAAATGAAAACTATGCACTAGTAGAATTTAACATTTTCTAAATCTTCTTATTATCCTTCAATTTTTACTATAAGAATAACCAGTATAGAATCAAATATCCGGGATATAATCTGCGTTACATAAATGTACAGAAAGTAAAAATAGATGTCGCTTTGACTTTGAGGGAATTACACACCGTTTTCAGATTCCGCAACTAGTCTATACAAGCTGGTTGTATTTATAGTTTTAACACATGTGGAGACAGCCATGTAGAGGTTTACAAACACAACGTTTTTGTGTTTGTTTGTCGTATGTATGTTTTGTATTTGCCTTTGAAAAAGACTCATTAAGAGTCGAAAGCGCTTAGGCTAGTTAGTTACTAGTTTCGTACTGTTCGTCGTCAGTTTATTGCATCTATTTTAATCAATCCCTGACACACGTGATCCCATGGTGGATCCAGTACGCTTGAAAGATATGTTTTTCGCCATATGACTTGTATTCTTTATATATATATATATATATATATATATATATATATATATATATATATATATAGATATAGATATATATATATATATATATATATATATATATATATATATATATATATATATGTGCTCTTAAATTCTTAAATTAAGTAAATGAAAAGAGCGAAAAACTACATAGTTTTCAAAATTCAATAATAATATTATTTTCCCTTAGAATGCAAAGTAAAAATTTAAAAAAAAACTTATAGCATTGCAAATTAGATCCAAAATAGCCAAAAACGTTCTATCATTTAGTCCCAATGAATAAAGTTCAAATCAAATTCCAATGGTGTTTGAAAAAGGATCCAGCGCTGAAGGTGTTGATGGGCCAGGAGTCTTTAATGTACTAATATACCAGTCGCCTGAAGTGCGATGCTGTGCTGACAGTCTTCCAATTAATCACAATAACATTTAGCCATCCTCGCCTTTTCAATTTCTGTCAACTGCCGTTCTGAGTTTATGTTTAAAGTTGCACGTAAAACATTGATAATCACGCAGTATTTGAAATACTTTAAATATCTTTTTATAAGCATGTAAATACTTATGATAATAGACGATTGAATTTAATCGAATTGAAAAAAGTGACATCACCACTATGCGGATGTTATTTTTTTTTACTGATATATTTCAATATCTCATTATGAGATATGTATATGAAAAACATTACCTCTTGATTTCATAACAAGGCTTTAAAACTGTATTGCTTATAATATGAGAGATTCCTTTTCATGATGAGCAGATTTCTTATCCCAAAGCTTCACACCACGATTATTATTAATTTCGTGAAGGAATACACAGGCTGGTCACGGTAGCTTAATCCCGACTCTGGAACTGGCTTCATTGTTATGTTCAATTATCGCTTTTTTAAGTTAAGTTTTTAGTTCAGAAAGCCTTTATTTTGAGATTCATTGCAAAAGTTTTGTCTTAAGACCCTTCTCGAGAAAAAAGCTCCAATTTACAACCAAAAAAAGAATATAACTGCTACATTTTAATTTTGTTTTTAATTTTGTACTCAATCAATTTATTGGTTAAATCCAGAGCATAAAACAATATTTATTTACATTTCATCAAAATTGTTATCTTCAAGTTTTAAAAGAAATATTACATCGTATGCTCCTGATAAGTCCATATCGCCGCCGTGATCGTTAGTTTCCTATTTTTAACTGCAATTGCTCATTGTTCCACTTAGTACAAATTATGCTAGATAAAAGTACAGTATTTTTTCTGGGCTTCAATTTATTAAAATACAGCTACGCAATTATTCATTTCTCGTATAAAAAAGCTTGGCCATTTAGAGTAAATTAACAACACAGCGCTAAATGTTCTCTATTGATAATTTAAATTGACTACGTATTTATTAGTCGGTCATTACCTTAATATCATCACTTAAAAGACAAAAATGTTCAGATGACAATAAAAAAATGATCGTAAATTATGAATGAATAATTTCAAAAACATGTCTGCTGAAACATAATGAAAAAAAATAACATAATCATTTGCGCCAACACATATGGGCATCGGGGTGTAAGCAAGTGATACCCGGATTTCACCTCTAAACACACAGGTCTACATACGTAAAACTTAATGGCTGACCAATACATGTTCCCCCAAAACCCATCTACCCACCCCCGGGAAAAATGTTGGCTAGCGTTCTATAATATAATATAATATAATATAATATAATATAATATAATATAATATAATATAATATAATATAATATAATATAATATAATATAATATAATATTTATAGGTTACTGCATTTGTATGGAAAAATATGAACTAGTTTTTCGGATGGTTATACTGCACGACCTTGGGAGTGCAGTATATCCATCCGACAAAACGAGTTCATAATTTTGCATACAAATGCAGTAACCTTTTTATTATACGCTCATTTTCTTATTCTTACAATGCTTAAATATATAAACACAAATACACTACAATAAACAAAGTAACCGATTGCATGCCGTTTTCCAAACTAAATATACAAGTTTAGCTGCATCATTACTCAACTGGCACACGTACCTCCGCCCAGACAAATTTGAAGTTGATTGCGCGCTAGCCGTAAGTTTCGAAATATTAGTACAATTTAATTTGTAATGGGATATTGTCATTTACTGCGTGGCGGGAAAGAATAACACGAGTTTCTTACTCCAAGATTCTTCGAATAATTTCGAATAGGATTGGGATATTCATCGATGCTAATTAAATTATCAAAACCATCCTGGTTTCTTTGTACCTTTTTTATTTATTCACACACACACAGACATACACACACGCGCACGAACGAACGCGCGCATGAAAACCTATTACCAACCGACCAAACCGCACTGAGAGTACTGTGAACTCATTCATATAAATGTATTTAAATTACATTTTAGGGGTATTAATGTAACTTGCTTGAGGACTAAGATTGAAAATTGTATGATTGTTTGTTTTTCAATAAATTCTGCAAAACTCGCTACGGAGCTAAATTAATATTCGGATATCAATTTTCTACTCGAATATTTGCAACAAAAGTGTTCTGCTTTTACTGTTTTGTTTTAGCTTTAATGACGCGTTCATAAAAACATGGACAAATTACATATATTTGTTTGGGGATTTTTTTGTGCTTTACGGTACAACAATACAAGAAGGTCGATTAGTTAGTGCTGAGGCGATTTGAGTAAAGTGCCCTGCCCAAAGGATATAGGAAAAAAGAGTTTTATACATGTGACAGCATATATATATATATATATATATATATATATATATATATATATATATATATATATATATATATATAGATAGATAGATAGATAGATAGATAGATAGATAGATAGATAGATAGATAGATAGATAGATAGATAGATAGATAGATAGATAGATAGATAGATAGATAGATAGATAGATAGAATAAACTGACGACGAACAGCGCCAAACTAGTAACTAACTCACCGGAGCGCATAGTTACTAGTTTCGCACTTTTCATCGTCAGTTTATTGCATCTATCTTAATCAATCCATGCCACATATGATCCCTTGCTGTATCTAATGCGCTTGAAAGGGTTGTTATTTGCCATATGATTTGTATTATATATATATATATATATATATATATATATATATATATATATATATATATATAGAGAGAGAGAGAGAGAGAGAGAGAGAGAGAGAGAGAGATAGATAGATAGATAGATAGATAGATAGATAGATAGATAGATAGATAGATAGATAGATAGATAGATAGATAGATAGATAGATAGATAGATAGATAGATAGATAATGTGTGTATGTCAAACCTCTTATAACGGTCACCTGAGTTCAGCGTTCATTATGAAGCAACGGCTATTATAATTTCCTGGCAAATTTCTTATATAAATGTCACGCAACCAGTGATCACCTGTCCTCCGCAGACATCAGCCATATTTTCTTAACCAAGCAGTGAATTCGCCATTCCTTCGCGGTCTTACGAGCGTTTCTGCAGTGACCACACCAAGTAGGCAAATTAAACTTCTTTCGCTTGATTGACAAGGCATGGTATATACAAATTTATAACTGGAATGTTCCTGACAAATTCAGATTCATGTGATAATTTAAATTTAAAAAAATCGTTGACACGTCCTCTTTTCTTGATGAACCAGACTTTTAGCAAGTTGCTGTGACAGCGACAGTTTTGTGATCGTTGCTCTTGGATACTATGTTGAGAATTGTGTTCTTTCGCTTTTTTGCAAAAGGGCATATGAATTTAAGTTAATATTTTCGTATTTTGTACAACAATATTGGAAAGAGGTTTTTTGTTGTTCATATCATGAGATTATTGGAGATCCAATGTTACTGACATGTACGTTGCGAGATTTGTGTGGTCATGTGACCAGAAATGTAAATGGCAAGTACAAGATTTATCAATGATGTAGGTTCGTCTTACTTATAGCGGATTAAATACATTGCGATTATAATACTCGCAAGTTTTCTTGAAACATATCATCTTTTTTCTATCGATTTTATTCAGGTATGACTCAATTTAATATCCTTTAAAGGTTCTTAGTCACGCTATTAAACGGATAACATATGCCGGCATGGTGGTGGCGAATTACATATTTTCGAATTGACCTTGACCATGAACTCCAAAATAAAGATCGAAATATCAAAAATGAGATGGGAAGAGTCATAGGATACTCTGATTAAAGGTGTATGTGCACACATACATACATACATACATACATACATACATACATACATACATACATACATACATACATACATACATACATACATACATACATACATACATACATACATACATACATACATACATACATACATACATACATACATACATACATACATACATACGGAAAGCAATCACCGGTCATTACGTATCACCTTTGATATTAAATATATACACTTGTGTTCTCGATCGCCAACAACGATGCGAGCTCAAGTGATCCTAGATCCATTAAACGTGATTCATTTGCTTGCTAAATTTAAATTTCTGGATGCTTATAAAAATGATTAAGTTGACATTTTCGAATGATTCGCATATTATGCTTAATCTCTTCGCTCTGCTTTTATGTGTCTAGTGGTAAAGTCATTGATTTAGTTACAAGTGTATATTACTTTTGTGACATCTATTTTTGTGATTGCTGAATACTTCACCGTGTTACTTTTCTCTCCCCCCTTCCCTTTTATTAAATTTAGGTCAGCAGATACTGTATAGCCATGTAGGTCCTCAAACACTTATTTATTGAGATCAGATTAATTATATTCAACAAGTCAATTAGACCTTAACTGTCAATCAACCCATTTTCATTGACAAACAAATTAATATATCATGCCATCTAAATTCCATTTTAAACGCATCGTCTTACAAAACATAATTTTTTAATGATGACAACTGCATCTCAATTAAGAAAGTAATAGAAGTTTACAGTTTTGAAAGAAATAGCTATCTATCACCACCAACCCAACCCCCAAGCACTGAAAATTATATATTTAAAGAACTCTTCTATGTTAGAAGACAAATACTTGAGAAACAAAACCACAATAAAACTTTTATAAAAAAACAACATGGTTACATTTTCTTTTCACGCAAACGCAGTTAATTTTTTCTATTATTCTTGTATCGAGGTAGGAGAACCAACTTTTCAATCCATCTCATTCGTTAGCACATGCAAATTGATGTCAGGTAAACCGCTGGTGAAAAAGGCAAAGTCAATCATTCATCCAATATGAAAAAAGTTTCATTATCAATCGTAAAAACGAAAATGTTTCCGTCTGATGATCGATATATCTTACTTGAAATAGACTTGTTTACCCCAAGACTTAAATGAGCAAATGCGTATTTGCTAAATGAATGCCTTAGTAAAGCTTAATAATTGCAGCCTCCGATCCTTCTCGTTTGTTGTATTGATTGATATTCACTTTTTCTAATCCCCGTATTAAGCAGAAATAGTGTGTGTGTGTGTGTGTGTGTGTGTGTGTGTGTGTGTGTGTGTGTGATTTGGATTTGTAACGTAGATTTAAAAATGTTCAGTCATATCGCTACGATGTCTGCACTGTGGCAGTTTGCAGTTATGTTTAACACAAGTAGCATGATGTCACACTCAGTCACATTATCTTGATACCAGACCGACCATTCCTAACACTAGCCCTTAATACTGAGTGCCGAGAGAGGCAGCTGTTAGTTACATTTTTACAAGTCTTTACTATGACTCAGCCGGGTTGCGGACTCTATAACCACTATGCCATCAAAGCGGTCAGAAATAATTCTTTTCAAAATGAATTGCAATTGACATGGCTATTCTAAACCGAAAATATAATCCTGGTATATTACGCAGTTAAATTGAATAAATGGTTTGAATTGCAATTGAAATGGCTATTCTAAACCGAAAATGTAATCCTGGTATATTACGCAGTTAAATTGAATAAATGGTTTGTGTTACTTGTTGATATCTACAAAGGACCATTTCTTTGTTTTTAATTGATGCTGTGGCAATATTTACCATGTAGACTAGTAAACAACTAAAGTAATCAAAGCAGCTTTTAATGGTACACATGTTGCAATATACGTATGAGCGATTGATCATAAGATTTTAGCGAGAACGTATGTTTGGAGAAAACCATGCAATTTCACAAGAATTGAAAGGGTGCGGTTTTAAAAGGCTAACCATAGCAAAAACAAATATAAACTTTATATGAGATCAGTATATTGCCCGGCTCTGCAATGTCTGCTCCGAACGGCCGAGTGGCCCCAAGTAGCTAAGTGGTCTAAAGCGCTGACCGTTACAGATCACTGCCATCTCACCTCTGTCTGCGTGAATTCGAGTCCAGACTTGGCTAACGTGGGTAAGTGAGAAAGCCTGCCAGTAGCTTCTTGAGGGTCGGTGGTTCTTCCCTTGGTTGTCTAGGGTTCTTCCTCCACCATTAATACTCGCCGCCATTTATAGCCTATCTTGTGCTGAAAAATGGCGTTAAACCCTACAACAACAACAAAGCTCCAAACGTGTTTAACTAAACTGTACTTCGAAAGGTAATCTATTTACGTCGCCAATCAGCATTTGCTTCTTTTTATACAAGGACAACGCTGCTTTATTTCATTTGACGTAAGTTCTCAACTTGCAAAAGCTTTTCATCACATAAGAGCAACATTGCTTTCTTGATGTGACGCTATTCATCTGATTCATCTGATGGTATTTCATCATATTAATGTTGTTTATATCTGAGTTTTCAGTCTGAAAGCATGAACAATATTTGCAGTCAAAATTTTACATTTTCTTTGATTATGTACTTTACAAAAGCTATTTTCTATTGTCTATTTTAAATAAATGAATCGAATGACCCTAAGGGGAAAAAAATTATTTAATAGCCACGCCATTAGCATCATCATTAAAATCTATAATAATGTTTTTATTGATTTATAAGATACCCAATAAATTTTCCTTTTCTGAAAGTCACAAGTGTCATAAAATTAATGTCATTCTTTATCTATTTTAAACGTGTTTTGTTTCAACATGGACATAAAAAACGTGGTATCATTCACGAGTGGTTTCATTCAAGCATGCCATATATTTTAAGTTTGTAATACAATTCATGCATGAATACGATTTTTAGCTCTAACAAATTAACCCTACTGTATATTGGTTTTATTAAATTCATTTTGATCTTCTTTTCCGTGGAATTAATTTCTACGAAGCCAGAGAAAAGTTTTAAACCGGACATGTGCATGTAAAGGAATATTCAAATCCACTTCTGAACGCTATCAGTATATCTCTAACAGATTAGTCAAATCTATTCAAAAAAAGCTTAAGATTTGTTTTCTTTTTCAAACAAGAATTATAAACCTACGTATCAATAAAGGTTCCTGTTGTCAAGGTCAAAAATGACTAACCTTGACATTGGTAATCGCAAGTGATATCATTTCTATATATATATAGATACATTTCTCTATATATATATAGATACATTTCTATATATATATATATAGATACATTTCTATATATATATATATATATATATATATATATATATATATATATATATATGTGTGTGTGTGTGTGTGTATGTACGTACGTACGTACGTACGTACGTATGTATGTATGTATGTATGTATGTATGTATGTATGTATGTATGTATGTATGTATGTATGTATGTATGTATGTATGTATGTATGTATGTATGTATGTATGTATGTATGTATGTATGTATGTATGTATGTATGTATGTATGTATGTATGTATGAATGTATGTAAACATGTATCATGGGCGAATCAGGAAGCAACACAATAGTTAACAGGAACTAATTTGATGTTTTTCAACAGCAAAAGTTTTCGTATATTTTAAGTATTAGAGCAGCAATTAAGAGGTGAAAATACTTAATAGCTGGCGTATGAGACAACTGTCAACGCTCTTTAATTGTCCTTTCTCGACCAACTTCCCCTTCAATGAACAAAACAAACAAACAAACAAACAGCATCATAATTTAATAAACGACCCGCTGCAGTTGCCAGCAGGAAAGCAAAACTGTAGAATGCCTAAAAAGCACTTATCTTTGGAGGGACATAATATGTGGCTCATTTCTTCTTTGGTCTGTATAATGTCTTTACATTTAATTTTCAATTTGCAGAATTTTTTCTTATCAGACATGTCTGATCAAAATCATCGATTACAATAATGGCAGGTGGTTCATGATTAGTAGGACTGTTTTCAGACAAAAGTCAATTAGGGAATTAATGTAAAATTCAATTTTACAAACATTAAAATGGGTGCGATTTGCTTAGACTATAGCTTTTTGTGTCGAAAAAGTACTCAGTCCAAAGACAGGCTTTGCCGTTTGTATGATCCGGTGCAAAACACACTAGCACTTATACGACTATATGGTCTTAACTAAGTAACAGAAAGAAGTAAAACGAACAAGTTTTGTAAAACATAACAAATACTTTAATTCTCTAAGTTATAAAAATAAAATTTAAGAGGAACATACGATTATTGGAATTATTCCGAAATAATACTAAAACATTAGATCACATTAGATCACAAGTCTAAATGAATAGTGTTCTGAATGAATTAAACGTCTTGACTATGCTTGTGTAGCAATATGCTTGAATGTGTTGAACTAACAAAGTTTTTGATGTATTACAATGGCATTGTCCAGAATGTATTTGAATGAATTCATAACAATCCCAGAAATGTTGATTTAGTCCAGACAGTCAAATGGGTACCTTGTAATTCTAATAAATATTTCAAATAAATGATTCTTATCAAATTAAATCTAAACATAACACAAAATACACCTGCAGACTAATATTAAAACAATTACTATACTAGAAGAAGGATTAGGATACATGTTTAATTATTTTTTATGTACATCACTATGACTCTTTTGATTATGTCTCAATTCTCCATGTAGCTTTTTCCACTATATCTGAATTGCATCAAAATGCAACCCACATGACCTCTGTTGCAATTCTCATCTATCCAATCAGAAAATTACACTAAACTTTGAAATAGGTTCATTATTAAGGCTATTTCTTACACTAGTAAATACCTATTAATAGTTATAGCTAACACCAGAATCTACAGGCATGAACCAAACATTAATCACTCAATGTTGATATACCTTACAGCGTGTACAGAAAATGTGACGGGGCCTCGAGTGGCCGAGTGGTCTAAAGCGCTGTCCGTTACGGATCACTGCCATCTCACCTCTGTCTGCGTGGATTCGAGTCTAGGATTCGGCCAATGTGGATATGTGAGAAAGCCTGCCAGTAACTTCTCGTGGGTCGGTGGTTCTTTCCGGTGATTTCCCGGTTTCTTCCTCCACCAATAATACTGGCCGCGATGAATAGCCTATCGTGTGCTGAAAAAAGGCGCTAAGCCCAACAACAACAACAACAACAACAACAACAACAACAACAACAGAAAATGTGCCGGGTAGTAAATTATGCTTGCATCACAACAATTAATGTCCGTATGATTATTAGTTTGAAAGTAAGACTTTCGGAGCAAATATTTATTAGTCTAGAGTATTCCTTTAGAGATCCAATTGGTAAGTTGCATACTTTCCATTGAACAAGCACAACAAGCAGAAGTATTAAACAATTTTGAATCTTTGACGGGTATTGGATCACTTTATTCTTTGAATCACAAAATAATGCAAAAGCTCCGTGAGCAACTTGATGGCCGACGGCCAGGCATTTTAGACGGGGCAACTGCACAGACCAGGTCCTGCATCAAGAATGTTGCCGCTTGTGCACTGTTGAGATCGAATGTCTTGAAACCCACTTAGAACTTGGCAAGATAGCTTCGCACCCAACGCCTGTTTTCAAAATCTAAAACTTAATTGAATTTATCGTCTTCGTGACGTCATCGAAGACTTTGAAGTCGTTGGAGATGCTTACGTATTTGGCACGTTCTGAATGAAATTGAACGACCGGTTAAGAGACTATGACCTTATGCTAGATTTGAATGGCAAAATCACTTAAATACGTTCAGCCACTATTGGTGTGACCGAAACATGTGCAGCTAATATTGGTGTGACCCTGCAACCCTACCACGCCGAAGAGATTTTTATTCGTATCAAGAGTAATTAGGATGGTAGTAAACAAGTATGACCAGTAGAAGATTTAAATCAGCAATGAAGAAATATTAGTTGCACGGGTTCGGACATGTCTTACTAAGAACATCAATACCAGTATCGGCTACTTGAAGTGCGATCTGCATCGTTGTTCGGAACAATACTTTCAAAACAATTTTATTGGTCAAGGTCTTACAGGGATCATCCTCCTAAAAATAACGGTCTGGTAAAAGCGAGTCCACCAGACAGGTGCAAATAAACGCGTGGCCGATTAGGAAACAATTCTCAAACGTGCAATTATTGTGGATGATATTAGTGATGATAACATATAAAACTACTGCTCAAGTTGGCAGGGATGCTGTAAAGACTCTAATAGAAATCTTTGGCAACGTGGCCGGGTAGTATTGTCTTTAGGATTAGCATTTGCATACATCGCCGTTCTCAGCTCTGACATTAGCCCTCTCAAACATCGGAACGTACTCTAGGACAGCGCTCTACAGTGTATTCGTTGCTCAATAGCGACCAAACCAGATAGTCGCCAAACTCACCGTAAATCAAATCTACCGACGCTTAGTGATGTTTTGTCGGTATCGTTGTCTTCCGCTTCATTCGAGACCTGCAGATTTTACTAGGTGCTGGTTTGTTCTTTTGACACCACTGGCCCAAGCTGTTCTAAAGCTGCCGTTGTACGATTATCGATGTCCTAGTACTGTTAAAATTACCATCGGTTCTTGCCATCCTTATCGATTTAACATCGATGTAGGTATATACAATCATGCTGTCATCCGCCATAAGATTTTGTTGTTATATCCGTCATAAGTGTTGAGATTAAGATGTATGTCAGTTGATATCATGCAAATGCGACCAAAAAGGGTGTAATCAAGCTTGTTTCCGGCGAGCTATCTCTGGTTCTTATTTACTATCTCAGACAGGTGAATTTTCTATGCTTGCTGACCTATATTTTCTACTTTTTATAGAAATTGTTCCTGTACATTGAAAACGATATATGGTCCCTGAGTCGCTCTAAGCGTCTGAGTTAGTGCGCACAGAATTGCCCAAAAGTATATCAAACCGCTATCGTTAAGGCGTTCTGCTCATGCTGTCAAAAAGTCTTGCGATATGTCTGGAATGAAATGCACAACACATTTTCTATCACCACTGCTAGGGTTGTCATATGCAAAGTAGTCTACTCTGTGCTTGTTTGAAAAGTCAGATTCATTCGTGTTTCCCTTTCAGTTATCACTCATAGACTGAAAGTCACTGTTGAGAATATAGTTATAGATCGTTCCCAGGCCTATGTTTTAGTTTGGCTGTGATTCTGGGGCCAATTCATGCTTTTATACATATTAAACTCGTTGCAAAAGAGCTCGAAGATGTCTATTTTATGTTTGTTGTTTTCTGTTCACCTTTATTGCCCCAGAACACGGCATCTGAATGAGATTCGTTTTACACGTTGCAGTACAAATTGAACTGGTAGCATATGCCTGCTATCTCTGACTATGCTACATCCTCTGACAACAGGTGGTTGCCAACACGGAGGCCACAACCGATGGTTTCACACCAGACAGAAAGGTTTTCTTGATTTTGCCAAATCTTCACTTCGATCTCTGCCGTACACGAGTGCCAATCTTCTTTTACCCTAAAAAAGGTAGAACGTTTTTATCGTCTACGTTAATAAATTTGGTCCAACGTGAAACACCATCCCGCACAAAAACATCGACACTGAGCAACAGTTGTTGGATCTGAGCTCCCTTCTCCTCGTTGTAGTCAGCAACTCCGCTGACACTGTATTTAGCATCGCGGCTGTTGGTTCTGACAATAAATATCGAATTAAATAACCATCTAGTTGGAAGGTGGCTCAAGAACAGGTGATTAGCACCAGTGCAAGTATACAGATACAATAATGACATTATAGGCAAATTCATAAATGGATATGAAAATAAACTAGTACAATATGATGATGACACGCTGTTATTTACAGATGGATCTGGAACTCTTTGCATGCATCGGTATCAAAATTAGTAGCATTTGCATCATTGTTGTTACTATCAGCAAAACAAAAGCTATAAAACTAGTGGGATATAAAATTTCAGAGACACAATGTGTAAAACCTTAGGATTTGATTGAATTTCAAATTTTTATCTATTAGGGGTTGAAATATCTGTGAATGCAGATAACCTTTTGGATATGAATTTTGAAAACAAAATTCAAGATGTACAAAAACTGTTAATAAAAATAACTGTCTTCGAGAAAATTGTTGTTTTGAGACCAAAAGCCTTATCTAAACTGACATATTTATTCTTAATTTTACCAAATCCAACAGCATGTGTTCCATGACGAATGGGAAAAAAATGTTTTAAGTTTATGTGGATTAACGGTACTGATAAAATAAAATAGAACAACCCTTATTAATAAGTTTGAAGAAAGATTGTTTTGCATGAAACATTTAGCATCTTTAATCAATCTTTAAAAATGCCTTGGGTAAAAGGTTTGCTTAATGGTTAAATATAATATACTACTTCCTTAATAAATACGATTTGTCCGATTACATTTCTTTTATTCAAATGATCTGTAATTATCGCGATTATCCAAACATATATTTGAAAAGAAAATTCGTTTTGTTAGGATGTTCATTTAGCATAGGCATAACTTAATACAAGAGAAAAAGATATAAACTTCATTGAAATTTCACAGGAGAATGTGTGGGAAAATAACAATTAACAGCATTAACAGCAGACCAGTTTTGTATCGATGCTGGCTTTAAAATTTATATATCATTTCTTGGATGAACAAAGTTTATACTTACCAAATAAAAGGTTTTGTTATCAATTTGATTTATTCGCCACCAGATTATAAATATTACGATATTATAAGTGTAATCGGACAATATTTTAAGCGAATAAATTAGGAACATGAGAACATGAGAGAAAAAAATCTGCACCCTTTTCTCCCGAATAATATTGAAGTTTTACTCTATAATATGTGTGTTTGTGTGTTTGTGTTTGTGTGTGTGTGTGTGTGTGTGTGTGTGACTATAGTTTAGAATAACCCATGACATCTTTTCTAAAAATATTTTTTATTTAAAATTGTCTTTGTAGCTGATCAAAAGTATTCCTTCTGTCATAGTGAGGAGAAAACGATAAAACATTTAGTTTCCAAATGTGATATTATAAAACACTTTGGGGTCGGGTTTTACAGTTATGTACAGCGGAGATTAGACAGAATTTCGAGATTTCTAAAAACTTTATATTAGTTGGAGATTTAAATGAATCTTACCAAATTTTGAAAATCTAAAAATATTACTAGCAAAATATATTATATTTAGATCGAAATTTCAAAACAAATAATCAGACCAGCAATAGTTCTGATTTGATATTTAATTTTAAATTTGAAGCTAATAAGTCTGACCTGGGCGATTCAGATGTGCAAAGTTATTACGAAATGGAATCATAAGAAAAAGGCTTCTATAGTTATTACCAAATGAAATCATGAGATGAAATATCATACAATTATTACCAAATGGAATCATGAGATGAAGTATCCTATAGTCATTACCAAATGGAATCATGAAAAGAAGGATCTTATAGTTATTACCAAAAGGAATCATGAGATGAAGTATCCTATAGTTATTACCAAATGAAATCATGAGCAGAAGGCTTCTATAGTTATTGCCAAATGAAATCATGAGATGAAGTATCATATAGTTATTACCAAATGGAATCATGAGAAGAAGTATCCTAGAGTTATTACCAAATGGAATCATGAGAAGAAGTATCCTAGAGTTATTACCAAATGGAATCATGAGAGAAGGATCTTATAGTTAAACAGAGTAGTGGCTATGAAAATGTCTAATGTGATTAGTTAATGAATAGTTAACTCCAAGAAATCTCTCTCTCTCTCTCTCTCTCTCTCTCTCTCTCTCTCTCTCTCTCTCTCTCTCTCTCTCTCTCTCTCTCTCTCTCTCTCTCTCTCTCTCTCTCTCTCTCTCTCTCTCTCTCTCTCTCTCTAGTATGTGTATTGAAATTATTAATGCAAACGATGATTTTGTCTATTCACTATTTTCTGTCTTCTTCATTACCTTCTTTCCTTTTACATTACCCTTGTTTGTCTTCTGGTTTAAATAATGTATCAACATATATGTATATATATATATATATATATATATATATATATATATATATATATATATATATATATATATATATATATATATATATATATATATATATATGTATATATATATATATATATATATATATATATATATATATATATATATATATATATATATATATATATATATATATATTTATATATATATATATATATATATATATATATATATATTGCATTCATGTAGTAATTATATATATGCTGTGAGATATTTTTTTAGCCCAGGATGGTAAAACATTGCAAAACCTCTTACCGAGCACTTTTATCTCGTGAGACCGACCTCTACCGGTAATAATGCAAAACTATCGGAGCCATGGGAGAACAACCATTCACTGACAAGAGATATACAACGCAGTAAGGGTGCATAACAGCGAATACGAATAAAAACATCAAAGTAATGGACAGTCGGTGATCCTACGAACGAGTGAATGACATTTGTGAGCATGTGGATGGAGAACAGGTTTTACTTTACCGATATCGAGAATACTGACGACTTTTCGGACACCACCGTTGACTTAAGATTACACTATAGAAATAGGTTAGAGATAAGCGTCCACAGAGGTACACTATCGCTGCAGCCACCACTAGTCCAGATGTTTGAGCTTTCTTATCGCACTGTTTTTAGAGAAATTATACGGTTCCTCTTTCTAAACATCCAAGACACACAACAGTTTCGTCTGTGACCTACCTACGTTACCTTCTGAACATACTACTAAATATTATTTCAATATGTTTATTTGAATCGTGTAAGCTGGAATCAATCTTTTGTGCTAGTGATATAGCTGCTTATTCAATCGTTCATAGTTACGCATGAATTGATTTTCCTCTGATAATTGTTTGTTGTAATTAAACAATGTAATGTAATTTTGGACAATTAAATATATGTACATGATGTATGATTATATATAATAATTCCAACCCTTCTAAAAGCATTATTTCAACATTGTTATATATTCTAGTTTTCTTATTAACATGAGAAAGATATTTATAAATGATTAGTTTATCATCGTGTCTTTCTTCTTCGCGTTCCCTCACTCTGTCAGATTTTACAACTATTTCATCAACAATGGTAATGCATTTTCACGTTCCTCGATGTCCTTTAATTTTACCGGAAACGTATCAAACCTATTATAATATATTTCTACCCTGTATTGCATGATCTTTTCACATCATCTGCTGGTGTATCCAACACCTATTTCACCTGATAAACTAATATTAGTGTACAATTTACATTATTTAAATCCCTTTTGTTCTCAAAGTATTTAGAGAAAACAATTTTTCAGCTTATTTCTAGAGAATAAAACATTACCTATGTGAAGTGTTAAATATTTAATCCTGTTAAACAAAAATCTTCCGCGTTAATGTGCTACATAACCATATTTTCCAAAAACTTCTTATCAACATCACTTTTTAAAATTTTTAACAATCCTTGGCTAGTCTATGTTTTGAATATTTTAAGTACTCAAACAACCATTGTTATTTTCAGGAAAATTCTAGCTCATCTGACTCACCGTCGTATTTCTATTTGGATAAATCTGGCTCGGTCATCATTTATTTTAAAGAAAAATCTGATTCGTGTGTGTATATATATATATATATATATATATATATATATATATATATATATATATATATATATATGAGATCCTTTCTTTTAACAAATGATGTTTACTTAAGACGAAGAAGTTTTACGTGATAATTATTTTTAGTTACTCTAGTTCGTCTTGGGCTGGCAACACCATCAAAAAGGAGTTAAACTGATTGTTCAGTATCAGGGACATACTTTCTTTGCGTGATCACTGTGTGTAAACAACGTTGTTTATAATTGGTTCTAAAGTGGTGACAAATTGGTGTGATGCTAAAGTTCGTGTAGCAAGAGATCACATGATCAATCTCGCGAGACTTGAAATGATGTTTTGGGGTTTTAAATTCGCGTTTTAATATTCTTCTGGCAGTCATTCTAACATCTTGAAGCAAAAAGGTGTTTTCTTTTTATTTGTTGTCAGACTGTTTATTCTTCATCTGATTTTTGGATTTAACAATTTGTTCTTCTGGAAACACAACAAGTTGACTTTCTTATATAAAAAAAAATCTAAAATATATTCATAGAAATTTATTCTGGAACAAAGACTGAGATTCAAATGAGGAATTGCTGATATTCGTACATTGGACCACATCTTACGTTTTCGACTTCCATATTTGTACGTCATCGGTACTCGTACTTTGCACATATATTAACTTGCGATGTAGATAGGAATATAAATGTTATTTTTTTTTCCAAATACCAGAAAATAAATCTGTCGAATCTGTTCTCAATTACTTACAAATTTGATATATTCAATGGACCTGTTAAGCTAATTCATGTTTGAATAAAATTTATTGACATAGACTGACTCCTATAGTTCTCAGAATCAAAAAAATATGTCATTTAATGACTTCAAAATTTATAGTCTATAGTGATCCATAATGGTCACATAGAAAATTATAATTCGAAAATCAATGACATAGCACATTTCATTTGAAATACATTTTAATTAATAAAATTTAGTGACAATAACCATTGGATCTATTTAACAAGAGATAAACAATACAATAATTGTTTACTGTACGAACAATGCATACGTGTATACGTTCATATATATATATATATATATATATATATATATATATATATATATATATATATATATATATATATATATATATATATATATATATATATATATATATATATATATATATATATATATACACATATACATACATACATACATACATATATATATATGCATGCATGCATGCATACATACATACATACATACATACATACATACATACATACATACATACATACATACATACATACATACATACATACATACATACATACATACATACATACATACATACATACATACATACATACATACATACTTACAGACAGACAGACAGACAGACAGACAGACAGACAGGCATACATACATACATACATACATACATACATACATACATACATACATACATACATACATACATACATACATACATACATACATACATACATACATACAGACAGACAGACAGACAGACAGACAGACAGACAGACATACATACATACATACATACATACATACATACATACATACATACATACATACATACATACATACATACATACATACATACATACATACATACAGACAGACAGACAGACAGACAGACAGACAGACACACATATACATACATACCACCTATAACAAAAGCGTTCATCTGCCAAGTCTTTTTATTATCTGCATTCTATATGGTTTATTAAAATGAAACTTTCAAATGAGCGTAAGTTCTTCTATAAATTTCCACTGGTAAATAAATGTATTTGACGTTTCGTAAATTAATGTTACAAGCTATATTGTTATCCTTCTAGAAGATAATCGGAGGGCTCTTTTGTACTTTGATAAACTGGTAGAAGAATCTACATGACCTTTCTTATGCCATTCAATAATAGCAGTCAAGTGCGCCTTTTGTTGAAAGGCAAACATACATAAAAAATTATTGGGCAGGGTGATCAATATTTCCTAAAACATATGATAAGAAATTGTTTGTTTTTTCTTCATATCATTTTATTTTCTAATTCCTCCGTACTGAAAAGATAATCCACACAGACACACACACGCGTACACATCAACATACTAGCATAATGACTATTTATATGTATATTATCACCAGCTGTTTTACTGCTTCTTACAAAAATTTTCTGTGAAGTGACATAGTAAACAGAACAGTTACCAATCAATTTCCCTTTTACTAGAACAAAGACTGTCATGAAATATCAAAAACTGGATGTATCTATCAATCATTTGTTGTTAAACAGTATATAAATTGTCACATCAAAAGAAAAAACAATTCTAACCCACAGAAACAAGGAGCAGCAACTATTGGTGGCCTTTTATTTATACTATTTTCCTTTTGGCCAGATTTGGTCCAAATTCAGGTATGTAACCTGTAGCCGTCCAACTCAATTTGGAACATTGTATAAATTTTATACTAAATGGCAATCGAATCGAGCGACAAATTATCAAAACACATTTTCTACGGTATTTCATCAGCTGGATTGTTTTAAACCAGTAAAGTTCTGGTATTCTTGATCCATTAACTTTCAGGCGATTTAAGAAAATAATGTAGGGATTATTGAAAATGCTTTGTATGATCTGATAGCTCATTAAAAGCTTTTACATCATTACGAAATAGAAGCATCTGCCAAAATTAGTATGGTTTATATTGATGACATGACAAGTAAATCGACCAGTAATAATGAAGCAAAATTGAGGAGTTTATTTCATTAGCAATGAATACAATAGATACAATGAATTCATAAATGTTACATAAAAAATTAGGCTAAATCAAAGAAAAAATGTATGGAACAAACTAGTATCTATTTGTTTGGTGTATGCGCAGGGTTTGCCAAATTTATAATTTCGGTTCCGTTGCCATAGCGAAGTACATTTTTGTGTTCAGAATAATCTTTATTTATTATCAGTTGTACATTATGGCACTGATAGTAAATGTGGTTACATGCAGACAAACATATAGATAGATAGAAAGATAAATAAATATATTCTTAGGCACAGTAAGAACGTGTGAACCAGACCTTTCAAAATGAAGTGCAATTTGCACCGACTTTAACGTCTTATCTTTGTTTGACATACCAGAATGAAGAGGTCAAGCATGGTTGTGCTACTTGTGGCGATGATGTTGATGTCATCTATTCGCCAGAACGAGGCTCAGAGAGGATTTAGACGCTTCGGTCGTTTTGGTGGCTTCGGTCGTGGCTTGGGCTTTGGTCTCGGCTTGGGTTTGCTTGGAGGCGGCTTCTTTCCAGGATTTGGTGGATTCGGTTTTGGCTATCCAGGATTCTTTGGATACCCATATTTTGGAGGATATCCATTTGGTGGAGGATTTTTCTTCTAGATAAGGTACGAAACGAATTATGTCGTGCTAAATCACGCCTATTTTCCTTACGAAAAGAAATACTGCACATGCCCTCAGAAAAGCAAATTGAAATTTATACAACCAAAGTTGGTTATTACGCAGAGCATTTTAACAGCACAAAGAATGAAATTAAAATTGGCACAGACTTTAGAATATGCAATGAATTAATTTATCTTAGACTGTCCCTGTTCCAATCGAAATATAAATTACTTTGCTGCGTCAAAAACAGAAGAGTGTACTTATATAGGTGAATCACTGTTTTGCTAATAAAAAATGGTTTTCATTTGAATACTTGCTACACAATTCTGTGTTTAGACAAAACACAATAATTGTTTTTGACAATCTTGATCTGAAGTCTTTTTAACATTTTGCATACCAGCATCCAAAACTGACTTTTTTGCCATGCATACAGACATTCTTAAACATGATATTCTCGGGATTCTATTTTGTTAAGTCGTGGTTTCTAATCTTTACTTTTCCATAAGCAGTATATATTGATAACACTATCCATATAACTTGCTTAGAGAAAAGCAAAAATTAAAAAACCAATAGCATTTTATTATGCGTTTTTACAAAACGGACCCTTCTGCAAAGATTGTAACGCGAGCGTAGGATTGATATATAGTCCATAGATCTTATTACCTGGTTGGACCTTGTTGAATTTTCTAGAGCTTGAATGTAAGACTGTAACAAGAAAAATGTGTTTTGTCTTCAAAGTATTACATATAATCTATGCCATTTAGCTAAAATATCTGAAGTCACACTATATACATCTAGGTACCGCTCAAATTTACCAGATAATACCGATTTGATGGAAAATATCTTACAGCTACTGAAATAAAACGACTGGCAAATCTATTATTGGGATAAGACGGTCCCAGGGAGTCCCTCCAAGCCACAACGGATCTAGAATCTTTTTTTCACTATTTGTTTGTCTGCGGATAATCATTTCTTATGTAAAAATTAATGATATTAATAACATAATGTATTGATCCAGATTGAGGACAAGTAAATCCTTTTTCCATGGTCAAATTAGCATTACAAACAATAACGCATTTTCAATGCAATGTCATTCATTTTGTGAAATACCCAAAAATTAAACTTCTGGTCACATAATAGTATATTTAATAATAAGATAAATCAATTAATTCAAAAAGTCTGATGATGATTCCAGTTTCAATTTGTCCTCACTCTTTTGGTTCTTGTGGATTTATATTTATACCTAATTCTCTTTGTTATTTTACGAAGCGCTGTTGATATGTGTATTATTTACAATTCTTGAAAAAAAGACCCTGTATTCCGGCCATGCTTGCTAAAACAGAATTTGATTTTTAACTAATTGTTTAACCAAATAACTTCTATCAATGTTAGATCGATTTGTTCTGCCCGTGGGCGACCCTCAGATTTATAGTGTGACCTCATCACTTTAGTTTCTGACAATGCTTCTTCAAAGAAAATCTCTGAAATATATATGCTTGAATATTTTTTTCCATTTCTTAGCCATTTGTTTTTAATTTTAGGTTCAAATGAAACCTTTACTAGTGAGGATTGACGGACATCTAAAGGTCGCTTGAAGAAAACATAAATGAAGATGACATTTCTTCGCACGATTTCAGTACATTATTAACTAATTAAAACTTACTATGGATAAATTTATGTATGACTTTGTGTTATTTTTAAAAGCCTTCTTGCTGTCTTTACAGGAGTCCCGAAAGGTTAAATGGTCTTAATGCTTGCCTTTACGGATCATTTCCATCTCATCCCTGTCCGCATGAAATCGAGTCTCAGGCTCAGCCAATGTGGCACTGTGAGAACACTTGCCTATAGCTCCCCGTGGGTCTGTGGGTAGTACATAGATTTCCTGGGTTCTTCCTACCATTACGATTCTATAGTCTTAAATTAAATATAAAAAATCCAAAACAAGTCAAAATTCAGCAATTATTTCCACGAAATACAAAGTGAAATTTTTAAAGGAATAAAATCCCAGATAGTCATAAACCTTTCATCACAATACCAAAAGTATGGAGTTCTTAGAATGAATTCCTTTATTAAATGTACAGATGTGCCAGAATCCTTGAATGCGTGAGCTGATGTTCTAACAATCTTTTCATATCACAATAAAATAATCCAGAATCTCCTGAATGAATTTACAGTAGTGCCAAAATAGGACTTAGTCCAAAATGTGACTTAGCACTTTGTAATTACAATGAATGAATTTTAAATAAATTATTCCTTTCAAATTATGTCTGAATACAACCAATAATAATTTCAGAGCTGAACTTAAAAAAAAATCTTGTTGACCTCAAACTTATATACAGATAGTAACCTGACTTATGACAAAACAAAATATAGTGAACCTATGTCATTTACAATGCAAATTTTCTATCAAATTCGTAAACATAGTCAGATCTGTTTACTTAAACTTTAGCAAACCACCTGACAAAGATGAGATTGACCATGACGTTTTCCAAGCGAACTCAAATCCATGTAAACATGTTTATGAATGATAATTATCTTGAAGTATAATCTACGGTGAAAAACAAACATTGGCTATGTAATATGGTGTTTATAAATGACCCTTGCAATTTACAAATCACGGAAAAGTTAAATACACAGTATTGGTATACATAACACTCTACCTGTTATACTGGTTGCCATTCAAACATCCCCAAAACGACAATAACATTATGTAAATCATATCCATGCTGGAATCAAAATTCAGACAGGTGATTGCAAAGTAGGATAAAGAATCGAAAGAGGAACGTACCAAAAGGTACATCAAAATGGTTTTACTGTAATGCTTTAATTCAATACAGAACATAGTGGTTCGTGTCCTTTCAGTAATTTTTTTCACACATCTTTTCTTGTAGAACTCACATTTTTGAATGTCATGCAAAAGTCTGTATACTGCAACTAGTATTGCATTTTGCAAATGAAAGAACTCAGTTCTTCTACGATTTTGATTGTGCAGGATGTAACAATTAAAGCCGCTGAAATTTTAGCTACATTAGTCTACAAGAACAATACATTATGCGCGACCCATCAGCTACAATCATTTAAAGTGACTTCAATTTTCGATGTGGAGTGTAGCTAGATATATACTCTACAGAAGTTTAAACTGCACGAATACTTTTATAATGGCCACAAATCTACAATGTATGTGCGTGCTTTTATTAGCAAGCCACCACTTACCATAACTTCCAGCCTCTTAGTGAGGTACTTGTGTGTTCCGTCCTTTGCATGGTGCTAAAAAAAGGACGTAATATTACATAAACATTTCTTTCTCCCAACAATACCAACAATAAATTGATTCTCATATAAGCATAGCACTGTCAAATTATTTTTGCGCACAACAGAATTCAAATCTGTGGAATCCTTTTACATCAACGCAAAGAATGTTTCTCAGTCTAAGACAAATTTGGTACAAATTTGTGAAACTGTCAACTCTAACGATTTCGATTCACGACAGTATGTTTACATGGACAGATATCAAACGGTGCGCAGAATTAAAAGCATACTCTAAAATGTAATAGAAAACTATACCTCACGGTAATACAACATGGTGACATTTAAACTTGAATTTATAGTCACAAGGCCTAGCAAATATTTTTTAATTCAAAGTCACATAGCAAATTTAATTTGTTGCCAGTTTTAATTTATAGAATTTATATAATAAGAAGCATTAACCATGTTCATTACACATATATATATATATATATATATATATATATATATATATATATATATATATATATATATGTGTGTGTGTGTGTGTGTGTGTGTGTGTGTGTGTGTGTGTGTGTGTGTGTGTGTGTGTGTGTGTGTGTGTGTGTGTGTGTGAGTGTGAGTGTCGTGTCTGTGTCTGTGTGTATGGTATTTGGAACTGACAAGTAGCAATCCAAAAACATGTTTTACAAAAAATTTAAATAATGACACGTCATTTTTTGTTGCTCTCCTGTCCAAAAGTATAACATTAGTCATTTTGAAATGAAAATATCCAGCTTTATAAAAAAAACATATGTGTTTTAGTGCCTTCAACAGAGAAAAAAATTGCTAATAAATCTGGTTCCTCTCAGTTCCAGATATTCAATTCTCAAACGTGTTCATGGTGTGTATTGCAACTTGAATGATCGGTCATGAGTGACACAAAGATTTGCAATGAGAGATAATTTTAAAGAGTGACAAAGATTTCCAATGAGAGATAATTCTAAAGAGTAACACAAAGATTTCCAATGAGAGATAATTCTAAAGAGTAACAAAAAGATTTGCAGTGACAGAAAACCATCAGGAGTTACACCGATGTTCCAGTTGTTTGAATTTCATTTTTTATGTTTGCTACACTTATTGTTTGAGATATGTGGTAGAACTGGAAAGTCTTTTGTGAGATGATCGGAATGGCATTGAGTTTTATCGTCATTCATCTACAGCTTGTACCTATATCATCCAAACTTTGACATCAGAAATGCGTTTGTCAGCGCCTCAGATGCTTGCAGAATAGTAGTGAGCCAACGTTTTAAATGTATATAAATCTGCATTTACAAAAACAAACTAAATTAGAAAACAGCAGCCATACCACTAATGAATTCTTTTGCAAAAAATTTGTAAAAATCTTTTTGGTCAGCAAAGATTTTCTTAATAATTAATTTTTAAAAAATAGACCGGTATTAAATTGTTGTTGGAGCTTAGACATAATTGGCCCTCTACACTTAGTAAGTTTTTATGAATTTAATTAAGTTTTGTCTGTTCAACCTGTTTAATTATATTCTTGTTAAACAACACATTAAATTAGGTTGCCTAGACCAGGAGGATGCAGTTCCTAACACGTTAAAAAAATAAATATAATAATATATACTACTGTCCTGATATGTTTGCTCCCCTCAATAGTAATTGTCATTCCAGTATACATGCTATGAATGACCATTCGCTTTATTCGATCAGGTTTGGTGCTTTATCAGTACCACACTTGCAGAATTCTATCTTGTCGATGTATTTTAGTAAGAGCTTATATAGTAGTAATGAATGTCTGCTCCAGAAAGTGTCGTATTTGAAATGCTAAAATTCCTTCCCCTTCGCGCCTAAACGTAGTGCGCCAAAATTAAACATTTTGTAGCATGAAGCCATAGGCTTACTGCGCCTGTAAACATCAGTCTATCTGCAAATATCACTGTACCTGTAAATATCACGGTACCTGTAAATATCACTGTACCTGTAAATATCACTGTACCTGTAAATATCACTCTACCTGTAAATATCACTGTACTTGTAAATATCAATCTGCTGTAAATATCAATCTGCCTTTATATATCAATGTAGCGGTGGTGTATTTGCATTAGTAGTTTTAAGCTCACTTGATAATATAGAAATGTTAATTTTCCAGATTCTTATATGTATTTACCTTTTGCGATAAAATAACGACGTGATTCCAGTTTGCAAGCTACTGTTATCATTGCTCTGGTACAGTAATAGTTTCAATTTATTTCAGAAACCTTGGTTTTATAACAAGATCTTTTTTCAACAAATGGTGACGGAAGTTTTTGTGCTTTTACAAATGAACTGGACTATTTGATAAAATTTATACTTTCAATACAGAAACTTGACATGTCTTATTAAAAATCTTGGAATATATCATTTCGATTGACCATCGCGTCTGTGTAACGACTAACTTTTTGTACTCTCCTTGCCGTTATGACGACAAAGTAGAGGTCTCATTTGTCACACCAGTATTCCCAGTAATAAAATATCACATGCCAAGTACGATAAGACCACTCATCTGCCAAGTCATGTCGCAATTATTAGTCAAATGCTCCATTTGTTGAAAGGCTAATTAATGTGATCATTTTTCACACCCGTCAACCTTTTAACGAGATCTATATTCTTGCCAAATCCTATAGTTAGAAATGGTTTCCTTGTTTCCTTTCCTTCAGATCATTTTGTTTTCAAAATCACCGTCACTGAAAATGTCACACACACAGATATATATATATATATATATATATATATATATATATATATATATATATATATATATAGATATATATATATATATATATATATATATATATATATATATATATATATATATACGTCAAGATGCTCAATTAACTCAACACGTCATGCAAAGACTGCAGTAGGAACAAGAAATCCATGTTATCAGTAAAATTAAACTACCTTATTACGCTGCCATCTTATATCTGTTCTCGTGAGTTCGAGTCTCGTGCTCGTCTAGCGTGGATATGACAGAATGTTTGCCAATAGCTTTTCCGTGGCTTCGTGGTTCTTCCTGGTTTCGTCCTCCCCCAAATATCCTGGCCGCCATGAATATCCTATCATGTGTTGAAAAATGAACTGATACACAACAACTCACCAACAACATCTAAAATGTTACAATTTCACCTTCAGGAACTGATTAATATTAATAACACATGACTGATAATATCAAAAGACAAAACAAAACACATCACAAGCATGTCTAAGTTCAGTTACTTTGTTATATTTTAATAACGAATACTACATTCTATGCAACCAGCTATAATATTGTTTTTTGGGTTTATTTGCAATATTCGTACTAATGTTGCGCTTGAAAAGTACACTAGTCAGCGGATAGAGAGGTTATGATACCAATCAATTTCATTGTAATATTAATGACTTACATATATATATATATATATATATATATATATATATATATATATATATATATATATATATATATATATATATATATATATATATATATATATATATAAAGTATTGTATTAATTAAGATTTTATATAGAATGATAGAATGTCTGTTTAAAAAAAAACATATTACATTTTGAGCGAAGATATGTCTCCACCCAGATCTTACTGCGCCAAAACAAGTTTCTTTATCAATTTGCAAAAGTTTTATTGAGACTGTAAATATCAAATTAGTATTCGATATACGAGTGGGTTGATGTATTTGCACCAGTAGGCTAGAGTACTAGATAACCTAATTATATAAAATTGTATTCATTTATATGAGAGATAATGTGATGTGATGTGATGTGATGTGATGTGATGTGATGTGATGTGATGTGATGTGATGTGATGTGATGTGATGTTATTATGATTTTTAAAGTAGCTTAAATGATTTATCACTCAAATCGCTACGATGTCTACAGTGTGGCAGTTTATAGTGATGTCTAGCACTGGGGCATCAAACATGTAGCATGATGTCCCACCCAGTCACATTATCCTGACACCAGGCCGACCAGTCCTAACACTAACCTCTCAAAGCTGAGCGTCAAGCGAGGCAACTGTTAGTACTATTATTGTGAGTCTTTGCTATGACTCGACCGGGATAGAACAAATGATCTCCCGCATCTGAGGCAGAAGCTTAAACCATTAGGCCACCGGAACTGTCTATGAGAGATAAAGATCCAGTATACCAAATTTTTCGACTCATTTTATCATTAATTTAGCATGCCAATACAAGTTGTATGCAGAAAAGAAAGTAATAGTTCAAATAATTTGACTTATTAAAACTTCTTATTAATTGTTAATACTAAAACTACAGTTCCATACAAAAACAACTACGGCATCTGACCAGTTTCAAAAGCCTTGGTTTCATCGCAAGCTCTTTCGTTCCTCAGCAAATTGTGACTGTTTTGTGTCTTACTGATAAATCGGACCTTTTCTGACACAATGGATATTTTGAGTCTAGAAACTGAATAAAAGACGCGAATGGGCGTGTTATCAAAACACTACGAATATATCATTTTGATTGACCATCGCGTCTACTTAATGACTAATGTTATAGTGATTTCATTGTCGCTGTTACAACATAGCAGAGATCTCATTTGTCGCTCCAGTGTGCAAGTGATAAAAATCCATAGGCCAACGTTAATAATACCACTTGTCTGCCAAGTAGTGCGACTGTTATTACACTCATTCTGTATTGCTTATTAAATTTATTAAGACCTTCTGTGGCTTAATACTGGCTTCATGGTGTAGAAAGCTATCGTGTAAAATTCTTTTCGAGGATAATCGGACGGGTTGTTTTTATTTTGAGTAACGTTTGGGCTTTTCATATGCCTGATTTTTTCAATCGCAAAGGTCTTCCGATATATAATTATATTCTTAACAAAATATGATGATAGTTTTTTTGTGATTTTGTTTTCTGATTCATCTGTACTGAAGTTTTGTTCGTGACACACATCGACAAGCGTTATTTATTTTATTTAACTGGACACGTCCTGCACATATTGTTATTGGAACAAGAAGCGCGCGCGTGCGTGTGTGTGTATGTGTGTGTGTGTGTGTGTGTGTGTGTGTGTGTGTGTGTGTGTTGGATCTAACACTTTTCTGTCATATTGCTACGATGCTTGCGGTATGACAATTTATAGCAATGTCTAGCACTGACATTTTGCCGCAGATATGTAGCATGATGTCACACCCAGTCATGACACCAGGCTGATCAGTCCTAACACTAACCTCTTAATGCTGAGCACCAAGCAAGTAGCTGTTTGTGTCATTTTTATAAGCCTTTCGTATGACTCGATCAAGGCTCTAGCACTCTACCTCTCGCATCAGAGGCGGACGCTCTAACCACTACGTCCTCCGAGCGGTCTATAGCGACAAGAAATCCATATCATGAGATTAAATTGCCTTGTTACGTTTTAAGTAGTATAAATTTTCCTTACAGGAAATGATTACCTTTAATAATATATTTCTCATAATTTTATCTCACAATTTATAAGAAAAACAAAGATAAACTCGATAGATATGTTTAAGTTCACATACTTGTTAAATTTGAAGAAAAAATATATTAAAATCGATTTTATTGTTTCTTGCAATATTCGTACTAATTTGGGCTTGAGAAGTATGGTAGTCAGTAGACCGAGAAGTTCTGCTACCAATAAATTTCCCATTCTCTAGAACAATGAGTCATAAAAAACACAATGACTGATATCGCTATCAATCATTTCTTGATAAACAGTATATAAACTGATCGATTCAAAAACAATTCTAACCCACAGAAAGCAAGGAACACAACTTTAGGTGATCTTCTCTCTATAATATTCTGCTTTCGGCCAATTTGGGACCAAATCCAGGTATGTAACTATTCAACTCGGTTTGGAACATTTTATCAGGTATCTTTTTTTTTACAAAATGGCAATGGTTTGGACCACAACCATTCACAGCATTTTCATTAGCTGGACTGTTGTAAACAGGAATAGTTCTGATGTAGCTGAGAGACTTACCTCCACAGGATTTAGAAAATAATGCATGAATTATACGATGATGATTCATTACAACGTTGTATAACATGCAGCAGATGTATTTGCTTTCATCCAGTTGATTTACTTCGATGACAATGCTAGCATAGACGGATAAAAATGATAATGAAATGAATATAAATAAGAATAGGTTTTTCATCAAAGAGGACAATGAATATTACATGAGAAAAAGGTAAGGCGGAAATAACGATAAAATATTGAACAAATCTTATTATAGCAAATATTTGTCTTTTTCTTTTGGGGTTATTTTTATTGTAGGCGGGTGTAACAGACATACGGTCAGAGAGATAGATTGCACACTTGTTGGGGTCCGCCCACACTCCACATACACGGTCCCAATCAACACCCAATCAATGAGATTGACATTGAGAATGTTTATCTTCATTAGACTGTAACAGTTCAAGCTCTATAAGCATTCAGTGTGTTTAATATTTGCTTACAACGGAATATAGAGAATTATACATTTTCAAGTATTTTCAAGGAAATCTATTATAGTCACATTTTCCAGGCCTGAAATTTATCCAAACCAGTATGAAAACTTCTCTTTTCCATATGTCATCAAAGCTAATAATATTACCTCAAATTTTAACTTAAAAATTCCATATCTCCATTGTCTGAGAGAAAAAGATATAAATAAATATCCCTTAGCAATTTCTTGTGGAAACATGAAATATAGACATATCTCTGGTTTTCCTTGTGATCAGATATCAATAACTCTGTAATTTTTCATCATCCACATATTGGTCTTATCGTGAAATTCTTATGTTACAATTGTAGTACTTATTTAGATCACTGCTTTGTTTTTATTTTCAAATTTTATTTGCAACACTTTTGATATTTTTGTTTTTTATTATTAATGCGCTTCTCCATACGGGGCCCCGAGAGGCAGAGTGGTCAAAAGCGCTAACCGTTACGGGTCACTGCCATCTCACCTCTGCCTGCGTGATTACGAGTCCAGACTCGGCTAACGTGGGTGAGAAAGCTTGCCAATAGCTTCTTGTGGGTCGGTGGTTCTTCTCGGGGTTTTCCAGGGTTCTTCCTCCACCATTAAGACTGGCCGCCATGTATAGCCTATCTTGTGCTGAAAAATTGCATTAAACCCTATAACAACAACAACTTTTCCATACTACTATTGTCTTTCGGTATTTCTGTATTTTCGAAACGTATTTTCAAGGTGTAAATATTCTATAACAACTACGTGCGTATTGCATATAGGGCTATTGTTTAAAAAGCTACTTCTAACATCTCTTTAATTTAATACGAATGCAAGTACGTCACAAGGAGAGATTATGTGCATGTGTGTATTCCAGTTGTGGAAATACAACTATCGTTTTTCTTTTTAAAAAAAAGTAAAATTTAAAGAAGATTTAGAGATTAGACAAAATGTGTTGTATACACAAACTCGTAAATTGTTTCCTAGTATTTTTATCTAGTTTTTTTTTTGTTGTTGTTGTCGTAATTGCATTTGCTTGGTTACTTTTGTTAATTTTAACCGATTCGCAGTGAATCCGGCGGGACTGTGTGTACGTGCGTGCGTAATTCAGTCATTCTCTATTTCAGAAAGCTAATCTATTTCCAAAACGTATTTTATTTTCCAATACTATCTGAGAAAAAGGCAGAGAGTATGTTATTGTGCGTGAATAATGCTGTAAAAGTCCTTCTACATCGTGTAGGCCAGGACTTCAAACGTTGGGTTATTCAAATTATCATCTGTAGAACAACTACAATATCATAATTATATGAAGATATTCTAGTTCTTCTTAATGTCTATGATAATGACACTTTAATCATTATCATCATCATCATCAGCAGCAGCAGCACCATCATCATCATAGTCGTCGTCATTATTATTATTATTATTATTATTATTATTATTATTATTATTATTATTATTATTATTATTATTATTATCATTGTTGTTATCTTTACTATTATTATTATTATTATTATTATTATTATTATTATTATTATTATTATTATTATTATTATTATTATTATTATTGTTATTATTCACATTCTCAACCAGAATGAAGAGGTCAACCATAGCTGTTCTTTTGTTGGCGATGATACTGATGTCGTCAGTTTACAAGAATGAGGCTCAGGGACTTGGTGCCTTACGTGGCTTACTTGGCCTTGGACTTGGTTTGGGTTTGGTAGGCGCCCTATTCCAACCTAATGGCGGGTTCGGTTACGGTTACGGTTACGGTTATCCAGGATTCTATGGTGGTTTCCCATATGGATATGGATATCCGTATAGAAGATTTTTCTGGTAGATAAGGTAAGAATTTACAAAAGTGATCGATATGAACTCTGTTTTACTAAATCATAATGCAAGATAATGGCGGTTTGATGACAATTAATGCAACTCTTTTTGTTACCAATTATGAAGGTAAATAATCCTATGAAGAAAGAAAAAGGACAAATAATGTACAAGGTGCTCGTTGAGTCCGCGTAACTTACAATTACTGAAATAAAACTGTTGATACAAAAATCTAAACGTGTAACAAAAACAAGGTTTGAGTGAGTCACTCAAGTCCACAACGGCTACAAAATCCTTATACGCCAACTACTTGTTAGCATGTGGATGATTATTTCATATTTTAAAATCAAATCTGTGTTAATAACAAGATATATTTAGCCACTTTAAGGCACATAAATTATTTCTTCTTGATGTTGGGTACCGTGTACGTAAATTTGCTTACTGAAGTATTCATATTGCGCTGGAGTTTTTTTTTTTCTTCAAAGCAGTGATCTTCATAAAAATTAAAAATAAAATTATAAATAATTTAAATTTTTAATTTTTCTTTTTTATCCTTTAATTTTTTTATATAAGAATAATTTTAAGAATCAAATAACCGGGATTTAAATCTGCGTTCATAAATGTCAAAAAGTAAAAAATAGATGTGCTTGGCTTGTTGACTTTTTGGGTTTGTACGCTTTTCCAACAGTCTATACACTGGTTTATTTTAGTTTTAAAATGGAAGAACCCTTAGAGGTTTACAAAAAAAGTTTTTTTTTATTTTTTACTATATATGTTTTGAAAATTTGCCTTTGGGACCATTAAAGGGGGAAAACCTTAGAGAGACATTTTGTACGTTCGTGAGTTTCTTCATTTATTTTAAAAAATCCCCTGACAACGGTTTTTTGGGGGTTTAGCCCATCGTTTAAATTTTTTCCCCCAATATGTTTTGTTTCTTTTAATAAATTTTTAAATTAAAATATATTAAAATTTTTAAAAAAAATTTTATTATTTAAAAAATTTTACCACGACACGAAGTACAATAGATTAAGTTAATTTGACCAAAATTAATAACGGTAAGGTTATTTTGAATTTTATATGGAAAAATGGTAAATGGTACATTTTTGCCATACCTATTTTCTGGGGAAGAAATCTATAGAATAAACGTTTAAATAAAAAGCAATGGGAAAAGTATGAGAAGAATTAAAACATTTGTAAAAGTGTTATTATACCGACCCCAATCCGGGCCAAAAAATTTCTGCCTCCAGAATCTTTTCGTAAAAATTTTGACCAAAAAAACATAAATGTTTTCAACAGATTTTTTTTTAATTTTTTTAGATTGAAATGATTTACAATAGTTTTTTAAATTTTCTCGGAGCGCACCGAAAATAAAGGGAGGAAAACCCTCTCCCCCCCTTTCTCTTTCTAGCAAAAAAAGCCTCGTGGGGTTCTATACTTTTTTTTTAAATTAAGGGGGAAAAGCCCTCCATAAAGCATTTTTCTCTTCCAACTTTCAAAAAGGTTATAAACTTTAATTTGCCGAATTTTTAAAAATTTCTCATTATTTTTTTGAGGGAAAATTGGCGGCCCAAAAAAACAAAGTAAAAATGAAAGAAATTTAATACTCCCGAAAGAAAAAAATGGAATCCAGAAAAACGAACCCTGCATCCTCTGTGTAAAAAAAAAAAAAATGTTTTTTCAATTTCCCATTTTAAAAAAGGCAAAATAAAACTTAAGGATCAAACAAAAAAAAATAATAACTGTCAGTTGAACCCCTTTGTATTTTTTAAAAAATTTACCAAAGAATTAAATCTAACAAAACAACCAAAATATAAAAAGGGTTTATATTTGTTTAAATTTAAAGAAGACAAAAATTAACAATTAAAGGGACTTTATTAAGATATTAAGTTTTATTTAAAATATAATAATTTTTAATTATAAAATTTTAAAAAGGGACATGAACAGTCCCACAACTAAAGCCAATGTTTTCCATTTAATGATTTTTCAGAAAAAAAAATTTCACAAATAAACCAAAAGGTTTTAAACCCCCATATCGAACATATTACACATTTTGTAAAAAAATTTCGAACTAAAACTTATAATTTAAATCAACCTTTGGTCATTAACTTTTAACTTTTTTAAAAACCCATTTATACATTTTTTTCTTTAACACATGAAAATAGAATTGGGAATTAGAAAAGTAAAAAAAATCGCGAAGATGTCAATCAAACTACCTTCCAGGTTCCCCCCCTAAAATCGTGTTGGAAAAAGAAAGGTTAAATTTTTTTTCTACTGTCGGTATAACTGCCCATAAGACTTTTATTCCCTTTTGTTACTTTATTCCAGCCCCAACCAAATCTCACACTTTTGTGCAGTACCAAAAATAATTAACCCCAACACACGTGGTAAGCAAAATTTTTTATTCCCCCGGGTTTGACTATAAAAATAAATAAATTTTTAATTTTAAATATATTTAAATAAATTTTGAAATATAAACCAAAAAAATTTAAAAATTCCCACCCAATTAAAGTGTATATGCAATATAACTTTTGTACACCAGAAAAAACTATACCTAAAACGGGTTTTTAGAAAAAATAAAATAAAAAAGCAAAAGTTTATACAATTCACCCCATTACAGTCCCCCAGCAAATTTCTGGGGGTTTTAAAAAACCAAAAGTATTCAAAATTAATATGTTTTTTAATGCTAACAATTCCCCTTTTTTTAAAAGCCAGAAAAAAAAAGGAAAACAAGGTTTAGGCGCGAGGGTTCTTGTTATTTTTTTAAATCTTTTGAAATCTTTTATCTGATATTATTGTAAAAACAAATTTTTTAATTTCAAAAGAAGAAAATTTATATTTTTTTTCCTGTAATTTGGCAAATTGAAAAGAGATAAATCTTTCCCTTTAAAAAAAAACGGTTAGAAAATTTTTAATTCGTTTTCAAAATTTACCAAAATCCTTATGTTAAAATGTTTTTGGGGACTGGTTTCATAATATAAAACCGTGACCCCTCAAAAATATGACTCTTTGTTAATAAAAGACGTACGTTAGGAAAGTTTAAAGATATTAAAATTTAAAATTTTTTAAAAAAACGCTTTAAAATTTTAAATTTTAAAGAAAAAAAGGAACAATTTCATAAAATGGAATAAATGTTTTAAAAAATGGTAAGAAATCAATTTAAAATTTTAAATCCAAAATTGAATGCTGGGAAACCATTATAAACCCTTTTGATTTCATAAGAAGTAAAAATTTGTCAGTGTTTCCAGAAGATGTCAGTGTTCCAGAAGAGACCACATTTCTTGGAATTTGATTACCAGCAGATTCTTTGTAGCCAGTGTATGAACAGTACGTGAAATGGTATGACCATCAAACGTGCCATCTTTATGATGAAGACTTGCGTATCACTATATAACTTCTTCATTAAATATGTATAGCAGATATGATCAACCAACCTATTTACTACTTGAAAAATATTCGTGACTGGAAAAGTCTTTAATATGATACTTATATACAATATGTGAATGACTGATAAAAGAAAAAAACATATTAACTCTGTTTGATATGTAAAATAATTTTGTTACTGTTACGTTGTAAACTTTAATAGATAAAATATATAAAATTTTAATGTGTCATTCATATAATGTCTGAAATCCAAACACAACTAGAGAATTATCGCTACATTCTCCATTCTCACATCATCAGTCTCATTGCACCTAGAGAAATATGCTAAGTGTGGGCCAAACAATTAGGAACTTCTTGTGTATATCCATTCCCCTTGATTACCATATGCCAACTACTACTACTACTCCAGATTATCTGAGAATCAGTACAAATTTATTTCACGATTGGTATCAAAAAGGAGCTATCTCTACATCGCCTACCTCGTTTTCTTCTGTCTAAAAAAAAGGTCAATAAAAACACCACTCACTTTTTTCGTTCTCGCAGTGCTCAGCGTAACAGCTTTTCAATCTCTGCCACCAACTAAACTAATTAATGCACTGTATATCGTCAGTCAATCAAAAATGTACAAATATATTAGAAGTTAGTCTCAAATAAGTGTTAATAAGGTTAATGTCGACTGCAGTTCAAATACGTCGATGAATCATTACCTTTCCACATCAAACTAAACATTCGTCTGGAAAACATGTTACAGCTTACCGATCCAAGAACTGATTGGCAAACCAAGCATAATCCTATTAAAAATAGATGTAAATTATGACGAGGTATTATTATTTGTTCACTTAAAAATGGGATATCAGTGCCAAAGTTAAAACGCCAGAATATTCTAACTGATAGCAGACAAAATCAAACAAACATGAGTACATTAGATTACGCTACAGAAAGAAATACCTATGCGTGTAACTTGAAAATACAGAATTCTCTTTTATGATCAGCAATCGTGATGGCTTTAATCCTAAAGTAAGCAGAAAGTAAAGCAATATTTGAGAAAGATATCAGTTTATATATATATATATATATATATATATATATATATATATATATATATATATATATATATATATATGTATGTATGTATAAATATGTGTGTGTGTTTCAAATTACAAAAATATTTATCATTTGCCAAAGACACATGTTTGGTGATGAATTACTGTTCTCTTGTCTGACAAATAGGAATATGAAGTGGACCGAGCTGACTTATCAAGAAATCAATTACGATCATTCAACCACGATATATACAATGCTAAACTGAAAACAAGGCTTTTTGACTTCGTATGACGTAACGATTTCTTGACCAGGTGAACACATCACCATACGAACACGTGTGCACATTGTATTGAGAAAAAAGTTCAAGCATAAATAAAGGTGTTTTTTCTGTTTGCTTGTTTGTTTTTTTTTTGTTTCGGAGCATACAGTAATATGTTAATAACACGCTTTGCTTCACACAGGTCTTCATTTTTTTTTTCTTGTTTTTTTTTTTTCTTGGCAACAAGAGACTTTCCCAAAACATGTAATCTTTCTGAAATCTATGATTACATAGTCCTACCTTTCTTTGATCAACCACACTGATATTTTAAAATGTCTATCGCCTAAAGCTAGTTTAGTTAGTCTTGTTGCTTTCTGTTTGAAATCGTCCTGTCTGCTAAACTTTAAAGAAATAATCGGTTTCTTGGGACTTATCAACCAGTATTCTAATTCTGCCACTTTTGCAATGCAAGATAGATCACAATCATATGATTGTTTACTTTAAATAACCACGTCTATTGGTATGTTTTATTGTAAATAAATTCTGGACAAGAATGAATACTTTGTCAAATTCATTACAAACATCTCCATTCCGCAACTGGTAACCCCAATTTTTATATGAGGACTTTTAAGATATGTTCTATTCCTGTGTAAAACACACTTATTATTTAATTTAATGCCTTAGACCTTTACACGAGTATTAATTAACTGAGCGCGGCACCAAACATCAACTTCATAGGAGTCGATCTCAAACATGGAGTGGAACCTTTCGAAAGCTTTTATAACTCCTGGATCTGCTCTGAGTTACTGCAGATGTCAGTCTTCTCAGACTCTTTTCATACGCCTTTTGCTATCAGAGTGGCGCTACGATTCCTGTTTAATCCATAAACAACCGTATAGTGGTTTGTCTTATAAAATGATGTCTAATATTGATTCTTCTTTGCTACCTGAAAATGGATTAATTACAGCTTATAAGGATCGTGCCCTTAGATAATTTTCTATTATATATATATATATATATATATATATATATATATATATATATATATATATATATATATATATATATATATATATATATATATAATTGTATGTATGTGTATGTAATCACGATTAAAGTAAACAGTTACAAGGTATGTCAAAGAGAGAGAAAGCTAGTGTAATCGAAAATTGCATAAATAGAAAAAAGATAGTGCAGAGACAGAAATCAATCACTAGTCAGTCATGCAAGAATACAAAGCAAAAAGTATGAGTACAAAATAAAACAGAGACGTGGCTAACAAATGAAACAAGGAAACATACCGCATTATAAAGAATCTTTAAGGCTGCAAACGCATAAAAATTTATGCAAGAATGGTTGCTCTATATCTGGCAACACACCAAAAATAGTGATGATGGGGCAAGGAAGATCGAATTATATCTAATGCTAGCCTCTTACCTCTTAATGTTGAGCGCCAAGCGAGAGGGCTGTTAGCACAATTTTTATAAATGTTTTATATGACTTGGCCGGGTTTTGAACCAGAGACCTCCCTCATTCTAAAAAATTGCATAGTTTAATGCGTCATTTCTATATCTTTTTTAATGCAGTTAGAGAGAACCTTAAATGCCCACACAACATCAACCCTAAGGTGTTTTTATTACCTCGTATCTTCTTAACAGTCTCCATAGTAGTAAATAGTATTTAGATCGTAATAATTGTTCAGTGTTATTTAGATGCATTTGGTTTGGTATCAGTGTCACATTTTTCAATGCAATCTCTTGTCGTTTCTGCTGTAATGTCATTGTGAACACTGCAGTTGATATATATATATATATATATATATATATATATATATATATATATATATATATATATATATATATATATATATATATATATATATATAATACAAATCATATGACGAATAACACTCTTTTCAAGAGCACTACAATCAGCAAGGGATCAAGTACCACGTATGTCTGGATTTCATTAAAATAAATGCAATAAACTGACGACGAACAGTGCAAAAATAGTATCTAACTAGCCGGAACGCTTTCGAATTCTAAATAAGTTTTTTTTTTCAAAGACATATACAAAACATAGACAAGATAAAGACATAAAGGAATAAAACTGTGGTGTTTGCAAAAATTTACATGATGGGTTAAGCCATTTATACTTTAACACCAGACTGTATTAAATAGTTTAATGTAAAGCAGTCATGGGGAGTTAAGTACCGCCATATACGTGCTAGCCACGAATTCCTGCTAACTCGTGACCCTGAATTAAGGTCAGCATACACGTAATGGTTCTATTTGTAAACAGAGCTAGATATATATATATATATATATATATATATATATATATATATATATATATATATATATATATATATAGAGAGAGAGAGAGAGAGAGAGAGAGAGAGAGAGAGAAAGCTGCAATAAACTAACGACGAACAGTGCGAAACTAGTAACTAACTAAAATTCTACCAATGCATAGTTTTCTTTTTCTAGTCTTCTTTGGATTAGACCGATTGGTTTCAATGTTCTAAGGCGGCGTATCCAGTATGATTCCTTTTCCTTCACTAGTAGAATTTAACTTTTTCTAAATATTCTTAGTATCCTTTAATTTTTACTATAAGAATAATCGGTATAGAAAGAATATCCAGGATATAATCTGCGCTAAAAAAATGTACTAAAAAGTAAAAGCTTTGGCTTTTAGACTTTTAGGGAATTATACAGTTTTCAGTATCCACAACAAATCTATACACGCTGGTTGTATTTATAGTTTTACCTCATGTGGAGACAGCCATGTAGAGGTTTACAAACACAACGTTTTTGTGTTTATTTGTTTGTCTTATATATGTTTTGTATTTGCCTTTGAAAAAGACTCATCAGGAGTCGAAAGCGCTCAGGCTAGTTAGTTACTAGTTTCGCACTGTTCGCCGTCAGTTTATTGCATCTATTTTAATCAATCCCTGGCACACGTGATTCCTTGGTGGATTCAGTGCGCTTGAAATGGTTGTTATTTGCCATATGATTTTTATTCTTTATATATAGATATATATATATATATATATATATATATATATATATATATATATATATATATATATATAGAGAGAGAGAGAGAGAGAGAGAGAGAGAGAGAGAGAGAGATGCAATATACTGACGACGAACAGGACGAAACTAGTAACTAATATATATATATATATATATATATATATATATATATATATATATATATATATATATATATATATATATATATATATATATATATATACACACACACTTGGAAAATGTGACCTATTGTCTATTGCGGGACATTTTATTTATTTAAGGAAACAGCATCCTGAAGAAATTCCTGAGCAAATTTCTTCTTCCTAATTCTACAGCAGAATTCATCAGAAGCATTTCACAGCCGAATTCCAGGTCTATAAACTATCGTCAAATCATTTAAGGTGTCGACTGGCAAGGGACCAGGTCAAAGACGATTGGACAAAGGTTGGAAGTGCAGAAAGGAACGGAAAAAAATCGATGTCTGGATAAGAATGGTGTTGTCATTCTGTTTTGAACCCAAAGGTCACGACTCGTAGGCTATGGACATTATTAATTCTGTCACTGACAATTAATAGTAAAGTGAAATTTGTATTTGCTTTTGTTGAGTACATGTTCGTACATTTTCTTTCCTTTGTAAAAAAAAAAGAAATTGATTTCTTTCCATTTGAAATCCTATTGTTAAACTGATTAAATTTTATATTTGTTCATTGAAAGTGGCTCATTGTTTTATTTCTGCAATATACTTTCTTAGAGACCTGTATTATTATTTCTATCCATCCACACTGGGTAAATTACACGGCGGGAGGTCATTTCCTAGCAACGAACCGTAAAGAACGTGTTGGGTTAACATTTTGAACCTACCAATCTTGCAACACTATGCAGATATTGATTTCATACTTCAATGCAATATTCAAATTTGTTCATAGAACAAAAATTGAAAAGTTCAACTTTTTAAAACCACCTAGAGTAATGATAAAATTATGTCATGGATTGTCGAGTTGTCTTGTCATCACACCTACCTACCTCACTAGCTATCTAACTACCTACTTACCTACCTACCCACCTACATGCCTGAGTCTACGCACATGTCTGAAGAATGCTTAATTTATAACATGATGTTGTTCTTGTATATTATATACTGAATACATTTCTTCGTATCTATTTTTAATGTAAAATAATTGTTTGAAACAGCCCTACTACTGTTCTCTAGCGTTTTTGATAGGAGACAACATATATACATAAATGGCTTGCAGTCTTGCACTATTACTGACATTTTGTTAAGGTGAATGCGATCCAAATCATAGGAAACGCTTACTGGTTCATTAAATTTCAAACTGAAACAAAGGTCCGTACTTTTTTTAATGCAAGCTTTAATGCAAGCGTTAGAAATCAAGTTATTCAGCAAAATGAGGATGCAGTTAAAACTGATATACGCTATATTTAAAATTGTTTTGACGTCATCTCAGTCTAATATCTTAGATTACAAATTATCACAAACTGCATATGTGCAATTTTTCATAGAAATCTTGGGATCAAATATTTTTAAAACTTATCAGGAATGTGTCAAACAAAAACTCAGTCTGTGTGATGAATGGTGGAAAATTATCATCCATACTATAAATTATAAACAAGTTGAACTAATAACTCACAAGCGATAAGGTCGCGTCATTTTGATGATTGCCGGAGGGCTAACATAATGTACGACCCTAGATCAAAAGCACAAATTAGTCACCTGCTTAAATTCGGGAATACAAAATACGTTGCTGTTTAAATGGCGAAATATTACATAGAGCAACACGAATTTGGGGAGCAAATGTTAAAGGCGAGGAGTTAATACTGATACAGTACCGTCTTTAGTCGCTTATAAGACGAACTAAACTGCAAACAACAAAGATCATGACCTGACGTACTATAATACGCCTGCAAATCAGAGTCTATATTGTTTGTTGTTCTGAATACTCCTATCAAAATGTACAGACGCAAATCTACCAGCGCATTGTACAATGCACATCTGGGACTGTGCAATTTGCAGTTGGGATAGATATGTGAGTATACGACAGTATCTTTGTAAAACAAATCGATGGGAAAAATTATTTTCCGAATGTTTAGAAGCTAATTTAAAGTCCCACAGACTGTGTTAGTGCCAGGTTAAGGTGCCTTAAGTCACAAGTATCTCAAGCGCTGCGAATATATGATTGGTCCCTTTGGTGAAAAGAACAAGAATAAATTTTATTTTGCAGAATGTATCAGATTGTAATGATAATACATTTCGTAAAATGGTACAAATTATAATCAGATAGCATAGGCATATATCAAACTACACATATAATCACCCATTGTAATTTTGTTTTCAGTGCCGTATTTTGCTGATCCAGTACATCAGCCTCTCTCTCTCTCTCTCTCTCTCTCTCTCTCTCTCTCTCTCTCTCTCTCTCTCTCTCTCTCTCTCTCTCTCTCTCTCTCTCTCTCTCTCTCTCTCTCTCTCTCTCTCTCTCTCTCTAGCTTAAAAGTCAAAGGCAGCACATACATGACAGTGGCAGGTGTTTACGCGATGTCCTTTGCGTGTCGTGGTATTACTGTTATGCCATATTAACCATTAAATTTCGGATTGGACTAAACACATTTCCTAAAATATAAAAATTTATTTTGAAGATAGAAGAAAGACATTATTAATTTCTGTATTTAACATGTGTAAAGCAATCCTAAGTATTCAATATTATTAATCGGTTTTTTTATCAACCAGGTTTTAGAATATATCGCTTTTCTTTTCGTTTGATTTTTCTTTATCTTTAATTTTAAAATAGAGTGTTTAATTAGAAAAAAGTGATAATAAATACTTCTCATGTTTAAATGTAAAATCCAGCGCAGCTCACAAAACGAGCTTATAATGTAAACAAAGTGGGTTTATTAGGTGAAACAAGACGGGCATATAAGGTAAAACGTAGCGGTTTTATACGACAGAAGGTACAGGGATTATAAAGTAAAATGTAACATTTTCATAACTGTCCATCGAAAAATATAGTTTGAATATTTTTCATGGTTTTCAGTTGGGGTTTTTTTGTTATCTTCTGAGAAATACGCTGGTAGAGAATGAATATTTAATAAATTACAAAAACAAAAGTCACGGGATATTAGTTTTTAGTTATGAAAAGAAAACGTTTAAAATATGCGTTTGATATTCACCAAAAAGATAAATAGTCGGGTTCGAGTCTCGGGCTTGGCCAGTGCCGGTACATGAGAAATCTTGCCAGTAGCATCCGGTGGATCAATGGTTCTTTCCGGGGGTTTCTCGGGTTGTTCTTCCGCCAGTTACACAGGCCGCCATGTATAGCCTATCATGTGATGAAAAATGGCGTTAAACCCAATAACAACAACAACCAAGAACATGCCGAAGTTGAATACTTTCTGAGCAATCAGGCTATTTCAGTGAGGACACATGTGACAGCAAGTTGCGCGTACTCCCGAGGTTTTCACTTTATCTGGATTAATAACTGTGAAAGATATGTCCCTTACAAACGGTCATTCACAATGTACGCTCAGAAAGTGCGAAGATTGTTTATATCTTTTCTCTCCCGTCTTCCATCGTCAGAAACGAGATAAACCTGTTTTCCTATAACTGAAGAGTTACTATCTGCAAAGACTCATTTTATATTCTCGGTTTATGAAATCTGAGTTTTAGAATATCGGTCATTGACTTTTTATAAAAACATTCCAAAATGGTATCAAACTGTTTGAAATATTCCCATATATCCTTCTAAAACATAATGCATTTATTGTATTGCCTGTGTGAGAAAATTATTGACCTAATATCGATCAACAGCGTATGAAGTGGGAATCTGGGTTAAAATCAAGCTGATTAAGATTAAAATCTCCTTAAGTAGATTTCACAGACTCCGATAAAGATTCGTTTTCTGGTGGCTTTGAACTCCTATCCGCTTAATTTTATTATCCTATCAGATAAGTCCTTACATTTCGCGTTCGCGAATGTTATCGTTAAGCTGAATTTATTCCAAATCATGCACATCGCCTTTATAAATAAAATCTTAAATTTGATTGGTAAATCAAGTGGTCAACATGACATGACCTTGTTTCGATGTCGGTCAAATCCCGTTATGTCTGAGATCTCGATTTTAGTCAGAATGGGTCGAATGATGTACCCCTTCAGTCGAGTTCAGTTTACTTGTTATATCACGGAACAGAATCGGCCCACAAGTTTAGGAAAATCAGCGTTTAATTTCTCAAATTTTCTTGCCTCGAACGGTTTGCAGTTTTTTAGCAGAGGTCACTACATTTTGAAAGTGTAACAGTCACCTCAGGTTCATGTTATATTAGAGCGGTCAGGTATATTGAATCCACCCACAGAGATAGATAAACAGACAGACAGACAAAAACAAGGGATTTGTGCATGTACTTTAGTGCGAATACTAGCAAAGATGCAAGCCCTGGGGCTTTTTATTTTTAATTTTTTTTCCCCGCCAGCAATTGATTTTTGAACCAAAAGAAATGATTTTCTTATTTAGAAAAAATTCCTCCAAACAACAAAGCACAAAAATCACTAAAAACGTTGAAACTTGATCCAACCATTAGCATATGTGCGATATTTTTCTGTGACAACCAGATAGAAATAGCTGTGACTCTTTTGGTTCATTTGGATGTTATGGGTCGCCATGCATGATATTAATCTATGGCAAATCAAGGTTGGTGAGACAAAAAATACTAGGCTGTCATGATCCTGCTCCCACCACTAATTGCTTTGAAGAAAAAAAAACAGTTGCTACCTTTTTATGTTCTTATACCCATTTTGTCTGTTTAATTTCTACAGACCTGGAAACATTGGTTCTAATCTTTTTCATCTATTTCGCCGATTCAGTTATTTCTTTCAACCAGACTGAGCAACACTATGTCACGTTTTAAGCTAGTTTAGCTATTGCATATATTTTTTCTATTGCTTTTCAAAGACACTCCAAACAAAACATATCAGACGATAATATCCAGCAGATATCCCGTTGATATTTTCTATTGGATATCACCTTACGAATATTAATTCCCGGATGTTATCTCTTAGATATCACCTTACGGATTGTATTTCCCGGATATATCTGTTGAACATTATCTTCTGGATCTTATCTGCTGAATATTGCATTATGGGTATTTTATGTCACGTGCTATCTTATTTTATGCTAGGCAGTGACCTGATGGAGTTTCCAAGAGAAATAATTTGATAATTTACTGGAATAAAAAACGAAATATATGTTCTCGCAGCTGCGTCTTTGATAGTATGACCATGAAATTTGAGTTATGTAAAAGATTGTACACATCGCTTGCCAATGCTCCTAATTCAAATTCCATAATGTACATATACGTTTTCTTCGGATTTCTTAAAATATTTTATATGCTGTTTTACTTTGAATTGGGACTTAGAATTACGTTATTTTTCTTTGCCAATTTACACAAAATACAGCACAATATACGTGGCTAACCGCTGACCTATCGCTCGGAATACAGTAAGAAAAATGCTATTTCAATGTTTGTTCTACATGTTGCTAGACACATTGTTTGGGCATAAAATAAACAGAAACCCTAATTGCTCTGAAGGAATAACGGATATATCTCATCTCATCTTTAAAAATCTACGCATTTCGCTACTCGTGAGAAAGAAAAAAAAACAGTTTTTCCCCACTCTATGAAATATATCCGTTATTCACTTGTTTCAAGCAATTATCCTTTTCCGCTTTTATAATATTTAATGGATATTATTTGCTGATAATTCTGGATATTGCCAACATAATATTATCTTATGGTTATTATGTTCTTGATATTATTTATTAGATATTATTTTCTTTGTTTAATTTATTACATATTATCTTTCTAGTATTTAATGGATATTAACTTCTTTATTGTAATGACTGAATGTAATTTTCTGTATAGCATTGGCTGGATACGATCTTCAGGATGGTATATGCGTGAAATTATCTGTTGGATATTATTTGGTAGATATTTTCTGCTGATCTTCTGGATATCATGGGATGGATAGTATATGGCGGATGAAACCTGCTGGATATTATCAGTTATATAATACCTCATGGATATTACTATTGGATATCATGGGACGGATAGTATATGGCGGATGAAACCTGATGGGTATTATCAGTTATATAATACCTCATGGATATTACTATTGGATATCATGGGATGGATAGCATATGGCGGATCATACCTGCTAGATATTATCAGTCAGATAATACCTCATGGATATTACTATTGGATATCATGGAATGATAGATAGTATATGGCTGATAATATCTGCTTGATATAATCAGTTAGAAAAAACTTTATGGATATTACTATTGGATATCATCCTCTGAAAACAAAGAAATCCTGTTTCATACACACTTTATTTTTCACGTTAAATACCTGTAGAAGTCTAAGCGGAAAAACTCGCACGCAACTAACTTAGGAACTCACTGATTGCTGCTCTTTGCGATAGGTAAGAGATAAAAAAAAATTTAAATCTTACTTGACTAGTTAGTATTGACTCTTATGGCATTCACTTCTTCATTATAACAACCAAATATTGTGAGATTTGCTTATTTTAGTTCTCTACCCCTATACGTTTCATGACACCTGCAATGTTATAATATAATTTAAGAATCTTAGAGTAGATGCGAATTCAAGAAATGTGCATTCAAAGAAAACTAAAGTTAATTTGGTTGGCTGCTTAATTTCTAACGTCACGTGAAGCACGCTACTAACTATATCACGACGAGGAAATGGAAACTACAAACCTTTTTCCAATGACAAAGAAGCAACTCGTGGGTGGGGTGTAATATAAATTAAGAGATTGAAAGCTTCTTGATTTGACCGTGCTTATTTTATCTCTGCATCGAAACAAGAAAACATCTGACGTCAATGTAATCATTTCAAACGATGTTTAGTCTTCAAACCTTTATGCGCGAATCCGGTTGAACTATATAGAATTTACCTATTTTCTTATTCATTCCTTTTTAATTCATTCATTAATGCATTGATTACTTCTTTCATTCATTCGTTGCTGGATTAATGTCGCCCTGATTATATATATAATTTTTACTATAAGAATGACCGGTATAGAATGAAATATCCGGGATATAATCTGCTTTACTTAAATGTACAAAAAGTAAAAATAGATGTCGCTTTGGCTTGTAGACTTTTAGGGAATTATACACCGTTTTCAGTTTCCGCAACTAGTCTATAGAAGTCACGGTACTAATTCAATTCCCATAGTAAACATATGGAAACACCATCATATTTAAAATTCAATAACTTAAAATTTCTGGGTACTGATGATCGGAAATTATTTTTCCATGCAAATAAATTTGGCAAGCTTTTGTGTGGAAAACCCATATGAGCCGCGCATTTTTTGACCACATATCGAAGTCCTGTTTTTGATTCAGCACCAACGAATCAAGGCTCTTTCTTATTGAGAAAACCAAGTCAATCTTTAAAATACTAAAATTGCACAATAAAATTTGTCAAATTTTTTTTAAATTCAAAATAGCATAAGCTTTTAAAAGATTGTTTTTTAAAATTTTTCTTTTCATTTTTAACCAAATTAAGGCCCCCAAACCCGTAAATATTTTATTTCTTCACCCATTTTAGATGGTTCACAGTTCTTTCCCTTTAATTTAAAAACCCTGTGTCCTTAACAAAATTTAATTTTTTTAGAAGACATGTATTTTATTTTTGACATTGAACAATTGAAAACGATTGGGCCCCTTGTGCAAAGATATAGTGCAATGGATTTTATATGATCCGGTATATAGTTAAATTGTGTTGTATCGCACTTATTTGTGGATTTTTCTTGTTATTAAAATAATTGTTTTCTGCCTTTGTATCTTCATAATATCTTTCTATGGCATGCATGCTACACAAAAAAAACAAACGTGCTGACATCAACAAGTATGACATCACAGGGTATCAAATTACATAACACATTGTATTATCTTCTCTACTTTGCTATTAGACAAGTTTTACAATGTTCTTAATTTCAAAATTGCATTTCTTTCTTTCTGACTGTCACAGATAAAGATACAATGCATCAGTATTCCTACATTGAGAGAAAACCAATAGGTGTGCCACATGAAAGGTCAAAATGATAAGAGGTCATTGCCTTCTGTGACTAAACAAATACACACCCATGAAGGCACCAAGAGATTCTGACAGTCCCAAACTAATAAAACTATCAAACATCTGATTATAAAAAAAAAGAAGGTTAAAAACAAAAAATTTTTTTTTAAACTGAAATTTTAAAAACTGATCTATTTTTAAAAAGCTAAAATAAAAACAAAGAATAGACCGTCATTTTCTTCAACCGGAAATTTTACAAACCCAAAGGGAAAAAATTCATGAACCCGCAAAACCCCTAGGTTTTAAAAAAGGCAAAATAAGGATTTTGAAAAAAATTGCAAATTCCATCTTCATTTACGGGGGCGCTTATGTGCAAATTCGGCCCCTTTAGAATAAAATGGAGGGGAAAAAATATAAAATTTTTTTAAATTAATCTATTCTTGATTTTTAAAACCTATATTTTATTCTGAAATACTTTTAAAATTTAATAATAGAAAATTGTATTAAATTGTCCCAAAAACTAATTTTTTTAAATTTTCCCCAAAACTATAAAAAAAAAAAGGCCCCAACCCGGGGCTTTTTTCCAAATAAAAGGGTTAATTTTTTTCAATTAAAAGGGAAAAAAAACCAAATTTATTAAAAAAGGTAAAAACAAATTAATCCGAATTTAACAAAAAGGGGAGGTAAATACTGATTTGTTTAAATTGACTTTTTTCCAAATAAAATTTTTTATTTATTTTTTTATAAAGGGGCAGAGATGTTGATAAATAAATACTTTTTTTCAAAAATTTGGAACCCAAATTTTTGTTGAAAACTTTTTTCAAATTCACATCAAAAACGCAAAATTTTTTCTTGGTTAGAGAAAAGAAGGAAAAAGAAGGAGAGAAAAGGAGGAGAGGAAAAAGGAAAAAAAAAGAAGAAGGAATATACATTCCCGCATGTAGTATCAAAGGTAAATTCCCGGTTAAAAAACAAAATTAAAAAACTCGTGGAAGGAATTAAAACAAAAATGGTTACAAAAATTTTAATTTTTAAAAAACTTATATTCAGGGCGTCCATTCGGGTAAGTTCCCAACAAAAAAAGGGGTTTATTATATAAATATTTTAAAAATTTAAAATTTATTTAAAAAATATTTTTTAACCCAAATAAAATGTTGCAAGAATTAAAAAAAAAAAAAAAAAGTGGAAAAAGAGCATTTCTTTACAAACTTGAGTTTTCAAAAAAAATTTTTAAACAAAAGGCAATTTTTAATGGGTGTTTGGCTAAAATAAAAACAAAAGCAAAATATGACTCTTTCCCATTAAACTTCCATTTTAGTATATTTTACAGTTAGGATTGGATGTCATTTATGACATCCTTCTTTAAAATTCTTTGTTTGGACAAATTATTTCTTTTAAATTAAGTTCAATTGTTAAATATTTGACATAAGTTGTTTTCTTAAAATTTTCCCCACCCCTTTTTAAAAATTTGCTATTTAAAATTTTTAAATAAAACCCTCTTTCAAAAAAAATTTTTTATGGAAAAAAACTTTTTCCCCTGCCGAGTATCTACACCCTGGGAAAGGGTACAAAAAATTCCCCCTGTTTTTTTTTGAAATTTTCTTAAAACAAATGAAAACTATAAAAAAACCTTTTTGTTTGTTTATCAAAAAAACCACCAAAAAGTTGGAAACAGTTAAATGGGAAAACTTCTATTATGGCGGTTGTATGGATCACGGACTTTAAAAATTCCTGTAAAAAATATGGAAAACCCACCAAATTTAAAATTAATCAAAAATTTTTACTATGACAATTTTTTCTTGCCAAAAATTTGGGAAGTTTTTGGGAAAACGGGGCCCTTTTTTTGACCAATATGATGGATGTTTTTTGATTAGCAAACGACAGTGTATTTTTTTTTAAACCAACCAATTTTAAAAAAAAATAAAATGACCCTAAAAGTTTATTTTTTTTAAAAATTTCCCCAAGGGTAAGCTTTCAAAAAATTTTTTTTAAAATTTTTTTTTATTTAAAAAAAAAAATTTTGGACAACCAAAAAAATAAATACCCATTAAATTTTTCAAACCCCTTTTTTTGAGGTTAAAAATTCTTTCCATTAAAGAGGGCCTTCAATGGTTGATTTAAGTTTTTTTCTTTTGACCCAGCAAAGGAAAAAAATTGTTTGGTTTATTGGTCGAAATGTTTTGTAGCCCTTTGAAAAAGCTATTGGCAAAAACGGTTTGGTAGTTAGAAAATTTTGACTTTTTCCCCCATTTATGCATCTATTTTAAAAAATCCCCCGACACACTGATTACGGACCATATTAAAGGGGGTTGTTAAAAAGCATATTTTGTTTTTTTACGAAGAAAGGGGTTATGAATTGATTTGATTTTAATTTAAAAAATATATATTAATTAATATATTATTTAAAAAAATAAAATTTTATAAAATATTTAAAATTTTTAAAATTTAAATTTTTATATTAATAAAAAATGAAAATTTTGAATTTCTTTGTGGAATTTGGGTTTTAAATTTTGCATCAGATAAACGAATAAAAGTTAGTAAATTTGGGGTTTTAAAAAAGCCACCCCCCTTTTCAAAACCTTTTATAATTTAACAAAAAACTGTAATTTTGTACCTTACCCAAAAAGAATATTTGTATTTTTGAAATACATTTTAAAATCTGAAAAACATCAGGACTTAACCATTTATATATGAAACAAAAAATTTTCTTTTTCAAAATAGCAACGTTTACGAAAAAAACCCCAAATGATCGAACGTTTTGGGGAAAATCTTCTGTTTAACGAAATATTAAAATGATATGTTTTATCGAAAATTCATACAAAAATTTATATATACAACCTTTTAAAAGGGTTTTCTGTAAAAGATTAAAAAGCTCCTTTTTAAAAAAGTATCGTATTAAAATTGTTAACAAAACTAGTAACAGGAAAAAAAATAAAGTCGGAAACTTTTTAAATAACTAGAGACAATTCAGGGTTTTTAAATGAAATAGATCCCCGTTATAAAAATAAATTTTTTGTTTTATCCTTTTTTGGTTTAAGTTCCAAAAAAGGGGAAAAACTTTCCCAGCACTTTTAAAATACTGACTTATCATCATTTAAACCCCGAAACCCCAAACATTACCCCCCCCTTTCCACAAATTGCACGGATTATCAATCAACCCTTTTTTAAAAAATTATAATGAACAAAAATTTGAAAAAAATCCGGGAGGTGGGGTTTTTAAAATTCAAAATTGCAGAATAAATCAAATTGCTACAAATTTTAAAAATGCGAAAATTTTCCAAGTGGCATTTCCAGCTAAAAAATGTTATTTAAAATTAAAAACACGGGTTTTTTAAATTTTTTTAAAAAAGAATTAATTTCCCCAGAACAATATGTTTGTAAAAAAATTTTTCGCTTAAAATCAACAGAAAAAACTACCCGGTTTTAATTTTGGGACTTTTAAATTGTTTAAAAAAAGCTTGCGAAAAATTAAAAACTTTTTTTATGTTGAACCCCTTTTTTGTTTGTCCCCCAAATTGTTTAAAAGGAAGTAAAATTGACTGTTTCAAGAACGAATGAATTAAGGATGTAAAGGCTGGCAAAATTAGGGCGGATAAAATCTACTAGTCTTATTGTTAATAAAACTATTTTGGTAATTTAAAGCATTATATATATATATATATATATATATATATATATATATATATATATATATATATATATATATATATATATATATATATATATACATGCACGGCAAATACCATTTTAGTCGTAATTTCACTGGATCGTATAAATCTCGTTAGTCAGGAAGAATCCATTATATGACACAAAAACCGACAAGCAACAGTGAAAACCGGTGAAAAACCAGTCTAAGTTCTGTATTACCAATTTCTTTCTCTTTCAAACCTACATAGGACGATTGGAAAATGTAAACCAAACAACATACAAAAGCCTAATTACGTAAGAGAATCTGAATACTGTTTGGCTGTACATCTTTATAAAATCATACCTACAAAGGAGTCTAACTGACGATCTATAAAAGTGGGTCAGCAATAAAAAAAAAAGTATGTGCTCTTTATAGGGTCGTTGACGTCTGTCCAATCAACGGTTTTTTTTATACAGGATTTTGTTGCTGTTATAAAGCTTAACGCCATTTTTAGCACACGATAGGCTATACATGGCAGCCAGTATTAATGGTGGAGGAAAATCCCGGGAACCACCGACCCGCAAGAAGCTACTGGCAAACTTTTTCACATATCCACATTCGTCGAATCTTAGACTCGAACCCAGGCAAACAGAGGTGCCAGTGATCCGTAAAGGAGAGCACTTTAGACCACTCTGCAACTCGAGGTTTAAAAGGATTTTGTATTTTTGAGATTGTGATTACTTAAAAGAAGAAAAATTGTTGTTCTAAAGTAGCATTTCAAACTTATTATGTTACTAAAATATTTTAAACCAAGAAATAAATTGTATGAACTATTTCCATGATGAGAATTTTTTCAGAAAAAAAAAAACGTTGATAGTTGATGATAGTGGTTTAAGAAAAAAAACTAAAGACAATCAAATGTGGTTTTATCTACTTATAGATGACATTAACTTTTACCTATTTGTACAAATTTATTCATTTTGGAATCTCTTTTTATTTAAGTCACATTGTTTGAGAGTTCCAAACCGGCGAATCTGATAGATTTGTTTTTTGTTTTGTTTGTTGTGAATGGTGTTTTTGTTTTGTTTTCTTTTCTTTGTTTGTTTGTTGCGGGGTGTTTGTTTGTTTGTTTGTTTGTTTTTTGTTTGTTCTTTTACTTTTTTACTTTCTTTTTTCTGCTTCATGTCTCTGTGCTCATTTGTATTTTCGCGAATTCCTGTATAAATTGAATGTATGACCGTGGAAATAGATGTTTTACCACTGTGCTTCTTTAGTTTGCTAGTCTGATCTGTGAAGATTTGTTCTAATACTTAAATCGTTTTTTTCATCAACATATCTGATGTTGCAAACCTTGCATGAAATGAGGTAGATCATACATTTTGTGTCGCATGTTATAGTCTACATGTTGAAGCCACTCTCAAACCAAACAACAGCTGGAAAAGCATAATTTTGCTGAGGCAAAAGAGGCAGAACACGTGATCTACCTCAATACATGCAGCGCCAGATTAAACCCAGTGGAGCTCCCTAGGCAGTCGAAATCTCAAGGGCCCAACGTGGCAAATTATCTCCTAATACGTCAAGATCAAATCAATTCATTGATATTAATTTGATACGTTGTAGCGGGGCCTCTGTGCCGGTACCTATTCTGTCTATTTTGTAATCCGGCACTGAATACATGCATGATATATCTTATGCTAAAGAAACAAAATATTGAAATGAATCTTAAAAAAAATAAAACAATGCTTTGTAAAACAACAGGAATGAAAAGAAAGCCATCGGCTTAACATTTACCGGATTCGACCATAACTGAAATTAGATGATATAAGAAAAGAAATCTAAAAGAAAACTTTTGAATTCGGTCAGAGAGAGTGCTCAGACCCATATGTTTCAATCAAGATTTTAAACTGGCAAATTCACTTACATTGAAAACAATTTACCAAACTCTCCTTTTCCTGTCAGCTTTTGTTATTTCTCATACACATGCTCACGGCTTCCGTTTTTGTGTAAATTTTAATTGTCAAATTAATTTAATTTTAAATTATTCAAAACAGAGTTTTGTAATAAGATTGAAAAGCAAAATATTTGCTTCTTTTATTTCATCATCAGCGCAATATAACAATGTATTGTGGATTATACAAGATGGTAACTGATGTTCTGATGATAATGCTATAATAAAAAACGCAAATGTTTCATTTTTGAGCTGCCACTCTTGCCTATCAACTAGATTCTTTTTTCTATTAAGTTTCCGCCTTGCAAGTGTCACCGTACGACTGACCGTTGCCACTAGCGCCGTACGATCTTGCTCCTTTTGATTTATTGGGGTTTTGAGTTTGGGTTTAGTTGGGGAAAATGGTTGTAGCCATGTAGCTCAAAATCGTGTAGATTAAGTACAGTAATATTTGTTTTCTTTTTTTTTATTATTCTTTGAATGTTTGTGTTATCAACCTACATAGTTTTGACAGCTCGATTATCTAAGCTATAGATTCTGAAAGCGTTTGTACTGGCCTCATTCTCGCTCGGCGTAAATGTTGGTCAATTCTTCTTTCACATACACAGACAGACACACACACATATGGTGTATTCAGTATTTCATTTAGGCGAAATCATTTATTCAAAACATTATTCACTGAAATTACCCAGTGCTCAATACTATTATCATACTGGAACTTTAATTTGAAACTATTGCTAATTCAGACAAGAACGTATTTGGTTATATTATTATGATGCATCGATAGACTGTTAGTTCATCGCTACAATACAGGCCACTGGCACATTATAATATTCGAGACTACAGGCACTTCGACACAATCAATTTTGGAACTGATCTGGAATACAACTGAAATTCAGTTTTAATTTTATGCATTTGTAAATGTGAGAAACTTTTAGGACTATCTGGGATTTAACTCGCATTATTGTCAATTCCTTTTAATTTTCAATTTATAGTGTAGGGATATAAATTATTTGTTTAATTTTACAAGAACATTATTTTTCCTTTATTTAAGACCATGGCGTCGTAACAGATCCACATATATGAATCATGCATACCTTCTGAAAGGTGAACCTTGACCTTAATGCATATTGGGCCACTGTCCATTGATAATTGAACACTCCGACCGGAATACATAAAAGCCAATTGTACACTGACAATGGAACATAATCTTGATGAATATATCGACTTCCGCCAGAAATATTTCAAGGTAAACTCAGTTAAATAAGTTTACGATGGAGTATCACGTGAAGAAAATCTTATAACTTTTAAATTTGTATAAGAAGTTTTGACCCCATATTTTAAGGAGTTATACTTTTACCTTTTCATTTATGTCTAATATATACTTTCTTGTTTCTATTTTTTGGAATAGTTTATATGCCAAAGCTTTCTTTTCCACTTCTTTATATAGACATATTTAGAACTTAACTGTCAATCAACACTTCATAGTCAGTGGTATGCTGACTTGCAGTTTAAACCTAATATATTCATTCTATTTGCATCATAATTAAATGAGAAATTTTCTTCGAATGTCAAATCGTGTTTACGTAAAAGAATTTTATCGTATTGCAAAACTCAACTGCAAATGTGAACAATTGTATCACGTACAAAGAAACGCAGCACCTTCAGATTTATGAAAGTTTAGTTACACTTTCAAAATATAAATTGACCGTATATATGTGAAGAGGAAGCAAATAAAGTAGTCTTCTAGTTATAAGAAGAAAGATAATATGGTGAAGGCAGCTTATAGTAGGCACCTTTTATTCTGTCAAATGTAAAAGTCTCATTTATGTATAAATAGACAAACAAATAGTCTTTAACCACATAATTTTAATTTACTAAAAATTTTCAACATGTTATGCAAGCGAAAACAAGGTTCATGTCACTGCAAAACATTTTAGTTCCAAATATAAAAATTAGTAATTACTGACATTTGAAACAAAATGAAAGATATGACGCTATATATTATCAGCGCCATTAGTGTATAAAGTCGATCATATATTACAACATAGTTTGGTTTCGTATTTGAAAACAAGAAGAGATTGTCAGATTTAGAGTATATATGCAAAATACATGTATTAGCACATGTAAAACAAAATGTTCACAGATGACGGAAAATTATTTCATACATGAATAGTTTACGTGAAAAATCACGGATTTTACATTATCAGTGAATACTCCTCTCTGAGCGCCATTCACTTATTTTGAAGTAAAAGAAAGGCAAGTGAAAGCATCACGGCATTTTGTTTAATAATCAGTCTTAATATATTCTAGTGGCACTAGACTTTTCATTTTCAAATAGCTCCTTGAATCGAATCAGTTTTTTATAATGAAAGGCGTTCATGATGGTCAACTGCAAGATATTAAACGGAGGTAAGATAAAAGCCAAGTACAAGTTAGCTATTCGTGAATGGCAATTATTTAAAAAATACATTTTCTTCGAAGTCTTCCATTAATTTTAAGGCATCTTTCTTTTTATAATATCGTAAACTATTTTTCAGATTCGTGACTTTTATTTTGCATGTATTAAAAATTGTTTTTACAAACGTGACTAAATCTATTTTACACATGATAGACATTTATCTTTTGATAAAATTTGCATATTTAATGAGACTATACGTAATATAAGATAAAGCTGTCAAAGACAAAACGGGAAATATTCTGACAATACATTCAAAGCCTGATATATAAATGTACCTGTAACTGCATGTTAAGAAAATTAAATATATCACACTCCACTGCGGCTTTTTGCTTTTTTAGGGGGGAGGGGTACTTTGTTTGTTTATGTTTTGGGGGTATTTGGGAGAGGGGGAAAATTTCAAAACAATAATTGTATTTCTTGTACGTTTAGCTCTTTTTCCTCATTGTGGAAAACAACTGATGTCGTTTACAAATTTGCCGGTTAAATCTTCACATTTCTTAGAGTACTCTTCCTTCTTTGAGTACATTGAAAATACAAGATAAAAATGGTATCTTATATTTTTCCTAGAAAGTACACAATAAAATTATTTAATCCTGATTACTATAGTTTGATAGGGTAGAACATCAATGTTTCCTTCTCGTCATTCCATTTATTTTGGATGATACTGAGTCCTTTTAATTCGTTAGATTTGGTGACACATCCATCAATCAACCTCCCCCTGCTGTGGACATCGTCAGGTTTATGCGACTAGACATGGTATGTGTGACAAAATTAATCACATTCTCAGTTGTCCATTATAAAATTAATAAAGAGCTTGCAAATGTAATTTGTTTGCATATAAATGTAGCATATATATATATATATGTATATATATATATATATATATATATATATATATATATATATATATATATATATATATATATATATTTGTTTGTCATTCGCTTACTTTATACTCCACATTAATTTCCAAGCGCCGGTATGTGAATGGCCGCGTTCATGTGAATGGTGTAGTTATATGTTTATGCAGTGCTATACTTTTATCATTAAAACCATCTTTCATGTTTATATCATAAGTATGTGTTATATTCATTTAATGTGAAGAAATGTAGAAACTGAAAAAAGCAATCAACTTATCAATATTCAATGTAATTATGAATAGCCACAAAAGGCAAAGAACTACATTTTGTAGCGTATACACTCGGGGATTGGAGTTCATTCACTCGGTCAATACACAGCTGTCAGTCGTAAATGTGTACTCAGTTCGAAGAGAAATTATATGTATTTGTATGTGATATAAATAAAATACATACATATACAATATTGTGTGAATGGTATATCACTCGTTGTATACATTTTTCATTAAAAAGAAACTCAGCGAGCTTCATATATTAATAACGAAAATGTATCCATCTTGTGGTATATAATTAATACAGGGTATATACTACACACACACATCTCTCTCTCTCTTTATATATATATATATATATATATATATATATATATATATATATATATATATATATATATATATATATATATGTTTGTCTTTTTCTGGCAATCCTCTTTGGTAATTTCATTCTTTCCTTGTTCAAGATATCTATCCACGTACAAGTCTTTGAAAGAAAAACAAAAACATACGCTGGTTTGTTATTCTTCATTAAAAGTGTCCTTTGTTTCCACCGAAATAATATCAAGCTTATGTTTTGACTTTCGCCATTTCTCTACACATCAGGTCAATCTATGCTCTAATTTTTCTCGCATTTTCTTTCTTTTTATCTTAATTTATTTCTTCTTCTTGATCACGTCAGTGGCTTTAGTATCGAATTAGAAGATTAATTAAAAGCTGTAGGACTATTTCAAGAATGGCAAACTAGGAATTTTTTTTCGTTTTATTTTTCAAAGCCAAGATCGTTTTAAATATAGTGTGTGAAAATGTATAAAATGTGGTAAGAACTCTTCTCTGGTGCAAGATTTTCTGTTGACTCTTGTATAAAACATGATCAAGGGAATCTTGTTACAAGGCTAGTTGTGTTCATCCATCCACATTGCATCAGCTTCTTCTTTATGTTCTCGTACTTGCTACAGTCCAAACTTCAACTTATTTCATTATGAAAGATCTGTGGATGTCCATTATTTGAGTTGTTATATATGACTGATTACTTATTAATTTAAATGTCCATCCATTTTTATTCAGTGAGTATAAGTTCCCAGAAAGAAACGTCAATATGTTAAGCAATTCAGAACAAGCAGCCTTCAATTAAAATATTGTATTTGAAATTTTTATTATTTCTTCTTCTTCTTCTTCTTCTTCTTCTTCTTCTTCTTCTTCTTCTTCTTCTTCTTCTTCTTCTTCTTCTTCTTCTTCTTCTTCTTCTTCTTCTTCTTCTTCTTCTTTATCTTGTAGTAGTAGTAGTAGTAGTAGTAGTAGTAGTAGTAGTAATAGTAGTAGTAGTATCATCGCTGTTGCTAATGTTGTTTTTGTTATTATTGTTATTATTATTATTATTATTATTATTATTATTATTATTATTATTATTATTATTATTATTATTATTATTATTTTCGCTTTCGTACTTCTCTAATATTGATTGTGCATGTTTCCTGCTTTTCCCGTTGTTGTATGTTTTTGTGGGGTATAATAATATATCAGAAGAACGAAAACACTTTGCAGGAAATTTATAATGTGACCAATTAAACTGACAACAAAATGAAACCTACTTAAATATATTTTATTCCTATCATTTACATCATACCTATAAATAGAAATATTGTTACTTGTTGCACTCTGTGCAAACGGTTCGATCTTTACAACAACAGCTTCAACAAAAGTAACACTAATTAGCATTTTCTCCTCCAATCAAAACTCGTTTGTTTTAATTCCCATTCTCAGTAGCTATTCTTGGATGATACATGATTAAAAAGAGTTCCCTTTGAATATAAGAGAACATTATTCTCACACTTCTACTTATACACTTAAAACTAAATTAGAAGCTACATATTTCCATACCATTTTCATTTTACTCAAGATACATTTTCTACCAAATGTTAATTAACAATCATGTGACTTGCATTTTTGGTTATTATAACTAATTTCCAAAATAGAAATAATTCAATCATCATCATCATCATCGAAATGTGACCAGAAGCTCCTGTAGTAACCATTGCCATTGCTGTCACCGCCGTGTTCAACACCGCCACCGCCGCCTCCACCACCACCGCCGCTTCCACCACCACCGCCGCCGCCGCTAACACCGCCGCCGCTTACGCCGCCGCCGCTACTACTACTGTCACCTCCTACAGAGCCGCCAACAAACCCTCTGATTAAGCCACCAAGGTTAAGAGCTAAACCTCCATTTCCTTCGAACTCCCTCTGGCCGCCCGAACTCGCCCCACCACTGCCAGTACCCACATTTGCCCCATTACCGAGGAATCGAACACTGTTATGTACTACTCTATAGATTCCATTATTGGGAGCGACACCTACTGTATTACCAGACTGAATCATGGATCTAGCTAGGGCGAGATTAAAAGCATTAGTATTCGCTGCTGTAAAGCCTCCACCTGCACCTCCTGTTCCTCCTGCACCACCGCCGACAGAAATTCCACCACCCATTCCAACACCTGCCGCTCCTCTTGCACCCCCTCCGACCGAAATTCCGCCACCCATTCCAACACCTCCCATTCCTGCACCTCCCATTCCAACACCCGCTGTCATGCTAGGTCCTAAAGAGACGCCCCGGAATCCTCCACCGACATTGTAGACTGAATTATAGATGCCCCCGAATCCACCTTGCCCAACAAATGTGCCGCTACGTCCATTGAATCCAGTTGCTATGTGCCCATGTCCATGTCCCACGGGATAGACAGAATGACTGACTCCACCGACGCCACCAACGCCACCGACGCCACCAACGCCACCGACGCCACCAACGCCACCAACGCCACCAACGCCACCAACGCCACCAACGCCACCGACGCCACTGAAGCCACCGAAGCCGCCGATGCCTTGTCCGAGGACTTGTCCGCTGGAGAATCCTCCCATAGCACCAGATACGCCGCTTTGTTGATATAAACCGGTTATTCCATGCACGGGATGACGGTAGAAAATAACTCTTGGCTGTTGTGTCACAACGTGATGGATATACGTCGGTACAGGCTGTGGTGGACTTGGTACGTATATTCTTCTCGTTACTGGAACTGGCACTGGAACCGGGCGGTCAACAGGATATGGGATGTGAATAGTTCTTTGGCGAGGAATTTGTATCCTTGGAGGGTTCGCCAAAACGAGGCCCAAATGTAACAATAGCACAAACCTTCCAATCATCTTTATCCTTCGCTCTCAGCTGAAATAATAAAGTACGAAAAGCTAAGATCATTAACTGTATGAGGTCGAATTTAAAACAACTTAGTAGTATCTGAATCAATACGACTATAGTACCTGTCACACAGGTCGTGTAGGCAATCAACACCGATTATATCAGTAACTGGTGTAATTTTGTAGAATTTGATTCTACACACCCTTACGTGGCAATTATTCACTTCATTTGGATTTGTATATATATCAACATTACTCTGGAAAGTCATTTTTAGACGCCCCGAAAAGCGCATACGACAAAACCAATGTTACATTTCGTCTACCTTCTTGGATTAAATGTTAAGGGCTGATCCAGCGTTATCAGGATTGAATGACGCGCTGTGATGTCGCAATGAAAGCTATGCATATTTATAAACAAATTTGTACTATCCTATAGTGTGATGATTGTATTCGACGTGCACTTTTCTTGACTAAAGTTAAGCATATAACCACCCTTCTTGTTGTTGTTGTTGTTGTTGTTGTTGTTGTTGTTGTTGGGCTTAACGCCATTTTTCAGCCCACGATAGGCTATTCATGGCGGCCAGTAGTAATGGTGGAGGAAGAAACCGGGAAATCACCGGAAAGAACCACCGACCCATGAGAAGCTACTGGCAAGCTTTCTCACATATCCACATTCGACGAATACTAGACTAGAACCCACGCAGACAGAGATGAGATGGCAGTGATCCGTAACGGACAGCGCTTTAGACCACTTGGCCACTCGAGGACCACCCTTGTAGAAGACCATATGTAATAATAATTTTCGTCTGGAAATTTCTTGATAGCAGATAAACTGCAGAGCATTCATTAATAAGGATTAAATAGACGTTGGTTAAAGAAAATTAGTGTTAAATTTTAAAAGAACAATTTGTGTTTAATTGAAAATGAATGAACAAGCATACATGACATATGCAACGTTTCCTGTAGCATGCATACATCATGTAGACCTGACGACAAAGATTGATATACGTTGACCTGAGGGAGGGAATATTTGGCCAAATTTAATTTAATGATTATGGTGTGACGTGACAGAGAAAATATCTACTACTACAATCATAAAAAAACGAGGTACAACAAAGATCTCTGTTGTCCAAGAGAGCAATTATTAAATGCATTGTTATACTTATTTCATCAGATAAAATAAATTTACAATCTATTCCTCAGAATACCGCTGGGTTGCTAAAATGATGGAAGTATTTCGTCACTTAAGAATACTGGATATTCTCATGAGGATTCCAGTGGTGGGACCAAGAACAGTTCTAATTTAAATCCAGTTGTATTGACACCAATTCCACACATGCATAATTTTGCAAGTGTAAGAGTATAATGGGTAGAAATGTTAGCTACTGAAGGGTCGTGAAAGCGTTATAAATATTTCACGTGTTATTGGACATTATGCGTGGTATTTTTTGTACTTCCTATAATTTAAACCATGTGATGTAAGGCGAAATTATGCTTGTTCTTTATAAGAAATTTATCTTCGTGTGAATTAAAAACATAAAAGAAAATGCGACGCTGAGGCATCTTTGTGTAAACTGGGAACATAAACTTTCAACTGTCATTGAGGACAATATATTAAAAAAGATTTGTAGCATTGACGAAGGAGCTGTGGAATCGTTGTGTTGGAGAATAAACACTTTTAGCTCTATTTGGTAGGGGGATCATTGAAAAGATTATATGGAGGTGGGATTTATTCTCCATGAAATCAAAACAATTGAACATAGAGTTGCCACATTTGTGGAAGTTACGTCTACATTTGCAATTTTTTTGGGTGGAGGAGAGGTCATGAATCTAAAAATTTTAAGTGACTATATTTTAATCACGTAGGTATAAATTATAAATTATTTTTGCATTAATTTATTTCAATAATTATTATAGTCACAATGAGCTCTTTATTTTGATAGACACTTGTCTTGTCATTATTGTCCAAAGTTATATTTCAAACCATAAGGAAACTAAATGTTTTTGTTAGGGCGTTTTAGTTTCACAAAATATATGGCACCGACTGTCAGTCTAGGGCGTCAAACTTTTTAGTTGACTCGTTGAAGGTTATTAGTATGACTTGTTATGGGGATTATCCGGGTTCTTGCTTAGCACACCAGTCAATCAAAACGTGACATGTGCAATGATTTATATATTCTCGCTAATAGGTTAACCTATATAGTTTCTTACTTAGCACACCGGTCAATCAAAACGTGACATGTGCAATGATTTATATATTCTCGTTAATAGGTTAACCATATTCTCACTTAGTTAAATGTTTTACAACAACACCTAATGAATTCAGATGCATACTGGATGATTCAATAATTCCGATTTGTCCATTTGCTGCATTATTTTTTGTATAAATTTCGATTTGTCATTTAAGTGAGTTTGAATGTGTCGTTCTTGTTAGAATCAACAAAGTAAGAAGAAATCAGGAGTTAAATCATTTGATAAAAATCAATAAAAGAAAATAATTTTATTTATTTACAGAAATATTTAATTTATTTCTTTAAAGAATCTTTCTTAATAATTTGCACAATTCACCAGAAATCTAAAGTAGTTGGGGTTGGGGATTGTTGTCTTTGTTTGTTTAGATCTTTTTAACCAAATATTCAGTCCTCGACCCTATCATCAAGATTTTCAGATTCTCACGACTCCTTCAGGGACTGAGGCCAATAGTGGCAAAGTTTTCTAAGCGCTTTTCTTTACTGATCACTGTTATCTCGCCTCTAAGATAGGTTCGTGTCTCTGACTCGGCTAGTGTGGGTATGTAAGAAAGTTTGCCACCAACATTGATGCGACAATGAATATATCCAATAAATCAGACCACTACAAGCCATCCTCATCTTAGTCCAAAATTTTAAATCTCAGTGAATCTATCGTGGTAGAATTTACAAGACCTAAGACATACTAACACATTCAAAAGAGGCCTAGAACATAACACTTGCACGTGTCCTTCTTTTTGCACGGAAACAGGCGCATTGTACAGTATTAATGAATAACTTGACTGTATTACATTTGCACACTGTATAGTAATTATGCAGGCAAATTTTTTTTTCGGCCATGAGTAGCATTAATATAGCAAATATATGTATATTCAGTTATTAGCAATGATAACATGGTAAATAGTTATTTATTTGGCGCTAAGAAATAATATCATGTTAAATATTTCTATATTCGTCAATTAGGAATAATATCATGTTAAATAATTATATATTCGGCCATAAGAAATAACAGCAAAAGGGAAGTATTTCTATATTCAGCGAATGTATATATTCGAAATGAGCAAAACTAACATGGTAAATAGGTCTATATTCGTAATGAGCAATCAATAATAACATGGTAAATAGGTCTATATTCGTAATGAGCAATAATAACATGGTAAATAGGTCTATATTCGTAATGAGCAATAATAACATGGTAAATAGGTCTATATTCGTAATGAGCAATAATAACATGGTAAATAGGTCTATATTCGTAATGAACAATAATAACATGGTAAATAGGTCTATATTCGTAATGAGCAATAATAACATGGTAAATAGGTCTATATTCGTAATGAACAATAATATCATGGTAAATATGAAGACAATATTATACTGATGTGTCGTAAAACGTTACTACTGCTATTACTACTTCTGTTACTACTACTATTACTATAATTGACGAGGGTTATATGGATGTACATGTCTATGGTATACGCTATCGTTGTCTAATTAACGATGACAGATGCATACGAAACAGAACTAATAATCTGAAATGTATCTTCAAACTTGAAACTAAGATCAACATTTATACTCTCATACCTTTTTAGAAAATGAACTTTAATTTTTATGATTATATATATCTCTAACTTTATATCTTCAAATCATTATTTACTAGTTGATACAGAAGAATGGGGGATAGGGTTTGCATCTGATAATTTTCTGTAGAAGAAAGATCGTGCGCGCTTGTGCAACGAATATGGTTATGGGCTATTGTGAAGACAAATGCTGTAATTAAAAAGCGCCGATTTAAATGATTGATAAATTATATTTTAACTATAAATGGCTGTCTTGTCTTGGCTCTAAACAACAAAACTCTAGCGAGAACTAAAAAAAAATTTAAAACAATATTTGTTGAAAATACAAGTGAAAGAAAACACATTTTTAAAAGTGCACGCATAATTTGTTATTGGAAAAATTAGAAAATTTTCACCCTGACAAAAATTATTTGTGTATATTTATTATGAAGAAATACACTGTTCCATTATGCACCTATAGTATCTACCCTCGAACAAGACTGCGTTGAACTGTTCTTGAGAGGGAACATAAAGTATTAAACTAGGATTGAGAAATGTGTGTTCAATCATTTCTTTCCTTTACCCTAAATATGTTTTATCATTGTTTAAATTACATGAAGATATATTAACATGTGTATGCCTAGATGAATGGTAAATTTAAAGAGACAGGGGATTTCCGTCACTTTAAATAGTTATAAGATTCCTAAAGACGATAGTTTCATTTTTAGTGATAACTTAACACATTTTTTTCAGCTATTTCTATATCAACAATTGTGAACTTAAACAAACGCATCATGCAAATTACAGTAATTTAATCTATATTACAGAACCAATATTATTAATATACCTCAACATTAGACATTTTATTCAAAGGATTTTTTTAATATGATAGTAGTGACCTAAATTTAATATTAGTTTAAGTCCATCTCATTTTTAGAATTGCATTAAAGCTATAACTTGAATAAATGGTAATCGCATTAACAAAACTACATGAATGAGACGGGAGATGAATTAAATAAATCGTCTAATAAGAGAATGAAAAATTTTCTCCAGCAAACTTACTTAAGTAGCGTAATCATGATTTATGAATTATTTATTTTACTAAAATGTTTGCAAATTAAAATAATTTTACATGCTCCGAAAAAAAAAAACTATTTCCTACCTACAATGGGCAGTTCCTAGCGCAAAGCAAGTCCCATCTTTCTCTTCTATCTGTCTTTGAATTAATAATACAAACGGCATATCTTTCTTTTATAAAGACACCTTATGACTAAATTTATTTTTGTGCACGGCTCTATGGATCTTGACTTGATGTGTATTGATACATGCAGATCGTGACAAAAAGACGATACTGGCAACCTATAGGTTAACGTCTGTCAAATCGAATCATAAAATGTGCCTATATAGATAGTTACATATTTCCTACCCGCGATTAATAATGCTAGAGCTAATTTCTTATATGGCAATCGTACTATTTGCTTAATTAATCGTGTAACCAGTCAACTTACACCTGCCAGTCCTAATAAATAGCTCGTGCAACCAGTCAAACCAGACACACAGTGACTAGGTAAAAATTTGACACATTAGTATTATATCTCATGTCTACCACAGCTTTTTTCTATCATCACTTGACACCGTACACAGTTTATCTTTTAAAAGTTGCAAAAAATATGCAGGGTCATTGCTGTACTTTATAGCAGTCATTATTTGTGACATAAGACAAGCTGCTGAGATAGTTGACTAGTTTTTAATATGTATTTTTACCTGATTAATTCATTTTGCAAAAAAATCCTTCCGGTCATATTCACTAGATAAATGGCGCTTACAATACTTTGTTACCTCTTTTATTACGATGTCTTGGTCAATATATCATATTTATCAATTTCCAAACTATTTCAAATACAAATATACAATTCAGCTTCTCTTATATGAGCCTTAAATAATCAGTCGTCTTTCTGTAATAGTGTGTTTCTTATCACATTTAATCTGCAGCTTTGTTCTAAACAACATTTTTTTCAGGCAAAAGATCACAATAGAAAATATGATATTGAGGTCATCATTTCTTTTTTTTTTTCTTTTGCAATAGTCTCTTTTGAAGCCACTTCCATCATGCTTTTATTCGTTGTATTAGTTTGTCACTGCCTTTTCTTTAATTTTAATCCCTTTTACTTTGCTGCCTTGCCTAAAAAGAAGCATTTTATTCATGTTGGTTGACCATTGTTTTTGTTTTGTTTTGTTTTGTTTTTTTGGCAATGGCTACTGAGTGATAAAGGACACAGGACGATTAGTGGTCTATTCTCTGCCTATCGTGAACCATTCTAAACCCGAATGAAAGAGACAACTGTGTATTTTAAATTGTTGGTCCTGGAAAACTTAAATTATTGCCAATGGTCCGACATTGCGTTCAAGCTTTGACTGAGGCTTCAGACAGTGGAGAGCTATCAGATGGAGTGCACCTGCTGTCAATTTTCTTTTTTCGAAATTTTATCCAAGCTATTTAAATTACAGAAAATGTTCATTATTAACATATGTGTGGTATATATTTTAAAACATACATTATTAAGTCATTTTGGTATCTCATTTATATTTTTGACCAGTTTAAAACATTTTTTAAATATTCATTTGCTGGTAACTAGTCAAGCGAAGAAGTGGTTGGAATGTAACTGGAGAGAGATTTTTATATAAATAATCATACAATTTACTTCTTTTCCGCTTTAGATCATTTATATTTTTCACTGGGTTAAAGATTTTATACGTCATCGTTTACTTTCTATATGTTCGAAATTAAAAATGGCGTACTTGCTTACAAGCCTTACCATATTGGTGTCCTAATGTAGTTTTCAAAACATAATCCCAGTCTTTGTCTGTTCAATATTTGATAAACAGAATTTCCTTTTATACTCATATGCTTGGATTAACATTTTAACCCGATTTAATGGGACGTGTCTTAGATTTTGGTGATAGCTGCAGTACCTACAGTGTACCTTCATGATCAAACAGACTGTACTCGCTTGCGTTTCAACACAGAAGATATATTGCTTTAGAAGCTATGGCAGTCTGGTTCTAAGTTTGGAAACATTATTTGAACTGTAAAATGAAATTTTCGTTTAAAAACCAGAATCAAAATTTACTCATTTGTTTTAAAGTGTGAATGATTAAAAGACTGGACGATGCATAAATCTTGCAAACTTCGCTGTTATGACGTTTTGAGGTTTAAGTGACTGTTTGTGTTAGCATCAATAAAGTTACAGATAAAGATTACATAAATCCCAGAGCTGATTTTATACCATAGAACACGTGCAATTTTTCATATGCATATTGTTTCCATATAGCAAATTATGTTCAAAAAAGAAAATATATGACAGGGCTTAGGTCAATGTTTTTCCCTGCTACATATTATGCAATACAGAAAATATGATAGAAACTTAATTATTTTAAATGGACACACTATACCTAGAGGCAATACTACATGAAACAAGAAGAAAAGTCATGCAATTGTTGAAAGGAAATGTTAGGGAAAACAACATAAATTTTTGTCAGTGTCACAAAAAACAATATCCCAATTTGCTTCATAATAAAAATTTCACGGCTTTTATGGATTTTTTTCAACATTTATTTCTGCTTTTATAAGTTTAAAACTACTGGCTTTGAGTTATTAGGCTCCGATGGCAAAAAAAGATCTGTCATGTTCAACACTGTTAATATACACACGTTAACTCTATAGATGTCAAAGTGAAAAGGATTAAAATATTACTCCCTTGTGTTTGACAGTGTTTCGCGTTTTTTTCAGCCAGATTTGGTTGATTTTCAGTTTCAAATGTGAACTGAAGAAAGTGCGTCAGGGTCTGAATGTAATCTATCAAGTTTTCATGAAACTGGTGTGTATTGAATTATATATATATATATATATATATATATATATATATATATATATATGTATGTATATATATATATATATATATAGATATATATATATATATATATATATATATATATATATATATATATCGGATCAAACTATCCTTACATACATACATGCATACATACATACATACATGCATGCATGCATGCATGCATACATACATACATACATACATACATACATACATACATACATACATACATACATACATACATACATACATACATACATACATACATACATACATACATACATACATACATACATACATACATACATACATACATACATACATACATACATACATACATACATACATACATACATACATACATACATACATACATACATACATACATACATACATACATACATACATATATACATATTATTGATTACCAGACTGACTGACTGATAACAGCTAAAATAAGATTTAATCAAAACCAGATGAAAATTGATATGATAGACACAAACGATCTAGGGCTCCTTGTATAGACTCAACGTGAATTTGTGATATACATGTAAAACTTAATTTTGGAAGAAAACATTTATTCAGATAATTTAGTTGAACAAAAGATTAGAAGCAAACTGATTAGAAAGATCGGAAAAAGATTCACATATATTTGGGTACAAAATTGCATCATAGATTAACTTTTTATTTGATATATGAATCACTGCGATATGCCTTAAATGTGATCTAAAGGGGAAAAAACAAATCACATGAATTTAGTTTAGCGTTTATCTGAGAATACGGTGTTCATCCGTGGGGGCCTTTCTTTTGATCTTTAGACTAACATTTAACACCTAAGAGTGATAACTGAAAGTCTTTGTTTAGATCATACAATCTATCGCCTTTGCCGATTCAAGATTCCGGTCTCCTGCAGGTCATGCAACCATGCGTAAGAATTCAACACTAGCCCAGTGGCAATCTTTTGACATCAAACCCATGGCCGCTATAATATTTCCAGAACTGGTTGATTATAGCTTATAAATGATTTTGTAGCTGAGCTTACCAAATATGACACCGTACCATAACGGGTTATATTAAAACCGTACGCTGCGATAACACAAACAATATTTTGTTTTCTGTTTATCAAAAAATTATCCAAATGCAAAATTTTACAATTTGAGAACGGATATCCAATTAGAAGAATAGTTAATAAAATTCCCAAAACATGTCCTTACCTATGTTTAATTTTATGATGTGAAACCATACATAACATTTTTTTCGTGGCAAATGTGCTACAAAAATATATGCTCCGATTATATCATACCTGGAAATGGTGCCTGTTCATATGTACAATCCCAAACAAGTATTTCCAAAATCTGATCTCCGATGAAAAACTGTTCTACTTGGATGTATCACCACACTGCACCACCCTTTTTCATTAGTATATGTGTACATTTATAGTTCAGAATAAATTAAAATCGGTCTATATTTTAATTGCATACTAGATGTGTATCAGCATACTTGTCACACACTTTTAAGATTGCTTTTGTAAAATGTCATTTACAACAGTGAAAACAATAGAAATGAATATCGTTAGTTTGAAATAAATTTTATCTTGGCCAATAAATCGCAGGAAAGCAGCAATTAAATTAAGAAAGTCATTCTACACGACAGGCGGAAACTTTGTTTTGGGGTTCTTAACAACGGTTGTACAAAATTGATATATTTTACATCAGTAAAGTGAAATGTGTGACAGTTTGATTATTCTGAATTTCTATATGTCAACTTGTATTTCCTTTAAATTTTGATACTCGAAGACATTATTACATTTTTTTGCAATTTGTAATCACTCCGTATGACATTTTGATGTCGTATATTTCAGAACGATCTCTTTCTTTTCGAAATTGAAATTTCCGTATATGTTCCTAAGATGCAGATGCCAGTTTAATGAAATGTATTATTTACAAGAAGAGTATCTAGTTTATTTATATGCTCCTTGGAAATAAAATTTCTTTAATTTTAAGATTACCTTAAATTCGCACCTGTAAACTGTGGTAATAAGGCTTATTCGTAACGACAAATGGATATAATTTAAATTTTCAAACATATTTTAAAACATTTCTGGACTAGCAACACTATAAGGAAAATTTGAGAAAAGAAAAAACTAATTAATGTCATATGTAACATTCATAATTAAAGTCAGAAAGCTGCATTGTGTTGCATTCAGCAATTATCAGAGAGGTGATCTTTTGGGTTTTATTAAATTAAATTAATATCGTCACTACCAATATATAATGTCTATATTTTTCAGTTCCGACGGAATACAATTGTGGTGAAAGATAGCTATGTTACATAATTAGATAGAAAAAAATACAGCGTAAATTGTTAACATGAAACCTAAACCCATGTTGCTGTACTTCAGAAATTATGGTGCAAATTATATTCAATAGATATAATATTAACAAAGCAGCGCCAGATTTGAAAACATGATAATTAAGACAATTCCGGACGAAGAAGAAATAAGTTACTAATTTGGCATGTGTAAATACAAACAGTTTAATTCAGATAATTCAAAGTACAATCTAAAGAGCTCAGAAATTAATTCGATTATGTCAATGTACATGTTTTCAAAAAAAAAACATAATTCGTGAAGGACAAAATTCGATCTAAAACATACAATGATGACATACGATCTATAACATACATACAAATTATTACTTTTCGAAGACTAAATTAAAATGAAATATTAATATATTATTAGCTAGAAATGGACAAAATAAATACAATTGTATATAGTTTATAACTTTGACAAGATTGAACTAAATTGATTAAAATAAAAGTAACGCTTTGGACAATAATAACACCAAGGACAAATAAGATAAATAGTCACTGTGTGATTTGATTGAGTTTAAACGGCTCAGGCTGGAGATGGAAAAACAACGAAGGTGGGGACGTTGCAGGACAACACAAAAATAGTATTTAAAGCATTATAACCATGACCCTGACGGACCAGTTGTTACATAAATATCAAATAACAGTACGAATAAAAAGAAGTAAACAAAACAAACCAACAATAAATAAATAAATTAAAAAAAATAAATAAATTGAAACAAAGTACGCTGAGATGAAAGGTAGGTTCACTGAACAATCTATCACGAATCGTCAATTTCAGGTAAAGACTGGCAAGGTGGACATGCAAGCGAATAAAAAAGACACCAATAGATACAAAATATATTTACAAAGGTAGATGTATTTCTGGGTAGAAAAAGTGAAATGAATATAATATAAAATTCCTTCAAGAAAATTTTCAGAGGACCCTTACATAAAACGATTGTTTAAAAATTGGAAACATCCCTATAAGAGGAATTTCAAGAACTGTTGGGAAAAAGAAAACAATGGATGCTATTCAACTTATTCATCTAGAAACACGTCCTAATCGTTACTATGAAATATTTAAAATCAGACAAGTATAGTTTGGTGATTCAATTGCTTATATACTTCAAGATTTAACGTTAAAGGCTTGAAAGTCCGTATTTTACGAACGAGAATCTTATACATGGAAGGTATTACAATATCTGCAAATATATTTCGAAGACGAAAATAATGAAAGGTAAGTTTACGTACTTGAGAACTTGAGAAATGGAAGGGATACGACAAAATTATCAACATCGGAAACCAGAAGAAAATAGTAAGATAATAAAATAAAAGACGGAGGAGGTATAATTCATCAAAGAAATTCGGAATAAAACCACTAGCGAAATAAAACGTGAACGAGTTAGTACATGCTGGATACGTAAAATATCAAAAGAAACAGAAAAAAAACACTTGAAAACAAGGAAACGGCAAAATAGTACACATACATAGTGGTTGGATGACTACAATCTGCAAAAGGTCCCAAACAGAGTAATTAATGACATTATAGACGAGAAAAGGAACAGCGTTTTTAAAGTATGACGTATATGACAAAAATGTCTTCTATAAATCACAATAAACAACGTAACATGCTAGAATTTGGTATATGAGATGTTGAACAAGCTACATGTAAATGGCAAGGAAAGTAATGTAAATGTTGATGGAATCATCACATTTAACATCTTTCAATTTTCATTCATAAAAGGTATAAGACTATATGTTAATTTCAACAAAAAGTTTTATTTGTGTCGGTACGTTTTTATTTTTCTGGCTTGTTTGCTTGTTTATAAATTTTTAATCTATTTTTACACGTTTTAACATTAAATCTCATACACACTATACCCGAGTTGCAAAAGTCTACATCACTGACACAACATCTCAATTGCAGTTACTCTTTCTCTGACGAATAATCAGTTTTCCTTTAGTGATATAAAACTCTCCACAGTTCTGATAGTGTTCCTCAAAACGACTCAGTACTGTATATTATGTGCCACTCGATTACCTCGAATATTTTTCAATTCGCAATAATACATTTTTAATGGTATTTAGCCTTCCTCTGTAACTTTGTTCTTCGTACAGGCACTGTAGTATACCCAGCATCTCTAAATATCCAAGCCTATTAAATACAATCCTGAAATTCTTCTCTTATGTCTTAAGAAGGACTAGTTTCCCTATATGATACATCCTCCGTCTTTTACTTTTTCAAAATACTAGATCTTCCATATTTTCTCTTTAAAAAAGGTAATAAAAGTGTCATAATACCTATTTGATATTATTAAATTTTACTGCACTACCTGACCTTTCTATGGATTTCATGTATTATATTACTATCGCTGTTCTTAATTTTTCCATAATTGAATACAACCCAAAAACTTAAATATTACGGACAATAAACAGTTGCTGTAACTTAATTAAAATTTGCATTTACTATGAAATTCTCGGACAAAACTATTCAAAATCATCTCAGCACTATCTCCTCAACGATAAAGTGGGCCATGTTGATTGATTCTAAAATTTTCTCATGTTATTTTCTCTTTCATATTTAGAAGATATTTTAACATTTTCTGTTGTTTTTTTTTTTTTTCGCTGGCCGTCTTGTATATTGTGCTTGACCAGTGGAAACGTTTTCTTTAAGGTTTAGTATCCAATAGACTAAATGATGAACATGGAATGATGTGTTCAGCATTGAGATTAACATTTACTGGCACTTTCAGGTCTGATCAATTTCAGAAAAAGTCACTGGCAATATTCTACAGTTGCATGACACCGACAAAAAGGCAATTATCTTATCCAATAAACTAAAAGGCAATGATCTTATCCAATAGACTAAAAGGCGATGATCTTATCCAATAGACTAAATGATGAACATGGAATGATGTGTGTGTTCGGTATTGAGGTCAACATTTACTTGCACTTTCAGGTCTGATCAATTTCAGTAGAAGTCATTGGCAGTATTCTACCGTTCCATGGCACCGACGAAATGTCAAAGATCTTATTTTGACTGTGGTGATTAGTTTTCCGAATTTTAGGTTTCAACATAATGATTTGAGAACTGGAATTCTGCAAAGGTGATAGAAAGACATACAAAGTACTGTATAAATTAGGAAGGATGTAAATAGCTCGGTCGTTAAAGGTCTATTGAAAATGTATTGGATTTAATGGGAATGGTTACATGCATATTTGTTCTTCAGACGTAAAAGAATTTTTTATTACATTATTATTATCAGCATTGTGCAACGTTTCTGATGAACAAGACTTACAATATAAAGTGGTAACTCAATGATAAAAAAGTTTGCCTTATGTATAATGAGGACAAATTATACTTGTGGATGAAGTTACAAAATTATATCCTCTGAGGAAATAATTATTCGTTGATTACCCATGACCTGAAAAGTTTCACCAAGAATAAATTAGTATTACGAAACATGTATCATGCCGCAGACATGTGACACCACTTTCCTGGCACCTGGCCGACCAGTCTTAATACTAACCTCTTAATGCTGAGCGATGCTACGAGTCAATGCTCTTCAAATAAGTAACAAAAAGTAGTGAAAAGCAAGAAGCTATGTAAAATGTAACAAATAATTTATAATTAAGTAAATATTAAAAAACAACAACCTACAGTATTGCGAATTAAATCCCAGAACAATATAATTGCAGAGACAATTCCTAATAATTTAAAGTTCTCAATAAACTTTAGTAGAAATCCAAATTAGGCCCATTGTTGAAGGTGTTGATGAGCCTGTGGTAGCTTGTATTGTGTTGCTGTAAAAATAATTAAAATAGAGTAATATAATTCAAAGTTTCAATTCACTGTAAATCCCATTGAAAATCTGTCAACAGGTGTTATTTTTATGAGCATTTTGTATTTTGTGAGAAAATTCACTTTAAATTTCTTGAAAACATTCACTTGAATTGAACAACGTGAAAAAATAAATTCCAGCCCGAATGATTCACTAGACACAATAATAACAAAAATTAATTACGCTTATGTTAAAGCACGAATGAATAATATATCCAGCAACAAGAGTGTATAGTCTTCCACTTAAATTCAGGCAAAGATTAACATTTTATACATAAAAAATTACCTAATGAAAAATAACCTCATAGAAAGTTCTTAATGTTAACAAAATCAAATGTTAGTTATTATTAGAAAGTATGTTTCTAAAATTATAATATATAACCTGGATTATGTCAGGTACACTCGGTAAATTGTGGATGAATTCAAGTAATCTAGATGAATTCAAATAATCTACACCCAGACCCAAATAAACATATTTACTTCCATTAATAATTATCTTGTTATTAAACCCATACACACAGAGAATATTTTAACAAAGTATTAGTTATTCACACAACATAAAAATCAATAATTTATGTCAAGTAGAAAAATAAACTATTTTGGACAAGGTTAAGTCAAACATACAACGTTACATTACAACAGCATATAATAAAATTTAAAAAAACCTAATGCAATAAAAAATTAAACATATTAACAGCGCCAAGCGAGGCAGCTGCTAGTACGATTTTAATAAGACCTTGGATAAATCCGGCAGAAGTTTGAACCACTGACCAACCGCATCCGATCCTGACGCTCTAGACACTTAGGCCGCCGAAGCTGTCTATGAATGAAGCAAAAACATTTGTATAAATGCTTGCAATACTCCAGACAAAAAAAATTATCAAAAAACAAATGACTATGTAAATGTATGTTACATTGTAAATGTATGTAGATAAATGAAAATATATGCCCATTTAAAAATATACGAAGTGTACGGCTGTCCATCTGGGCACAGAATGTCGGGTAGAATCGTGTTGGTCGTCACGATTATGTGTACGCCATTGTTCACGTGTAGCAAAGGCACAATCTGGTATATTATGAACAAGCAAAATTGTTAACATATTCCATCATATACATTCTGTATTCGGCAAAAAAGGGAAAAAAGAAATAGAGATGATTGAAGGAGGATACTACTTTGAAAATTTAGTGATGGCGCTAAAGCTGATGCCTCCGCAGAGGGCGGCGTCTCGGACCTCCGCCCAGGGCGGCATTTTCAGCTCCGTATACCACTGCATGCATTATATTAGTACAAATCGAAGGAGAACCTAAACAAATTCGATCAATAATTTAGATGAAAACTGTTTCGATCTATTTTACTTGATTTTTAAAAAAATTGCTAACGGATGGTATGTGAAGTCAGCATAGGTACCTATCCAGTCCTCCGTTCAATTTCTAGTCCGTTCATAATTTTGCATACCAATGTTACTCTTTTATTCTGTTCTTATTTGTTATTAAATGTAGATTTTTCAAAGTAATATATCGTATGTGATAATATTTCTTAATCGAATTCGGTCTACCCTCCCCGAAGAAGTTGCACCGAAAATGGTAACGGAATTCATTTTCCAAAAATATTATTTTTACATTTAATATTTTTATTTCTTCATGTCAAATTTTAATACCTTGAAAAGTATCAACAGGTTATTTATAATTGACGTCATAAAATTCAAAATAGGTAAGGACACGTTTGGGGAATGTTTTAAAAATAGTTCCATTTGGATATCCGATATTAAATTGTAAAAGTTTGTATTTGTACAATTTTTTTTATAAATAGATAGCAAACATATAGTGTGCATTATCGTAGCATATGGTCTTAATATAATTCTTTATGGTACTACTTTTATCATTTATATCGTTTTAGCATACAAAATAAATTCATACCTTTTGAAAAAAGTTGTTAATATATACTCAAAACGTCACACGCTTCCCTTATCCAAGAATGATATTGCTGATTACACAATCCCAGGAAGTGATAAACGAATTGAAAAGTTTCTTACTCAAGGGTGATAAGTAAAATGAGGTTTATAAATCTTACACGGGTCTAAAGAGAATGGGGATTATCTCAACAGCAATCAATTCAGCTTAGCGCAAGGAAACGTGTCGTTTTGATTAAAAACAATTGGGTTATAGTGTCTTCAATTTAACTATTAACTGGAAAATTCCAAAAAACTTTCTAAACCACACACGAAACAATGATGACATATATGATGAAATTAAAATGTTGATTATACGGTTCTATTCTAATTATAGAATGCATCTCTACCAATAAGATTAGATAGTGAAAACGAAACCAAACGTTTTTGACAAAGTAAAAGATTTAATTGGATAAAAAAGATCTCAATTACCATTCAGAAACCGCAACTGCCTCTGATCATTTTAGTACGAACGAAATATGATCTCGAAGCTTGATTTCAATGCCTATTTTATCTTCATTTTCTACAGAAAAGTTCATACCGTATTAGAAGCAACATATACATTTCAGATTTAGATCGGCAAGTATTAGATAAATAACATGTAAAAAGAATTCAAGCTTTCCAAATAATTTAAATAAAAAATATTTATAATCATAACTTGTTGTAAACTTTGGCAACTCAATACTCGTCTCGCAAGTAGGAGAAAAGTGACAGAAATGTTTCTGCTAATGACAAGGAAATATAAATGTATGTACTTAAATAAATAAAATATCAGAAACTAAATTGGGTAGAGCATATCATCAATGTGAAGTTAATTTAAGAGTTTTATATTACCTGCAGGCAATTTTATGGCACACGTGAGCTCTTGAATATGTATAGTGATATAAGTCTGCGGTCTCCTGTCATTCTGAATGTTTAAATGCAAATTTTCAAATGACAATCTGGTAAAATATTTTTAATCAAAATTGAAACAAGCGACTACATGTCACAGACAGTAAATCAATGGAGTGTTTTGGAATAAAGCCATTTTCTAAAAGCTGGGCATGAATGTGACAGCTTATTCAAAATCATGAAGAAATAAAACTAAAACTAAAATACATCCTGTTCCATGAATGAAATGAAATAAATCATTGTGTCCGCTTTAAAGTCATATATACCTATCTAGGGTTTCATTTCATAAAACTGAATTCATAATTATATGTTAAATTAAACAAAACAATTCCTCGCTAGAGTTGAACAGATATACAACATTTTGATGTGATCCTATAAAGGTTTAGTAGAACAGTTGTGAAATGGATTCAGGCATATAAGTTAAGCATCCATAGGAAACAATAATAGAGACAAACTGAGCAAAAGAAAAATATTTAAAACAAAGCCGTTCTCTTTTCTTAGGTAAAGAAATTTAAACTGCACGCACATTTTTTTATTAAACCTTTACTTCATAGATAACTGTGGTCCAAACTTGTGACTAAATTATCATTAAATCTTGATACTAAAAATGGTGCTTTCATAATAAGGTAGTAAAATTTAATAGCGCCAGTTTAATGATATTTAAATTTATCATAGTGTTACTTGGTGCCTGTGAAAAAAATATGAAGAGCTCATATAAGTCGTTATTTATGATATGGAAAAACGTATTTCGTGTTCACTACACCTCTTGTGTCAGTTCGCTATTTTTACTTACCTCCTGACTTCTCTAGGGACGTTTAATTAAAGAAATAATATTTTCAAGTCTGACTGATGCAGAAGTTCTTAAATTTGTTTACTACATCACACAAATCTAACTAGTCTAGGAATTTTCTGTATTGTAGCAGATATTGAGCACTGTTGGTTGTTTTGTTTTGAAACATTAAATTTATATTAATTCAAGATAAAAATAGCACTGAGCCACTATTATTGTTGTAGTTATAAGTATAAAGTCAGTAATTTACTAATTGATTATAATATTCAATATCTTTATTACTAACACAAATCTTGACTTTACGGCACGTTTTTTAACCCTTCCGGTGGCCTAGTGCTTAGAGCGTCCGCCTCTGATACGGGAGGTCGTGGGTCGATCCCCGGTCGAGTCATACCAAAGACTTACAAAAATGGTACTAACAGCTTCCTCGCTTGGTACTCAGCATTAAGAGGTTAGTGTTAGGATTGATCGGCCTGGTGTCACGATAATGTGACTGGGTTGGGGACATCATGCTACATGTCTGCGGCATAATGCCCCAGTGCTAGACATCACTATAAACTGCCACACTGCAGACATCGTAGAGATACGACTGAAACATTGTTAAAGCTAAGTTAAAAATCATAATCACATCACATCAAGGCACGTTTAATGAAACAATGAGAGATACCAATGTGACACATGTCAGAAATGTGTACGAGTGAGTGAAAATTTTTTATTACGGTCTACTGGAAGGGTCTAAGGCATAAAATGTGATGCGCCATAAATAGACGTAGATGCTTAAAAACAACGGATATATCTATCCTACTGATGAATCATTTGACCTTGAAGAAATCATTTATGTGGGTAATATTCAAAATATGACATAAAGAAAGCTATGATTCATAAATTTAACAAACAATTGTGTGGCAGTAATTTTTCCATTTCTTTCTATTTAAGACAGAGAAGTGACATGCAACCAAATAAAAATCATACTTTTATAAGCACTATTTCTTATCTGAACATAATTTGTTTCATCAGACCATATAAGATTTTGTCAAAATTTGTTTTTAGTTTTATACACACATGTCCAGAATTGAGCCATTTTTTTAAAAATATAAATATATATTATTGCATTACAATAGTATGGCTTTTAAAATGTTGGTATAGAGCAATTTGATATAACAATGCGACAGGTGTATCAAATTTTGATCTGACGATGGCGCAATAATAGGTATATATAAACATTTTCTCAACATTATGTTATCTTTCAACAGGAAGGAAATACCACCTGACCGATCTGTCCAATGGGAAAAAGGTCGCATATCATAAACATTTTATTATTAATAACTGTCAACACAAACGTAATCATCTATTTATATATCCTATGCAATTTTATGTTCTCTTGTATTAATAAATAGACCATCTACACGTAAAAAATCCAACAACAGATAATCACTACAATTAACAACAATGAAAATAAATGTTCAAAAAATTGAAAACATTTTTAAGCAGAGGACTTACAATATATATATATATATATATATATATATATATATATATATATATATATATAAAGAATACAAATCATATGGCGAATAACAACCCTTTCAAGCGTACTGGATCCACCAAGGGATCACGTGTGTCAGGGATTAATTAAAATAGATGCAATAAACTGACGACGAACAGAACGAAACTAGTAACTAACTAGCCTAAGCGCTTTCGACTCTTAATGAGTCTTTTTCAAAGGCAACTGCAAAACATATATACGACAAACAAATAAACACAAAAACGTTGTGTTTGTAAACCTCTACATGGCTGTCTTCACATGTGCTAAAATTATAAATACAACCAGCTTGTATAGACTAGATGCGGAAACTGTTTCCGCAGTTTCCGCATCTAGTCTATACAAGCTGGTTGTATTTATAGTTTTAGCACATGTGAAGACAGCCATGTAGAGGTTTACAAACACAACGTTTTTGTGTTTATTTGTTTGTCGTATATATGTTTTGTATTTGCCTTTGAAAAAGACTCATTAAGAGTCGAAAGCGCTTAGGCTAGTTAGTTACTAGTTTCGTACTGTTCGTCGTCAGTTTATTGCATCTATATATATATATATATATATATATATATATATATATATATATATATATATATATATATATATATATATATATATATATATATATATATATATATATAGTTTAGGTTTAGTTGGTATGTTTACACTTAGAAAACTTGCACCAACACTGAATTGTCCCATCTTTGGCTCATTTCTCACACAGTATCCATACCAATTTGTCTTATTTGATCCTACCTACTTCGTTGATTCATTTCATCAGCCGTCCAAAGACCTAACACGGAAACGGAAATGTCAGAAGAAATTTGGACTCTACACATACATGTAACTATCCCTTGCTTGTGTAATATTCGTGTAAGAATGTAACTGTAATAAGAATACGTCGCTATATTTCTTCTCCGTCTATGCATCTGATTTCTACTAATTATTGACACTCCGCTCAGAGAACGGGTAGTAGAAGAAAGAACAAATATCACAATACATATATACAACTTGCATCGATCTGCCTAATTTATCTGGCCGAGCGATATATAATTTTTCTCTTTAAACTACGCAAGAGCTGAGTTAATTAAGAAAATATCGTGCAAACCAAAATTATGAGTTTGCTATAAACTTTATTAACAAAATAAAAAAAAATGATTACTAGTGGGTTTGCGGGGTCTGAATTACAAATCTTTCCACAATTTTGCAACGTGTGTATAATATCAGATGAAGCGCTTGGTACAGAAAATCTCAGTCAATGTGACCTACATTCCAATCATAATTCAACACTGTGGGCAGTTATTTATGTATTTCTACCAAACTACACAGACCCCGCATGATCTACGTAATTGTTACTCTGAATTGTTGTTTTGCAGGATCATAAAAATTGAGGAATTTAACTTGAATAGACACTATTGCCCAGCATTTTTATATTAATGAAAACGTGTCACCTTTTCAGTTACTCGAGTCCTAATATACATCTAGCGTTCACAATAGACTAAGGGCTATAGAACTCCCTTTTGTCAATGAAAGCAATGTTACTCATGTATATTATTCTAGCTTTCATCAGTAATGTTGTATGTAAGCCATGATAATTGAGATGAAACATATCACTATTAAATGGCTATAACAAAAATCTTTTTTTAATAAAAAAACAACATAATTGTGTTTTCTTAAAGTGTTTGGTTTCTTCGGTAAATTAATTAAGTGGCTAAACTGACAGTTGCCCTTTATTCTGAGAACATTTGTGACATATTCCATACAAATTAATAGGTCTAGATAGGCTTTATGTTTCGAGATGAGAATCTGACACGGAGTTTAATCATACCCCCACCCCAAAAAAAGACAAAAACAATCAAGTATTCTAAGTCATTAATCAAGAAACACTGTATTTTTAAAATTATTTCTGAATGGGAATATCTTGCTAAGTGTCCAAAGTAACAATTTCTTTATTGTTAATTATGTTTCTCCAACATTAAGTAATTAATCTAATTAACGTTAAGAAGATCTTACGTTACCTCTTGAATCAAGCTGAAAGACCAAACATTTCGTCTTTCCTGACGACACACCATACATTCTGGTTTAGTCATCCGTGATCCATTAGCGTAAATTAGTAAATATTCCAAGTATGACTGCTATAAAAAAAAAAAAAAACCAAGAAAAACCCAACCAAAACGGCTCCCGTGGTGACTTCGTTCAATTACACTCCACATAATTTTTATTGTTCTACTAACTTCAACATGTATTTTTTTCATGCTCTGATGTCAAATTAATAAATCCTCATCTGTGTTCAAATTTATTCCAAGAATTGTCCCGAAATTTACCGTTAAAATTAATGAAGAGCTAAATTGCAAAAAAAAATTGAAAAACTCAGTGACTATATTACCTCTCTTGACTAAGGCACGGTTTACTATTACGTGTAACGTCATTTTAGAATAAAGCGTCCAGCCACTAAAGGAAAGGTATGCTAAGAGCAGGGGTTTTTTTATTTTTTAAAAAAAGCAAACAATGGTTGATTTTTTGCATAGTAATGCACACTTGTGAGAAGAAAAAAATAAAGTGGTTTTTTTTTTCTTTATTTTAGTTTAAAAATGGATAAAGACGCATAAAATAAAAATCTACAGATTATAATGTGAGAAACCAAAAAGTATTACAGGCAGGCCATTTTATTCATTCTATATATTTCTAAGCATGCTACTAGAGATGGAATGAACATAGATCCTTTTAAACGTTGCAAAAAGGATTTAGACATAGAATTAAGCATTGATAAGGAAAACTAAAAGAGGAGGCATAGAACAAGAAAAATATTGAAAAGTAAGTCGTTCTCTTGTATAGGGTAAAGAAGTTTAAACTGCAAACACTTTTCGTTATTAAACCTCTACTTGTTAGATCATCAAATATAATAGACGACCGCTCCAGGAGCCTAAGTGACTAGAGTGTCCGCTTCGCTTGGTGCTCATAATTAAGAGGTTAGTGTTAGGACTGGTCGATCTGGTGTCAGGATAAAGTGATTGTGTGGGACATGATGCTACATGTCTGCGGCATGATGCCCCAATACTATACATCACTATAAACTGCCAAATTGCAGACATCGTGGCGATATGATTGAAACATATTTAAAGCTACGTTAAAAATCTAAATTACACACCCTTAATTATAAAAGATAACATAGCGATAAATTATGATAGCAGATAAGGGTTTATGTTTCGTGGTGTGATGTCCCCATTACATTATTAAACTAAACTGCCTTTTATTTCCGATGTATTAAATTGTTAATTTTGACTACATTACGGATCTTATGTACTTTTTGTTTCTCAGCGTAGCTTATATAATGTAAACGTTACAAAATAAGCAGAGATCAATTAAAGGTACGCTATTTTCGTAATTCTTTCCATCATCTGATTTATTTTTCTTCTTTTTATCTACCGATGACCATACTGGCCTTAATTGTGGCATTATTGTTTTAATGACGTCAATAACGGCGTTATCGATTAAATGGCATCAGTTGCAGCATTATCGTTTCAATTTGATCAATTTTCACAGTTCACTATTCACTGACTATCATATGCAGATTCCCTACACTATAATATCTGCGTGAAAATAAAATCAAAGCATTTGTAACCATGAATATTAAAACACAATATTGTATGTGAAAAATATTTCAGTGACCAGCAAAATTATCGTGTGTTTCATTTAGTCTGATGGTCTATTTATCACTTCTTTTAATCACCATATATCACTGTGTGATCCGTGTGAAATAAACAGTTATGAGATCGTTCCGTCTTGATCAGTGAAGACAATTTGTAGATCTTCTTCATTCCGTGAACCGCTCCGGTTGCCTAGTGGTTAGAGCGTCCGCCTCGGTTGCGGGAGGTCGTGGGTTCCATCCCCGGTCGAGTCTTACCGAAGACTTAAAAAAATAGTACTAACAACTGCATCGCTTAGTACTCAGCATTACGAGTCTATTGTTAAGACTTGTCGGCCTGGTGTCAGGAAAATGTGACTGGGTGGGGCATCATACTACACGTGTTAGACATCACAATAAACTGCCACACTGCAGACATCGTAGCTATATGACTGAAAAATTGTTAAAGCTACCTTAAAAATCATATTCACATCATTTCAGGAATATCTGAGCATGTAACTTTTTTTGTCCGAAATAAACAAATGAATTTTGCTCATGAACATATCTAGCCGAGACCACCCTTTCATCCCGTCCAAAGTTGTGAACAAATTCTCATTATCACTTCATACCAACAATGGTTCTTTCCTGTTAAGCTTGAAAATTAACACAGAACCCGTCTAAACCCATTTTAACTGAGAAACAGTGCTAATCTGTGTCAATGAAAACTGTAGAACACACATCAGTCATTATTTATAATATGGAAGAAAATATAAAATTAAAATTTCGTGTTCACACCACCGTTTGTGCTTTTTCTCTAACTGTCCTTTCTTTCCGAATGGTCTAGTGATGTTTAATTTATGAAATAATATTTCAAGTCTGACTTATCCAAAAGTTCTTTAATTTATTAAATGCCATCCACAAATCTGACTAATGAAGTACAGATATTGAGCTCTGACGTTTGTTTCTTTCTTGAATCATTAAATTTATTGCTAACACAGTCCTTGACTTTACGTTTGATGAAGCAATGTGAAAATTATTAGTGTCTCTTGGAGGGTCTAGAGCTTTCCATGTATAGTACCATAAATATAAAGCTTTGCTTAAAAAAAAAAAAAAAAAAAAAAAAAAAAAAAAAAAAAAAAAAAAAAAAAAAAAAAAAAAAAACGGATATATCTATCATACAGATGAAGGATTTGAACAAACCATATTTGTAAATCATGCTCAAAAGATGCCACAAAGACTGCTAAGGTTTTCTCTTGAACTATACTACAAAACAGACATTATATCAAACGAGCAATTAAATATCTTATCACGAGTAGGATTTTTTATTTATATCGAATGTTTTTCCGATCTCTTTATATTAACATCTCAAAAACTGAGTCTTTCCTTTTCAGAAAAAAATTTATTTCTAGACAAATTTTAAAAGACAGTTAAAAGTGTAAACTTCCAATTCGCAATTTGAATCGTTTAAATTTTTTATATTATTTTTCTAATATATTTTATTTTGTATAATTGAGATCTACAGATTCTAAATGAAATGAAATAAAGAAATAAACAAGTATCATCAATCTGGTCTCTCACGTTGATGCATTACGATGAAAAATATTTAACGGTCTAATATTTACTACCGAAGTTAAAAAAATAATTTTTAAATATTTCTCATTACTTTATAATTACAATTTGAAAATTAATTTTAGGATAAAAAGTGAAATAGGGAATCAGTATTGGTTAACAAATTTAAAATTAGACACGTATAAATGGTTTAATTCATATGTGCGCAGTTTAAAAAATGTGCACTCTACTTGACACTTTATTTTTTGCACAGTATCCATATCGATTTATTTCATCTCAGCTTTCCTACCTCAAACCCCCCCCCAAATACATAACATGGAATTAGAAATGTCAGAGGAAATTCGGACTATATATATATATATATATATATATATATATATATATATATATATATATATATATATATATATATATATATATATATATATTTATATATATATATATATATATATATATATATATATATATATATATATATATATATATATATATATATATATATATATATATATATATATATATATACCAATATCCCTTGCTTTTCTGATATTCATACATCAAGGCAACAATAAATATTATACAGCTCTGTTTGTCTTCTCCATCTCTATAACTGATTTCTACTAATTATTGCATGCACCCCGCTCTGAGAAAAGGTGGTAGATAAAAGGTGAGAAAAAAAAATCAATTTATATATGCGACCTGCTTTCACCCATCTGATCTCTGTCAGAGCTACATATGTCTGTTTTTTTCATACGTAAGACTGAACTAGACGTATACGTTGTGTTTATTATGAAAATCTCATGCACCAAAACTTAGCCGTTTCTGTACACTTACTAAGCAAGATCGAGGAATCTTTAAAATGGATTCTGGACCCAAATTTTATATCTTTCCACCATCAGGCAATGTAGGTTTAACCTGGGATTAAGTCGCTTGGTGCAGAAAATATGCCAATGTGACCTACATTTCCAGGGATTATTCAACACTGAGCAGTAGTGTGTGTGTGTGTGTGTGTGTGTGTGTGTGTGTGTGTGTGTGTGTTATTTGGATACTTAACGTAGTTTTAACAATTTTAGTCATATCGCTACTGTGTTGTGGCAGTTTACAGTAATATCTAGCTTTGGAGCATCATGCCACAGAATCATGTCCGATCCAGTCACATTATCCTGACACCAGGCTGACCACTTTACATATTAATGCTGAGCGCCAAGTGAGGCAACTGCTAGGATCACCTTTATAAGTCTCTGGTATGACTAGGTCAGGATTCGAATCCATAACCTTCTGCATACGAGGTGGAAGCTCGAGCCACTTAGGCCACCTGAGCGGTCAGTAATTTCCACCAAACAACTCAGATTACTCATAATCTACGTAACTGTTTCTCTAAAATCACACGAACGATAGAGAAGGTTGAATGCTCATGTCAGACGACTGCATCTCGGTACCCCAAGAACTCGTTCTATTAAAAAAAGAGGTTTCCAGTAATAGCTGCGATTTCATGAACTGATATATTCATCAACCTTCAAAGTGGAAACCTTCCTAGCTCGTGAGATTCTCTCCATAAAAAAAAATGAAATTCCTTTCTTCGCAAGGGTTTCCTGTCAAGAACCAGGTATAAAGCAGTAACATGTCCGGGCATTGATTAAACACCTGCGATCGTCGATGTTTGAGCAGACTGGGTCTATCACTTGATCGTGCAGATCGTTCTCCAAGGACTTTTCCAACCTAAGAAATGCTCTTAGATTCACCCTGCATTGTGGTCACTCACTTTTTGAATTATTTTCAGTATAAGAACAGTTTCAACGGAATGAGTTTGTGCTGTTTTGATTTTTAACGTAGCTTTAAAAAAATTCAGTCATGTCGCTACGATGTCCGAAGTGTGGCAGTTTATAGTGATGTCTAACACTGGGGCATCATGCCGCAGACATGTAGCATGATGTCCCACCCAGTCACATTATCCTGACACCAGGCCGACCAGTCCTATCACTAAGCTCTTAATGCTGAGCGCCAAGCGAGGCAGCTGTTAGTACAGTTTTTGTTAAGTCTTTTTAGTATGACTCGACCGGAGATCGAACCCACGACATACCGCTTTAGAGGCGGGCGCTATAGCCACTATTCCACTTGAGTGGTCTTCCAAATGACTGAGAGTGCCACCAGGACCAACTACTACGGGTTTGGGACTGGTGGGAGAAAGGTATACAGTTTTTTATACTACTTTGTCGCAGACAGACTTAATATCGGGTGGTCGCTAAGAGCACACATTCGTTGAAAGATCGATGGGCGGTCTGGCCTAATCTTAACAATATATCGGTAAGGACATTAAGCATGCTCGGAATTTGTCAGATCTTGGCCGTTATAGTAATCTGTACACACAAACCGAGTAAATCACAAACTAAAACTCATATTCCTGGGGATTTCCCTACCGCCAGGCATATAATGCAGAGGTGATCTGATGAAAATTCGCGAGACACCAGGGAGGACTGTAGAATATTATCATCAGGTCTGTAAACAAATCCAGTCTAAAATGTGACTTTGTTTATGGGTGGGTTGGCTAACTGACTGAGGTTGAAAACATGAATGAAAACATAATCATAATAATAATAATAATAATAATTATTATTATTATTATTATTATTATTATTATTATTATTATTATTATTATTATTATTATTATTATTATCATTAACTTAAAGGTCCTTAAGCTAATTGATAACAACCAACTCATCTTATGAATGTCAAATAACTTAAGGTAGCAAACAACTCAAATCATTTACATAGAAAAAAATTGTTCATACTGAAATAGCTTCAGATATCACAGTATTATCTACAAATATGAACAGAACTGAAGCTGTGATTACCAATCTTCTTTATTACTCTAATATAAATCCATTCTTGATGATAAACCCATATACATATTCAGAAACATGTGCAAAAATTTTTGGATGAAAATCATTAATAATGGGAAATTGCTCCATTTTCCACAAATGTTATTAAATGGGCTTCTTGGGTTTATCAATGGCTGGCCCATGTGTTTATCTCAAGCTGGCCCATGAGTTTATCTCAAGCTGGCCCATGGGTTTATCACAAGATGGCCTCTCTGGTCCTATCATGGGAGAAAGAATGTAATTATGTCACTGCATGCAGGACAATCATGGGATACAATGGCATGTTACATGGAATACAATGGAATTTTGACTTGTTGGGCATATTTCTACAAAACTGTATATACAGTATTTTTTAGATTTGTAATATATATTGCATATATACCTGCTGAACAGAATCATTTTCTGAACAATAAAAGAAAATTTTAATGAGACTGTGCTTGAAATAAATTTACAGCCATCATTTTATGCATGGCAGTATAGGTCAGTGTACTGGTATATGGTTCCAAGATGCAGAAGGAATATTTACTTAATTTACCAGGTATACATGACAAAATTAGTCATTTTATCTTGACATCAATCTGTTTAGTAAACAAATTAAGAAATGGCCTCAGTCTTATTCCATGGGAATATATTTTGCCTTAGTCTTATTGCATGGGAATAGACATTACCAGAGTCTAATTGCCTGATAAATTTTGACACAGTCTCATTGCTTGGGAATAAATTTTGCCTCAGTCTCATTGCTTGAGGATAGATTTGCCACAGTTTCATTGCTTGGGGATAAATTTGTCTCAGTCTCATTGCTTGGGAATAGATTTGCCAGTCTCATTGCTTGGGGATAGATTTGTCTCCATCTCATTGCTTGGGGACAGATTCTATCTCAGTCTCATTGCTTGAGGATAGATTTGCCACAGTTTCATTGCTTGGGGATAGATTTGTCTCAGTCTCATTGCTTGGGGATAGATTTACCTCAGTCTCATTCCGTGGGAATAGATTTGCCTCAGTCTCATTGCTTTGGGACAAATTTTGCCTCAGTCTCATTGCTTGGTGATAGATTTGCCTCAGTAAACAAGTCATTAATGTATTTGCTTCTGTAAGTATTAATTTTGGCAAACTACAATAAAATGGAAAAAGCAGTTTTTACCCTTATATTGATGTTAAAAGACCTGCTGTGAACATGTCTTTGTTTTTAGTGTGCTTTTACCTTAAAACATTAATGCAAGAGATTGTGTTTGCTGTAGTTCTGAAAAAGGGATTTTATTAATTTACAATAAACATTCATGTGATGTTCATTAAGTAAATGATGACAAATGTCTTCACTGAACAAAAATGCTTCCCACCAGTACTTCAAAATTGACCAGAAACATAACATTTAGTAAAAGGACAGATAGACAGACAGGTGGAAATGAGTCAGATTTTTTATGAAGCATACATGTGAGAAGAATGTAGTACATGAAAACAAGATTAAAAGGGAAATGAATGCAGTGTGCTATTATGTGGGACAGATTGCCTGGATTTTATTCAAATAAATAATTCATCACGATTTTATTTTCTTCTTTGTATAACTTTTAAGTTTAATTAAAGATAATCATCTTCAAACGATTAACTTTTCAAAAAGTTGAAAACATTTACTTGTTCAATGGGAGAAAATAAATTAACTTGTTCATAGAGAAACTCACCTTCACTAGTCAAAGTTTCGATATGACCATTGCATCTACATCTTGGCGGATCAAACAGATATATTCGTGCTTTTTGCTAGTGACATCTACTGGATTTCATGAGTTGCCTCCCTTAATTTGTAATGCCAACAAACCAATAGTGTGGTGCATTGTACAATGGCCAAAAATGGTTTAGGCAATTGACCTAAAAAGGATACTTGGAAATTTAACATCAAAACTATGAGTATGTACTAGAGAGTAACCATTACAGATGTCTTTAAGCAAAATGTATTTGTGCAAACATGGATTTGAACTGGATATTTGCTTATTTATCAATCCATTCATGTTATACTCCCCTTGTCTTGATCATGTAGGAACAAATCTGAACAACTTAAATTTGATTGGATGTAGTGACTTGCTGCCACATCCAATGAAATTCACAGACCCAAAACACAGATATATCTAAGGTGTAGGTAGGGTTATCACATTGGACCCTTGACTAGCAAAGATGAGGAAAACCTATTGACATGGTTTTCACACTAAGTTTCTTCACATGAGCAAACATTGCAGCATACAATAATGGTCATAAATCAATATTTTCTACATATGCATAATGCCATGTAATTCTTGACTATCATGCAAAATATCATCATATATCTTTGCAGGTATCAGTTTTTACTGTTTTGTGATAAATGACACTGTTACCAGTACCATACTGCTTGCTTAAGTCTAGTCCATGTACCAACTGCACAGACCCATATCTGTCAGTGCATAAGGAAACAGCAGATCTGGGTCTATGAAACTCATTAGGAGTAGTCATTTGAACAAACAACACAGACTTTGACAGCTGTTGCATTATGTTATGGAAGATCAAGGTGATGGGTTTTCTTCAGAATGGCTTGACTTATAAGTGAGTATAGATGGTATTCAAATTCAAAGATTAAAGAAAAAACTCATTAGGAGTAGTCATTTGAACAAACAACACAGACTTTGACAGCTGTTGCATTATGTTATGGAAGATCAAAGTGATGGGTTTTCTTCAGGATGGCTTGACTTATAAGTGAGTATAGATGGTATTCAAATTCAAAGATTAAAGAAAAAACTCATTAGGAGTAGTCATTTGAACAAACAACACAGACTTTGACAGCTGTTGCATTATGTTATGGAAGATCAAGGTGATGGGTTTTCTTTAAGATGGCTTGACTTATAAGTGAGTATAGATGGTATTCAAATTCAAAGATTAAAGAAAAACTCATTAATTTCAATGGGCTTCCAATGTTTAAGTGACCTCAATGTTCAGGGGCCCTTCTGTGTTTTTCCTGCACCAGATATGCTGGCTGCCATGTATAGTGTATGTGCTGAAAATGCATTAAACCTAGCAAAAACAAAAAAAATGAACAATAATTAGTTTCTAAAAAACAAAATATTCAATGTCCTACCAGTTTGAATTACCAATATTGTTGATAGAAGCATGCACCATTTCCATGCTGCAACATCAAACTGGTGGCTCCAGTACCACTTGCCTCAGCACTTTTCCATGTTAGATTTGTATTGCAGTTATAACTTCATAAGAACCCATTTGTTTAGGCAAAATAATAGCTCTCTGCATATTCCATGTATTCTATTATTAAGATAAAAAATATTCCAGTCTTAATTCTTCAAATATAATATATTAGAGGAACAGCAAATACTTGCTTAAAGATAACAGTGACTCTGTGTCAATCTGTGAAAACATTTAAAAAGAGACATTTACATGCTTAATTCATAACATAAAATTACATACAGAATTTACATGCTTAATTCATAACATAAAATTACATACAGAATTTACATGCTTAATTCATAACATAAAATTACATACAGAATTTACATGCATAATTCATAACAAAATTACATACAGAATTTACATGCTTAATTCATAACATAAAATTTCATACAGAATTTACATGCATAATTCATAACATAAAATTACATAAAGAATTTACATGCTTAATTCATAACATAAAATTACATACAGAATTTACATGCTTAATTCATAACATAATATTACATAAAGAATTTACATGCTTAATTCATAACATAAAATTGCATACAGAATTTACATGCTTAATTCATAACATAAAATTACATACAGAATTTACATGCATAATTCATAACAAAATTACATACAGAATTTACATGCATAATTCATAACATAAAATTACATACAGAATTTACATGCATAATTCATAACATAAAATTACATATAGAATTTACATGCATAATAACATAAAATTACATAAAGAATTTACATGCCTAATTCATAACACAAAATTACATACAGAATTTACATGCATAATTCATAACATAAAATTACATACAGAATTTACATGCTTAATTCATAACACAAAATTACATACAGAATTTACATGCTTAATTCATAACAAAATTACATACAGAATTTACATGCATAATTCATAACAAAATTACATACAGAATTTACATGCATAATTCATAATAAAATTACATACAGAATTTACATGCATAATTCATAATAAAATTACATACAGAATTTACATGCATAATTCATAACATAAAATTACATACAGAATTTACATGCATAATAACATAAAATTACATAAAGAATTTACATGCCTAATTCATAACATAAAATTACATACAGAATTACATGCCTAATTCATAACATATAATTACATACAGAATTTACATGCATAATTCATAACATAAAATTACACACAAAAATGGAGAAATAATACAGTTCAAGGCTTGACACCAATACATGGAAATCCTAGTGACAGGGTTACATTATTGGTCTTCTGCTTTGCAAATCTTCTCACCAACAGTGAGTGTGGTCTGTGTATATACCTCATCCACACCTAGATCAATTTGCACCTCTGTATTAACCATCTTAAAATAATTATCTTGAAATTAATTTACTAAATTATAAATAACAAACTGACATGAAAAAATCAGGTATGGTATTTGACATGAATGATGCTTATTAATTATATACTCAGTTTACAGATTTTTTTAAGAGATACAAACATTGCCATAATTTTTGCTGACTTTGGAAAATCCTTTTCAAAGCTCATGAGTAGGCTATTGCAAGTAATAAAAGAATATTCTCTCAGATAAGCTCATAAATGGACTCAGATGCTGGCATCAACTAAATGATTGGTAGTTCCAGCTCTATACACCAAAAACCTTTAAATCTAAGCATTTCTATTAGCACTTACTTTGTCTGAATTCATAAAATTTTAATGAAAAAAAAAAATTTGTTAGTTAAATAATGTGAGATACTAATTCACATTTCATTCATCCAATATATAAAGAAAGAATTAAAATCAAACAATCTCTGTGCATATAAAACAAAAAGTCGAGGCAAACCCACTAACATAAAAACTTTAACCAGAATCTTAATGAATGTGTTACAACAACATGGATGATTAAAAGTGCTGGTTTTGTCTCACCTTTTCACTAACACAATAAAATTGCTGGTCAAAAAGTGTCTGCTATGTCTTAAGTTACCACTAAAACAAAAACACGTCTCCATTTTTCACTAACACAACATCATGGCTAGTCACACAGTGTCAGCTATGTTTTACAATTTTACTAGTGTCAGTTCAACAAAAATCAATTGTTGTCCATTGGAATTATTTTTCATCACTTACAGGAAATAATCTAAGATTTTTGAAAAGTGTTGATGGCTGCAGGTCATACCCTAGCTTGCTGTACCACATATATAACTTTTGGATATGAGCCTGAAAGAGAACAGTCTTACTGTACTTAGCAGTACAATATTGTCTTTACTGTACATAATAGTCCAATCTTGTATTTACTGTGAATAATAGTCCAATCTTGTATTTACTGTACATAATGGTAAATTCTAGTATTTACTGTACATAATAGTCCAATCTTGTATTTAATGTACATAATAGTCCAATATTGTCTTTACTGTACATAATAGTCCAATCTTGTATTTACTGTATATAATAGTAAAATCTAGTATTTACTGTACATAATAGTCCAATCTTGTATTTACTGTACATAATAACTAGTCCAATCTTACTGCACATAATAATCCAATGTTGTCTTTATTGTACATATTAGTGCAATCTTGAACAATGATTTAAACTTTTATTAAACAGCTATTAAGCCAATGATAATGGGGTTTTCTCCTCAAGAATATGGAAGTCTCTGTCAAACTGTTGCAGAAAATTTAACAAGGTATTTTTTTTGCCCTATGTAAAGAGAAAGTGTAGTTATGAATTAATGGAAACAACCTAAACAACAAATAACAAAAAAAATCCTATTGGAAATTTAAAGGACATGGGCAAAATTAGATAGTATGCCTGCATGAGAACTACTGCAAAGCACACATTTTTTAACAATTCTGATTAAGAAATTTATAAGAGAAATCACTCAAATAGTTCATCTACATTAATAACTCACAAAGCTTCCTTTAAGCTGGTGTGTGCTATTTTCAGGTCTGACTTCATACAGTGGCAAATATGGGTGGATGCATTTAAAATGATTATGGCTCTGAAATAACAAGGGATTATCTATCACAAATAATAATAAAAATATTCAACTAAGATTGTTTTAAAGCTGGCAAAAACATTTCCAATATGCTGATGTATTTAGTCTGTGAATTAAATGGAAGGAGAATTTAAACTTTTTTTCCCCTTAAAGTGGATGCACTGTGTGACACAAGATCTGAGTATGTGATGTGCATTGTTAGGTACTAATTCAAATTTAGAGAAAAAAACAGCAAGCAAAGTGTAAACTCTAGTAGCATAAGTTATCAAGATTCTGGAAATTTAGGCCTCATATTCTCCATAGTCTTCAACAAAATGAATGGTAACAAAGCCATAAAACAACAATGTCATACTATACAAATGTAACTTACATTATCTTAAAATTTCATGTAAAAAACTGTAACCAGAGTATATCCCTATCACTAAAATGCTTACTGAGAGAATAATAAAGACTGAAAAAACCAAGAAAGTGCTTTGACTTCAAATTCACTGTGTGTTAAGCTAATGAAAAAAATGTTTTGTCCATTACTTATGTTAAGCCATGAGCTTTGCCAATGTAACTCAGTAGTATGCAAGGCTATATAGAAATGGGGTAATGTTTTTCTCTCTTGTATCATTGAACACCATGTACTAACAACTTAATATCTATTTTAACAAAAAAAATATTTGATGTTTAGGTTCAATATACAAATATACTGTCATGAAATTGTTAATTACCATGGTTTCTAATATAATAGTAAGATCCTCGGAATCAGGGTTGACAAGGGAGACAATACTGCTCCCAGCAGATAGGAGTTGTACCCCTTGATTCTTCTGAAGATGCATCCATTTTGGGGAGGCAAATTGCATTGTATGGGCTACAAAATAGGAGTTAACAGAAATACACTTTGTAGCAAATGGGAGACAACTCTTTCAAAAAAATATTTTCTGCTGTTTGGCTAGTCTGTGAATATTTTTCTTGATGTGTAGCTCACAAATTAGGCAATATTGTTTTAATTAAAGATAATACATAATTTACAAATCAGTGGTTTTAATTTCTTTGTTTATTGATTTTGTTGCTGGTGTTCAATCTAACAGGCAGAACCATTTTAAATGTGGCAGATTTGGCTGTCCAACCTATTTGAAATTATGAATGCGACATAAAGAAGGTCACCCTGCTCAAAAGAATATTTTATCCTTCAAGTTTGCTGAACCTTTACTAGAAATCATTGCTACACTTTTGAAATAAATGTGTTTTGTGTGCATTATACCTGTGAACCAAATAGGACTCTCTACCCTGTAATAACCACTCCAGGGGCTGCTGGCTGTCATGAGACCATCTCTGTTAAATTGCAGGGCAGAGTAATAGCTGGAAATTAGGGCGAATGGTATGGAACTACAAGATAAAAATGAAGAACATTATATGATACTGCAGGACAAAGTGAAGGCTCATGATATGCTATTGAAAGACAAGTGAAGCAGGCCTCCAGCCACAGATTTAAAAAAGGATTCCAGATCTTTTCTTTTCAAGATCACAATACATTTATCTTTTTTCTGCACATTTTCAAGACATGATGAAGCAATTTTTGAGTTTTAGACCTTTTCCAAAATTCCTGACCTAAAATGGAGCCCTGGAGAAGGCCTATAATATGATACTGCAGAACAAAACTGAAGGTCAATGACATGATACTGCAAGAAAAGAGAAGGTCCATGGCATGCTATTGCAAGACAAAAGTGGCATTAAAAGTTTCTGAGAACAAGTTACAACAAGCCTCTAGATTGATTGTTGTTAATATTACCTTGAGTCTGACATAGCTAAACTTATTTTCCACCAATATAAGAAACCTGCACGTAGCAAAAGTCCTTTCAATTTCTTTCTTTCATATTGTCTTTCTTTACATAACTGTTTCTTCTCAGGTTTCTTTTTTGTAAATAACTTGAATGAACACCATTATTTGCATAATGGAAAACATAGAAAATACTAGTGTAAACTTGGACACAGTTACCTCATAAACATTTTGAACATAACTATCATGAGGATTACTTTAATTTATTTCCATAGTTATCGTATCAATTTTTGAGGCATGATAAATGCCACAAAACTTTACCTTGTCATTGCTCCATTTATATAATTTAGGTTAAGAATCTGCAGAAAAATAATATAAAATGTGATGTTTCAACAAAGCAATGAAATACAAATTGATACAGGCAAAAAGTTACCAATTTTAAACACAACTAAAGTACAGTAAAGTGTTTGTAAACCAGATCCAATAAGAGATGCAGAATTTGTTCGAATAATCTCTTGTCGGGTCAACATATAAGTTTTGAATGACAGGAATTTGCAAATTCACTTGCCTGGCACCTGAAATGGGAGGGGGGAGGAGCATGATCCATTGATAATGCTTTATTTACTGCACATTTTATTTTAAGATCTCATCACAGTACATATATTAGTACTTTCAGGTTGTTACCAAGCCACAGACAGCTTACAGTTTGTGAGTGTGTAAATAAGTTAAGAATATTGACTCTAAACAAATGGCTTGTCAATAATTGTTTTGCTACAGGTCACTGATTTCAAGATGATTTGATGATGTTAAGTTAATAATATAACTTGTGAGGTTTCTTGGACATGTATGTTTGGAAATAAAATGTACTCATTTATAATAATTAGCCAACTGGATTTTGTTAAAAGTACAATTTATATACCTGAATGCCCATAATTGAAGTAGATGATATTTACCATCAAATATGCCCTCATGTTGTTGTTGTTATTGTTGTTCTGAGGCTTTATGCCATTTTTCAGCACATGATACGCTATACATAGCGGCCAGTAATAATGGTGGAGGAAGAAACCGAGAAATCCGCAGAAAGAAGCACCGACCCATGTGAAGCTACTGGTAAGCTTTCTCACATATCAACATTAACTGAATCTTAGACTTGAACCCATGCAGACAGAGGTGAAATGGCAGTGATCCATAATGGAGAGTGCTTTAGACCACTCGGCTACTTAGGGCCCAATGCCCTGATGTAGCCCTTGGAATGATTTGAGTTTGAGACTCATGGCTTGGATGATAATTGCAGTACCCTATTACATACTTACTGTTTGACAAATAACTGAATGTATAAAATAAAGCTATCTCAAATTGTTCACAAAAAGTCACCCTAGGTTGTTGTTACTCATACAAGTGATGGACATAAGTCTATGAATTACACTACAAAGTTTAAAAGAAGGCAATAACAAAGTATGTCAAATGGTAAATTGGAATAAAAAAATTGGCAGAGAAAATGTTTGGAAGCAACAATTAAATTAATAAACATAGACATCGGGACCAGTAAAAATAATTTTTATACCTGCAAAGTGGCAAAGCAAAACATGTCTAATATACAGTTATCTCCCTTTATATCTTTTAGTAGCCCGTGTTATAAAGGATGGCATCACATACAGAGATTCAAATGAGTCTATGTCCTCGGGATATGAAATTCATGCTATAATTTGTTCGCATAAACAAAGAAATAAAAAAAAAATGAAACAAATTAAGTATAAACAAAATCTGACGAATTTAATAAAATCTGACCAATTTAATAAAATCTAACCGACTTCATAAGATCTGACCAATTTAATAAGATCCAGGAAAAGGCCCATATTATAAAAAAGTAGTAATATTATGAGGTGCTTTATAGTAAGGGACTACATTAACTCTTGATATATCTTGCAGGATTCCACAATGTAAAGAGTTACATCACTTTCAAGAAATTCTACAGCAATGTTTACTGGACCATGGTATGAATGTGTCATCATGATATAGTCTTTTGGGTCGTTAGCAATTAAACAAAATTAAATAAATAGGTGATTTGTGTTCTGTTAAAAAGCAAGCAGAATTTTGTTTTGTACATCAGATAAAGCTTTGGCCTTTTTGCAAAGACGATAAACACCACCCTATCCTCCTACAGCAGATGTACGTAGAAATGGACAGAGAGCTGTGAAGCATCTTGGGAGTGCATCTGATTTTAAAGATTTTATCCAATCAGAAAGCTCCATTATGCGCTATCTGGAATTGTACAAATTTCTGTTTCGTCATTGGCCTTAGGGTTAATGCTGAACATGCAAATAAAAAAAGGTCAAAGTCAATGATTAGCATTGAGTAATCATCAGCCAGTCAAGTCTCTGGTACCTTTGAAGAGCTACAAAAAAAAATAATAAGCCATGACATATGTCCATAAAATGTCCAGAACCTTGTAATATAATTAGGTATAGCTTAGTCTTGTTTATCTAAATACTTTCTATGAGAGTGTACAGCATCCACAAAAACTGCAGATCAGACCCACATTTATTCTGGGAAAATATGCTGGCAAATCAGCATCAATTGCTGTTGACAGTACTTTTAACTTCCAATGGTACAAATAATGAGTCTGATGGACAGTGACATCACTGATGTAAGTGTAGGGTGGTGGTAAAAAGCAATATCTGTTAGCAGCTGTTCTTTGTTACTTGTGATGGACGTAAAAGAGATGTTATTATTGCTTGATATATCTAATATTTTAAAATATTCAATATATTTATCTTTTTTATCTCTACAAACCTCATACTGTTTCATTAAAACCTCACTGGAACTAACTATGGTATTTGACTCTAAGCTGGACTTCCATGGCCATTTTCAAGAATTGTTGCTTCTACCTGTCATAGAGAAATCAATATCATAAAACATCTGACATGTATTTGTATAATATTAATTTACAGAACACAGCATGTTTTTCTGACAATGATACCTTGGTGTTGGAAAAAACTAAAATCTTTGGACTTTGTTTTTAAATTGCAGGTTGAATTACTTTTACTTTGAAGCTTCCCAGCACAAATTTCTTTTATTCCAATCCCAACCCCACAATGCAATTTATGTATATAGTCAGTCTCAGGATGATTTACAGGGAAAAAAGAAACAGGAAAGCCTTTAAATAGAAAAAAACCTGGATAAATGACCATCTATCTTTGCACAAGCAAAGGGGATGATCTGCATATATTATAAACTTTTCAGAGTGATAGGTGTAAGGTGAAGTTGTTTACACATACCACATGCACACTAGTGAGAATGTTAACATATCTCTAAGCTACCGTATTTTCCCATATATATCCCGTAGATGCTGATAATCTGCCTCAAACAGCCCACAGGTTTTGGGGTTTTGTGTAAAAAAAATCACTGGCATAACCTGCACCTTTGTATAACCTGCAACAATAGATTGATGAACATTTTTGTGTATGTTCATATTGTCTACCATTATTGTTTTTAGAAGGACCAAATTCATCAATGCTCACACGTGGATGACAAATGATACTACAACTACAACTACATTTTCACTCACCCGCCCAACATGCAACCGGCAGATTTGAATTTTGAAGCCAGGTACTTATGAGCCAGATATGCAATGGTGTGAGGTCTTGAGGCTGAATGCAACAATTTTGAATGTAGCTCGCATGACGTCAATTAACTATTCAGGCTCGGTACACAGTGCTTGTGCGCATAGGCTGTCTATAGGAGCTGTACCTGAACTACAGGCTACATCAGTACGGACATTTCTAAATAATCTTGTATTTTTGTAAAGTTTAGATTCCAGTTTAAATAATTTCTTTCTGATAAATTTAAAAAATGCCAAAACAAAATTCTTACACAGTTAACTTCAAGCTGCCATTACATCTGCTGAAGTGCATGGCAATAGAGCCACAGGCAGAATATTTGATATTGATGAGTGTAATCCAAGGTTAGAGAAAAGAATAAGGAGCATTGGAGAAGATGAATCCATGAAAACATGCTCATTGCGGACCCAAAGCAAAATAGCCTCACCTTGAAGCTGACCTGAGGCAGTGGATCATGGCCCAGTGGGAAAACAACCGACCAATCTCACCAATCTCACAGTTGCCATCAATTGAAGGCCAAACTCTTAGTGGCAGAGAAGCACATTGATGATTTTAAAAGAGGAGTGCATTGGGTATATAAATTTAAGAAGAACAACAACCAATTGTCAATCACAACACGAATGACTGTCAGCCAACGTCTACCCGAGAATTAGAAGATTCCAATACCATAAGTTGTGAAGTCACTTTAGTAGCCATAATATCCAACCCTAGCAAAACAAAACTAGAACAATATAAAAGTTATGCAGTTATGTTATTAAAACAATATATTTCAAACAATATATTCAGATATTATTATGTGTAAAAAATTTGTGAAATAAGCCAACACCCTTATATAATTTGCACCCTCTTGCAGGGTTTGTAAAATCTGGTATAACCTGTGGGATATATGCAGGAAAATATGGTACTTTCATGTACTGTGTCTGAAATTCCTTTGGATTCTGTACTTGTGGAAACTCAACATGATCTAAGCACAGAGCCAATAAAAATGACTGCTCCTGTGTGCTCAAAAAGTCAGCCTAAAAACTAAAGTACACTATATTTTGCAGTTATTAAAACAGGTAAAATGAATTGTGCCGTACTAGACAATACCAATTTCTACACATGCAATGAAAGAATACCAAACTTATAAAATATTAAAAAAGATTATCAGCTCTTTTTTACAATTTACCTCTAAAGTTCAAAAAGTTAAAAAGATAAGCAGAGCTGAGAGGTTTTTTAAAGGTACACATCTGAAGTAATGCCAAGCTGTATACTCTATAACACATATAAAACCCATTAATCATACACCAAATTAAAGGTAATTAAAAAGTTCTTTTAAGAATACCTAATGTGTATGAGACATTTTTTAAATATGCAAAATAAGAAACTGTATAATGGGCAATTAAAATGCACAGCTCATCACTTTTACTACCTTAATGTGTTTTATTCAGATGACAGAAAGTCATAATTTACTCTGGCCCAGCATCCAGCCCCATGAATAAAGGTCAATCACCTATTACATATTAAATATACATAACATATAATAATGGACAAATGCCAACACACAATATAAATTAAAAATGCATAACAGATTATCATGATGGCAAACATTGAAACAAACACATAAGTATTGACAAGGTATTAAACACCAAAACAAACATAATTAGGTTGTGGTAGTAAACACCAAACAAACATAATTAGGTTGTGGTAGTAAACACCAAATCAAACATAATTAGGTTGTGGTAGTAAACATCAAAACAAACACATAAGCATGTCTAGGGGCAGATTTTATTTGTGGCAACTTGCTTTAATTTGTCAATACTGTTAATATGATATATAATAAATACACGAGGAAATTTTTTTTTAAATATTGGAATATAATTTTAATCATAAAGTTTATTGTAAAGGATCTAATTAATATTCATTAGAAATGACATGTATATGCATTTAACAAGTTTAAGGGAAATATTATAAAATTTTGGACATCTGACGAGTTCAATTATTTTTTTAGCTGTAAAATATTTTATATTGACTGATGCAAAACAGAGACCAGTATCTGTATTCCACAGCTCAAAAAAAACCTGGAATTGTTTCGTACAATGATCTAAACATATGACTACATTAATAAATATGTTGCTTGGTGGAGCTGAACTCACTCTGGGGAAACCAATATGTTGCATTACTGTTGAGCATTTGTGTCCTGTTCAGCTAATTTGAAGATCTGAATATTTTTTTATGAAAGTTATCAAGGTTATTAGTTAACTATTTTAAATATTTCTCATCATGCCACAGAATATTGAAATATGTTCCTAGAGAAGGTAAGCTTACAGAAATAACATAAAGCATTTCAAGGTGTACTATTTTGCTCCAACTGACATGTTGGTGTGTTCTGATAAGATAAAATATTTGAATAATCTTACAAAAACAATTACTCTGCAGGAATTACTCTGCAATTACTCTGACTTTGTGATCAAACTGTACATATGTACTCTATTCAATGTATGCATCTGCTTTGACAGTTCAACTGATTTAAAAAGGCATAATTACTTAAAAGGTCTAGAAAATCCCCCATTTACAAAACAATTCTTACTTTTCCCTCTAAGATAACTTCATGAATTCACACCAAATTGTAAAACTTTCCACAAAAACATCTCTAATGGGCTACAAGTGAAATTTTTTCCTAAACTGCAAAACATTGTCCTGTTCTATTTACCATATGATAAAACATTATCCTATGTTCTATTTACTGTATAACATTGTCCTATGTTCTCTATACCCTATGATATAACATTGTTCAATATTATATTTACCATATAACATTTTACTGTTCTATTTACCCATTGATACAACTTTCTTCTATGTTTTATATACCCTATGATATAACATTGTCCTATGTTCTATTTATCCTATAACATTCTCTTATGTTCTAGTTATCCTATGATATAACATTGCCCTATGTTATATATACCATATAATATGACACTGTCCTATATTATATTTATCTATAATGTTAACCAATGTTCTATTTACCCTATGATATAACATTGTCCTATGTTATATTTAACCTGTAACATTGTTCTATGTTCTATTTACTGTATTATATAACATTGTTGTATGTTCTATCTACCCAATGATATGACACTGTCCTATATTCCATTTACCCTATGTTATAACATTGTTCTATGTTCTATTGACCTAATGATATGACACTGTCCTATATTCCATTTACCCTATGTTATAACATTGTCCTATGTTCTATTTACCCAATGATATGACACTGTCCTATATTCCATTTACCCTATGTTATAACATTGTCCTATGTTCTATTGACCTAATGATATGACACTGTCCTATATTCTATTTATCCTATGTTAACATTGTCTTATGTTCTATTTACCCAAAGATATGACACTGTCCTATATTCCATTTACCCTATGTTATAACATTGTAATATGTTCTATCTACCCTATGATATGATACTGTCCTACATTCCGTTTACCCTATGTCCTATGTTGGAAGAAGAACCTGGGAAAACCCAAGAAAGAACCACTGACCCATGAGAAGCTACTGGCAAGCTTTCTTACATTACCACATTGGCTGAACCTGAGACTCAAACCCACAAAGACAGAGGTGAGATGGCAATGATCCATAATGGTGAGCATTTTAGACCACTCAGCCACTCGGGGCCCACTCATATGATTAAAGAAATACAAATTTAATTTTAAAACAGATAGAAAAAAGTCATCTATTTTGAAGTATGTGTATCTAGTCACATAGCTACATGCATGTTCTGGGAACTAACGAGTGAGACTCATATCAGAACCTATAGAATAAAATACTGGATTTCAATACATCCTTTTGTAAAAATTTAATCTTAAAATTTCAAAATATATCATAATGTCAACATTTCAAATTAGATCTCTAATCCTGTATCTTAGATGTAAAAAACTAAGTTACATGATGCAAACAGATCTCTATAAAATTTATATTATTGTGGAATATATTTTGATTTTATTACTTTTAAAACAATTATTGGAACAAAGTCAAACATATTACTTAAAAGAATTAGAAAGTCTTTCTATCATTAATTTGACAAATGCATACATTACAGATACTATCTGATTCAATTCACTTCATATTAATGTGTTCATATAAATACCTTGATGTATTCAATACCATAGTTTCTTTTTCCATATCTGAAAAATGAGAAATCTCAATACGACACATCTGATAATGATACCAAATTACAAATAAAGATACTGAAAATAATGTGATAAACCTCAATATAACTCATCTGGAAATGACAGTAGATTGTGAATAAAGATACTGTAAATTATGTGACGATTCTCAATAATAAATCTCAATATCACACATCTGGAAATGGTAACAGACTGAATAAAGATTCTGTATATCATGTGATAAATCTCAACATTATACATCTGGAAATCCTGTGATAAATTTTAATATCACACATCTGGAAATGGTAGCTGATTTTGAATCAAGATACTGTAAATCATATGATTTAGCTACCTTATACACTAACAAACATATATCAATTAAATAAACAAAATATTTGATGCATGTTTGTCATACAAATGAAGCACTACAGATTTTTGCAAGGAAATATGCTTAATGATTCTAGGTAATATGAACAGACATCACAGGATGGGTGTAAATAGTCAGACATTATGTATTGGAAAATGCTATATTATTTACATAAAAATGTCAGTGAAATGTGCATGTACAACTTGTTTTCTGAAAATAATGTATAATGACTAATATGGGGAATTTGATCTTTCATTTTATATGCAACAGAAAAGGACACAGAGATAGAACTGAGTGATGGCATTGGAAGTATTACATTACATAAACACTATACAACACAATAAATGTTACATTTTGCATACACATGGGGCTTATGTACCCTGCATATAGCAATTACGATGATGCAATGAGCTATATTACATGCATATCTGTAACCTGAATGCTATCAAAGACTCAATATAGAATGTACATGCACATTTTTGGTTGGTACTGTTAACAGTGAAAAAAAATCTGCAACATTTGAAATTTAAAAAATCAACCAAGTTATTCTATTCTTTATATTTCATTTTCTTGTGATCTCTCGATTCAACATATTCTGTAAATACTAACTTCCTGAGTTTTATATCTTTCAGTAATATTAATTGTTCCTTCTTAATAACCATCTAAAGATAATAAAAACTATATTAAATGTGCTATTTATATAAACAATAAATATACATTATATTTTTTTTCCTAAATGGTATTTATTTTCCTTGCATTTAGTTATAGGATGTGTTCCTGGGTAGGTTATAGGAGAAACTGGATAGTTTATATGAAGGTCATTCATTCAAATGGAACAATTACCACTGATAGTGAATTTTAAACAAATTGTCATTGTATATTTTAAACCAAATGTAGCATAAAACAAAGATGGTGAGTTTGATGCCTATGATGTACAGTGAAACCCTGTTAAGCATGCTTGGTTATAGCATCAATTCGGATATAACACAATTGTGGCATGGCTCCTAAATTTCAAACATTTCTTATGTACATTAAAAAATAAATATTTTTCCAAAGTATGAAAAATTTGCAAAAAGTTCATTATAGTTTTGAGAAAAGATCAATGTGTGTAGAAAGTTTATTGGATTTACTTCAATACATACTTATTGTGTTTTATTGACCTTTTATTGTATTTGTGTTAAATATTGATTGGTTTTGTTTTGTGTGACATCTTAAGATTTAAGGCCAGTGAATATGCATTGTGCAACAATCTGGTCATTTGCAAAGACTTGAGAAAGAAGAATTTAGGGAAGTAATTTAATGCCACTGATGGTACAATCACAGATAAAATCAAACTATAATGGAAGTATGTATATCAGCAGATGAGAGGTTTAAGCAGAATATGAGAGGTTTAAGCAGAATAAGTGCCATGTTTCAAAATATAAATAGAAAACTGCGCACATTCCACCACAATAATAAAAATATTACAATTTTAAAAAATGGTATGCTCACAATTTGGATTCTTATAGAATGAATTACAAATACAGTGTTGATGAGCAGCATTTCCAACTAAATTTCAATTAAATATGGCCAATCAGACATATACACAGATGCACAGCATGGACAGAAAGTCAAATGAACACAGCTTAATAAAATATTCCAATCATTTCAGCTTGGGAATCATTATTCTTATTACCAGTATATATGCACAATTGTATCATTGTTTAGTTCATAAGACGCAGCTGATGGCCAATATTTTCATCCAATCCTTTAGACAAAGACAACTGCCCTTCACTACTCAATGAATTATTTATAAGTATCTGTGGCATTATTGTTTCAGTTTATAAAACTCACAGGATTATTTTCTTAATTGTATGTTTTGTAATTTATTATTTAAGAAATTTGCAGCAAAGTGCTTCCAGACTGAAGGAAATGAGACATCTTTATTATCAAAGTTTATAGCCATTTCTTCACAATCAGAATACCATCCCCATATGTACTGAAATGTGCATTACCAATAACAGCTTTTCAAGTTTGATCACAACGAACAATACATGTTTCTTAATATGGTGTAAATAGCTTAGACTTATTTAATATGAGTCCATACTGCAAATAAATTTACTTGCGTCTAAAATGAGGCCAACTGTCCGATGCTCTCTATAACATTGTGGCTTAAAGCAATCAGAAAATTATAGGTAAAGTGGCTTGATGCCTACCTCTGCACTCAAACCACCTATCCCATCAAATCGTTTTCCAAGACCTCTGGTATCAGCAATTATAATGGTTTTCGTGTCAGTAGACCTAGCGATACAAAGTAAGAGTAGGTTAACGATCAATTCTTTAAACATCACTGTCATGTATTTTCTTCATGTTGCAAGACCACAGCGATTTAACAATACTAACTATCGGATCGTAATAGAGAACTGATCATCCAACATGTTGTTTGTCATGTGATCGATTCTATCATCACATGATTTTGTGAATGGATATAACAATGAACGAGTAAGGTTGAAATCCTCTTCTCCTTGCACACACGAAACCTCATGTACGGGACGCAGACTTGATACTGAAATTATATTATATTGTTTTCATTCATTATTTTCAAACATGTTATTTCCTATTATCTTTCATGTACCTTGAGCAACTCAAAATTATATTTAAGGAAACATTCCCCTTCTCCCAATTTTACTAAATATATCAATGTGTCTTCCTCAAATTAAAATTTTAAATATCTTTCTTATTGGTATATATATATATATATATATATATATATATATATATATATATATATATATATATATATATATATATATATATATATATATATATATATATATATATACACACACACACACACACATTGAAGGTTAACATAACAACATTATTTTACGTTTTAAAACTAAAAATGATTTACATACATTTCACAATCTGTAACTCTGTTTAATAACACCAGAATTTTTTATTGTTAAAGCTACGTTAAAAATCATAAACACCACCACACCAGAATTTTCTGAAGTACAACGAGCAAAATAATGTAAAAGCTAAATTTAAGGAGAAATGTTTGAGCACTTTAGTGAACCAATATGCAAATTATTTTCACAATTTTCACACTTGGAGTCAACATTCCGACATCTGATTGGAAGATACCAAATCAGTCTGACCAATCAAAGGTCAAATATTTGAACAGAATCTGAGTCAACAGTCTGATAGCTGTTGTAGTCTAATGATTAAAAATTGTCATGATATTTATTAAAGTCAGATAATTGTAACTAAAATTTTGATTTATTTTTATTTTTTTAACTAAAATGCGCGCTAAAAATGTATAGGTATTGTTTAAATGAATGCTACTGAATGCTGATGATTTTTTTATAAATGCATTTGAATATTTCTCACTCGTTCATTTTTTTTTTTTTTTTTCTAATTTTGGGGGGTGCGAGTGTTATCATTTTGTTATTGTTGTTTTATTGTTGTTTCTTATATTGTGCCAGAATTAAGGGGAAGAATTTCATTTTATATTTGTTAACTAAAATCATTACTACTTAACATTTATTTTATGCTGGGGGGTCAGTAAGTTGCTACAATACAATCACTGCTTAAAATTTAGCCCCGCCTCACCCACATATCCAACCCTCGTGCTCATAATTTAAATGAGTATATAATGCCGACTCCATCAAAACTTTGAGACAACAGTAGAATCTACCCTAATGTCCCAAAGACAACTCCTAAAACAATGACACAGTGACTGGATCAATCTAACTACTCTACCGTAACCACAATAATAACCGTATATGTACACATTTTCAAACGATTACCCATCTTCGATAGCCCAAGATTCCGATATGTTAACCTATCTACATATTCGCGGATCAATTCAATATTTCAACGCTTTCCACTAACGACATCTGTTGGAATTGCTAGGTGCCTCTTTAGTATATAAAGTCGACTAAATAATAGCATGAAACCGTAGTGCATTGTTCAGCGACCGAAAATGGCGAAATCAATCGAATTAGAAAGAGCACATTGTAAGTTTAATATCGAAAGTCTGACTACATACCAGACAGAAACCATTATTTGAGGGAAATGCTGTATGTGTGCAAACACGGACTAGCAGCAGAAAATTGTTTATTTATGAGTCAATTTCATCTTTGTGCTCTCCTTATCTCCATCGTCAGAGTTTTCATATTTTAACTAGATAGTTTTGATTGGATGCATCAAATTAAATTCGATATCCTGAAGCACTGAAGCATTGGAGCGATCCGCCAATAACATATCTACACCATAGCTGGTGAACATGGTAAATTACTGAACTCTGTGCCAAATAAATGTATGTCAGAAATCTTCAATTAATTTACAAATGGGTACATGATTCTTTACTCAAGAGCAATAAAGCGAGATAGTCCACACTTTGAACTTCAATATTTGCCAACTTTAGCAAAGGCAAACACGATCTATCAAAACCCCTAAAGTAAACAAAAGACTATATGCTATGAAACTTTTAAATGGGACATTCATACATCAATACCTTAACTCAAGTTTAATTGATTTTGGCGATGAATGAGAAGGCGATTCTGGATTACTACGACCATTTTCCAACTCTAAAGCACATGTATGAAAACTGCCTCTTAGCATTCGATTTGCAACGTTGTTTTTGTTCCTGACATTTCAAATATATATTTTTCTAATAAGAGTAATATCTTTTCTTAAAATCTCTCTATTTCTCATGATTCGTAAAGAATATTTATTTCAAATTTGCTGCATTGATCATTATATATCGAGTTAAAACTTTATGACTAATTCAATTTGTTTATAAATATTAATTAGACACAATTTTTCACATGTAATAATTAACTTCTAAATCAGAATCATAATTGTTAATTAATATCTCAATAATAAAAGCAAAAATAATAATGAAAATATTATTATTATTATTATTACTAATATTATTATTATTATTATTATTATTATTATTATTATTATTATTATTATTATTATTATTATTATTATTATTAGTATTAGTATTAGTATTAGTATTAGTATTATTATTATTATTATTATTATTATTGTTGTTGTTGTTGTTGTTGTTTATTGTGTAGTGTGACCTGATTATTAACTTTCTCATCTAGCTAATTAATATAAGACCCAGGAGTAAGTAATCTTTCAGTATAACACGATTCCAGTTAAAAGGGAGATATGGACGAGTTGCTATTCATCATAAAGCAGTAACATCATATTCATAATGAACCATTATAAGGCGGTATGTTACATGCTCTCATTGACAGCTTCATAATGGAACAGTATTGTTTATGAGTAACCTCGGTAGACCTACAACTACAATTCTTTCATCTTTTATTTCACTCAACAAAACTTTGCTACTGTTAATGTTGTTGGATTACCAGTATATATTGAGAAAATTTCAATGACCTGCAATAACATTTTCTCATTCCAAACTGATGT